>JAQQAC010002837.1:35366380-35384902 GCA_029783875.1 Phataginus tricuspis
CCCCCCCCGTCCCTCCCCCCAGCTTGCCCTTCCCCAGGGGCAGGGACCCTTTTTGTCATCTGGTAATTGGCATTTTTTCACTTGCACTTGGTCCTGCAGAAGGAGTGCAGCGCCCAGCCTGGCCCCTAACCGGATTAGCATTGGCTTTCAGAGAAGGCCCCTCTGGGGTCGACCTTCCCGTTCAGGAGATCAAGATCGAGCTGTTGGCTCAACAAGGAAGGGGGCCGCGGTGGGAGGAGGGTGCCCAGGGGGGCCAAACTAAGTGCGGAGGGAGGGAGGAATGAAGTCCCAGCCCCTCTCAGGTTATGCCTCCCTGTTTCCCAGGTCCCGGACTATGAGGCATGGAAGGCACTAGAGGATAGGCTCTGGAGTTGGGGCCGTCTCCATGCTAACTGTCAGGTCCATCTCCCCTCCCTAGAAAGGTTGCTTTGGGCTAGCCTTGAGCTTTTCTTGTCAAGAAATGACCTAGCATTGAATAGGGGATAGAGTGTCTCCAGACAAGTGGTATGGATCTGAGGCAGAAGCTGGAGAAGCCTCAGGGCCAGCTGGTATACAGCGAAGGGTCTGTACAGGAGCACATACATTACCCTAATGTGGGGGGCAACTGTTAGTGGATAGATTTCCCTGAGGGGGGGAGAAAAGACCTCGAGCTCTGCCCCACCTCCTGGCCCCAGGGCCCTGCTTGGGGAGACATAGAGATGCCCTTGGAGGTCACCCCAGTGACCTCCGGTCAAGAGGTCACTATGGCCACTCAGAGAACATCACTAACACTTCTAGTTCCCATCTCATCCTCTTATAGTTTTCAGAGGGCCGAGAGCTGAGCCAGCCTGACTATATAGGTCCGGGCCCTTGCCCCTGAAGGATTTCCAGAATATTCCTAAGGTTCTTGTGTCTAAAGAGGAAGAAAAGCCAGAGATGGTAAAAAGCAGGGACGAACTGGTAGAGACTTACCTTGGAATGTGCCCATAAAGTCCTTGTCAGGCTTCTCTCCCGAAATCTAGATTCTCAGGCATGGAATCAAGTGGGTGGGTCAGTGTTCCTTCTCAGGGTGCATGAAATGGGATGTTCCTGCTATGGATTCTGGTTAGGGAACCAAGGAGAGTCCAAACAGAAGGCTTGGATAAGTGTTATTTTGAACAAAAGAAGATTTTCCTATTACAGTGACCTCATTTCTGACCAGCTGTTGGGGATTTGGACATGGAAATAAGGTGAAGGGAAGGGCACATGGTGAGATTCCCAGCCAGGTGGGATCCTGGGACAGGGACAGGAGTTGGCCATGTAGCCTCCTACCACAGTCTTGGATCTAAAGGGGACCTTTTCTTCTGCTCCAGGGAAGGGCCAAGCACTCATCACAGTGACAGGTTGAGCCCAATGAATGACATCAGAAATGCCCAATGTGATGGCAGTTGCTAAGGTCATGAATAGCACTTCTCACGTGATCTTTCAGGACACATGGAGAGGCCTGCCCTTTCTGGGTTGGTGGTGAGGATGGGGAGAGTAGCCTTTGGTTAGCAGCAATCCAGACAGATTGTGAGGCAGCCCCTGAGACCCCAGGGGGAGCCTCATAGAGCATACACAGTGCTCTTCCCTTCATTCATTCATTCATTCATTCATTCATTCATTCATTTGCTCATTCATTGCTCTCACTCTCATCAACTGTGTGGCCTGCCTTGTGCTGGTGACTGAAGGTAGAGAAATTAGCCAGGCCCAGTTCTTGCCCCAAGGAGCTCAAGTCTAGTAGGAGAAACAGGCTCATAAGCACAGATGATGAAATCCAGTGCGTGAGGTACTGTGAAAGCCCAGAGGTGCCTGGCTGAAGCCCAACCTTGCCCTACAGCCCAGACTCCACCTGGACTCCTAGATATTCCCACTTGCTTGACCCTTATACTCCTCAGATTCAACTTGTCCAAAATTGAACTTGTCACCTGTCCCCAAGTCTTTTCTCCTTTCAGCACACCTAACTCAGTAAGTGGCACCACAGTGAATTGGCATGGAGTCACCACAGCCAACACTTTGGCTCATCCTAGATTCCCTCCACACCCCACATTCCCTCCACCCTCAACCTCCACATTCAACTGGTGATGCATCAGAGTGCCCCTTTAACAACATGACACCGTGCCGCTCCTCCGAGGGTCCTCCAGTGACTATCCCTCTCACGCAGGTAGATCCTTACTCTGGCCACAAAGTCCTACAGAATCTGCCCCTCTGCCCTCACTCTTCTCCAGCCACACTGGCTGCCTGGCAATCCCTCAAACAGTCAATAATAATAATAAACACTTAATATGAAATAAACATGTGTTGTTTACATGCATTATTGCACATAGGCATTTGTGTACCTGTTCTTGTCTTTCCCACCCATGATCCTGACACCACTGAATTTATCTTAAATCTTATTGGATAAATTTGTCTTTGTAACCCCGGTGGCTTGTACGGTGCCTGGCACATGGTAGATGTTTGTTTAAGTAGTCCCTGAATAAATGAATGCACTAGTGCCAAATGATATATCTCTGGATGGAGAAAGACCCTGGGGGAAATGCACCAGTTCTAACCATTCTGCAGAAGTTGGAAGGCGTTTCTCTCTACAGCCCTTGGCCTCCTGGAACTCTGTCCAGACCTATAACAATCCTAGACAGAGAGAAGTCAAGGCCATGTGACAAAGACTGACAAGCAATGTGCCCACTACTCATTGGTGCCCCTGCAGTTGAGCTGGGTCTTAATGGATGAGGAGGATGCCCGGGCTGGGGCCCAAGGAGGATGGAGTTGTCGAGGCAGGAGACGAGAGGCTTGGAGGCATGTGAGGGGCCCCGGGGGCTGAGTCCCAGCTCTTGCACAGGCACACCATGGTAATAACTCATCCCCCCTCTCTGCTTTTTCCTCCCATTTGTGGAATGAGATGGAGGGTTAGATAGGAAGATTTCTGAGGGCTATTCCTTTTTGAACTTCTTAGGATGCTACAGAAGCAGTTTGGGTCCAGACTGACTGCGTCTGGCAGCTCAGCAGGGGAGCCTGGTTTTGGTCTTACCAGCAGCACAGTTTCTAGGCTGAAAAGTTTGGCTTCAGAACTTGGTCTGTTTCAGGACTAAAGGCAAAAACTTCCTTCCTGCCCTCCAAAGAGACCTTGAGGTTTTTGGAAAATTGATGAAGAACAAAGACTTGACTGGCGGGCAGGCTGGGCGTGGAGCTCAGAGAGGCGGCTGTGGCAGAGGCACCCTCTCCCCAGGGGCTGCTCTGGAAGGGCTTTTGTCTGTTTTTAGACTAGCCTCTCTCCCTGCCACACTCTCCCCAAAAATTATTATAAAGAATTATTGCCATTAGTACGTCTTTCCTACTGAAAGGAGAAAATCGCCTCATTCATAATTTATACCCTCAATTACTATTAATAAAGAAATATTTCAGCAGAAAATCGCCTGGGAAAATTACACGTAACATTGCATTAACATTCTATTTGAACATTTTCATCACATTTGTTATAGAGTTAATAAGAGGGATACGGTCCCCTGACTTCTTCATGAAATTATGGGCTGACGATGATAGTTTAATCTTTTAGACTTTATATAATATATTCACTTTACTAATTGAGCTATCCAAGGAGCAGTTAGAGATGTTCTTAAACGTGGAGACAGAGGAATCAGGGCCATGACTTTGCTGCCAGACGCACCGCCTGTCAGGGTGGGGCTGTGGGCAAAGCCTGCTGACTTAGGCACTGGCTGGCCTAGACCCCACCCTGGCAGAGCCCAGGATCTTTGCACTACCTCCAGAGGCACGGCTGCCCGGGACCAGTGGGGAGGTGGGGGGAGAGGGCTGCTGAGAGAAAGAAGGGAGGCCATGGGGAGAGGAGAGGAGAAAGAACATTCCTTTCTAGACCATTCCTTCAGTTGTCATTTACTTAGATGCCTTCTGATTCATTGGCCTGAGCCTCAGGGGAAGCTCAGACTCTTGATAGTTGGGGTTCTAGATCTGGTGTCCTTGGCATAATCCTGTGAAGGCCACGAGAGGCAGGTGCTGGAGATGGTGGTGCCCCTAAGGACCAGCCTAGCACAAAGGAAGGAGCTGTGGCTTCTTCTTCAGGTCTTAATGGAAACGATGGGTGTGTATTTTGGGTAATGGGGAGGAGAGCTGAGCCCGGTTAAGACAGTCATGTGTAACTGCTTTAGTTGACATGCTTTTCAATCCATTGTCTCAATGAACGCCCAGCAGAGCTGGGAGGCAGACCCAGAGAGGGTGCACTTCCAGCTCCTGACTCAGCTCTAATGTTACCTCCACAGGGGCTTTGCTGACACACACACCCCTTCCCTTGTCACTTTCTGTGACAGTAGCCTGAGTGACTTTTTGGTAACACTTACTACTTAAAATTGCTTGTTGTGTCCCCTAATAGAGCTGAAGCTCTCTCAGTCCCATTCAGCATTGACTGCCCGGCACCTAGAAGAGGGCCTGCGTGCCATAGGCGTTCTGTCCATGTTTGTTGGGTTAATGGAAGTGAAGTATAGAATGGTCAGATAATGTACCTAATACCACACGGTGATATTACAGCAGAAACTAAAACTGAAGTCTCCTTTCTAATTCACCTACGATTCTCTATCTTGCTTATCCAATATATCGGCCAATGAGAAGGCAATCAGACTACTTCTCGCTCTTTTCCCTGCCTATATTGTCGCGCAGGCCACTGTCACCTCTCGCCTGCACCTCTGCAATCATCTTCTTGCTTCCTTTCTTGCCCTCCTACCATCTGTTCTCCATAGTAGCCAGAGTAACCCTTTAAAACATCAGTCAGGTATATTACTCCCGCTCCCAACTTTTCCAGGTCCTCCTGTCGCACACAGGATAAAATCCAGTGTCCTTATCCTGGCCTGCAGGACCCTGAGGTCTGGCCATGCCTTTTCCTCCCCCCACCATTTCCTGCTGCTCTGCCACATGTTCTCCGGCCACATCAGCCTTGCTGCCTCTTAACACACCAAGTACATTCCCCATCAGCATCTTTGAACTTGTTTTCTCTGCCTGAGGCATGCTTCCCACAGATTTTCATGATTCTCTCGCTCACTTCATTCAGATATTAGCTCAGCTGTAGCGTCTTCAGGGAGCCCCTCCCCGACTGCCCACCGTCGCTCCCATCATCTCCTCACCCTGCTTCATGCTTCTCCAGGGCACTTGTCCCTTTCTGACCTCCTTTTGTATTTGTACACAGTAGAAGGTAAGTTCCATGTTCACTGTTATATTTCCAGCACCTGGAATAGTACCTGGAACATGACAAGTGCTCAATAAATTTACTGAATGAATGAATATTTGCTCCACTTTTTTCTGCACACACTCTGGGTGATCTCATCCACTCCCAAGTAAATGCTACTCCAATAGGCCAGTGGCTTCCAAATCTTAACTTCAACTGAAATTAGTCTCCTGAGTTTCACCTCACTTGCCAACCACCTACTGGACATCTCCCCATAAAGATATCTAAAAGGCAATATGCCAAAAATTGAACGTATCATTTTCCTCCCTCCTTTGGTTCCCATTTCATTAAATAGCACTACAATCGTAGATGTTCCATCCAGAAACCTGGGATCATTTTTTACTTTTCCTTCTTTCTCACCCATACATCCATTCAATCTCCAATTTCTGTTCATACTCTTAAATGCTCTCAGATCTATCTACCTCTCTCCATCTCCAAGGCTCGTAGCCTAATCCTGGCCACTGCCATCATCTGAATTGTTGCATCAGCCTCCAGCCGGTCTCCCTGCCTCCAGTTCCCCTTTTCTCTAATCAATCCTCTACAGGATGTTTTATGTTTTATCTAAAACATAAATCTTAGCGTCAGAGATAATGTCCAGGCTCCTAGCTTGAGGAATTATATGATAATGACTCCTATCATATTAAATGGAAGAGGAGGCAGTCTGGGACATGTGACATTTGACTGCCTTTGTGCCATTTTTTAACCTGTCTCCTCCGTGGCAGAGATCATCTCATTCATCTTTGTATCCTGTGTCCTCAGCACCCAGCACAGTGCCTGGCACAGAGCAGGTGCTCATGAATGTTTTTTGCACTTGATTGTCACCCTGAAGTTCAGTAGGAAAGGGACTCTGTTTGCAATCCATGCCTTGATGGCACCCTACCACTGCTGCAATATTTATCATATTGTATGTCCTGTTTACTTGCCTGATTCTTACTAAACAACAAGCCCCATTCACAGCTAAATCGTCAGCACAGAGCAGGTGCTCAGTAATGTTTGTTAACTGAATGGCAGACTGAAGCTCCCCCTGGTACACTGCAACATCCTATTTCCTGGTCTGTTCCTCCTGACCAGCTGGACTCCGTAGCAGCAAGGCCAGCCCTTCTACCAGGCTGCCCTCTGGCTCAGCCACTTCTCAGCTCTCTTGGTGTCTATGACACACTGCCTCAAGGGCAACACTTGATCTCTTCCATCAACTACAGCCACCAAGGAAGGATTCAGG
This sequence comes from Phataginus tricuspis, assembly GCA_029783875.1. Taxonomy (NCBI): domain Eukaryota; kingdom Metazoa; phylum Chordata; class Mammalia; order Pholidota; family Manidae; genus Phataginus; species Phataginus tricuspis. Next base: position 35,372,821 of record JAQQAC010002837.1, read on the forward strand.
TCATTCTCACCCTCTTCTCTACAAGCCCAAGTAAATGTTGCTGTCTAAGAGAAATGTTTGTCTGTAGAATCAGCTCTGTTTGTGGGGAGATGCTCCCGGAGAAGGGTGGTGGGGAGTTTACCAAGTAGACAATAAAGGGAAGGATCCTCTGGGCAGAAATCACATTGGATGAGGTAGACAAGGATGCGAAGGCTTGAAAGAGGAGTTCTCTAGGATCTCATGGAAGAAAGCTTGTAGGAGAACAGCATGAATGGAGACTGTAGAGAAAGACAGGCAGCGGAACACAGGTTGTGGGGGAGCTTATAATATAATTATAATATGATATAATAAAAATTATGTCATTATTAAATTAGTATAATAGTAATAATATAAATTAAGTCATTATTGAATTATTGTAATAGTAAAATAGCTATTATTAATTGAATGCCTAAAATGTCCCAGGTGGTGTGCCAAGTGCTTTACATGCATTATCTCATTTACCCTCCACTAGAATTCTGAATTTAGGTGCTAAGGAGTTTGAGCCTCATTGTTTATCTTGAGGGCATGGAGACCCACTGAAGGCTTGATGAAGGAGAGTTGCATGGTCAGATTGGTCTGAGGCCTTCACATGGAATGCTACATACAAAAGGAGTTGTGAGTACCAGGAAAACCATGGAATCGTTCCTAAGCTATCAGTCCACGGGGACGCCAGGCCAGCGAAAGAGGAGACCAGAATCCATGGAGGGAAGCTAACTAAGGCGGGGTCATCGTGTAAACCGGATCTGAACCAGGGCAGAGGCCTGAAGTAGGATCAGGAGCTGGTTTGGAAGAATTTTCATATTGGATAGTTTGAATTTAATAAGTTTACATCCACTGATGGTTGATATAAGAGTTTGACAGTCCCAAGAGAGCCTGAGGGTAAAGATAAGAAGTTAGAATCAACAGAATATAGATAGCAGTTGATTCCATAAAATGTGTCCCCATTTGAGACAAAGAACTGGGTTTACCAGGCCCGTCATCAGCTAAGCCCTGCTTCCCTCTTAGGAACCATCCCTCAGGTCCCCTCAGAGTTACTCTCCCCTCTGGCCATGCTGCAGTTCTTGGACTTCCCGGCTGGACCATGCTCTTCCATCCGCAGGCTATTCCGTGGGCCCTCCCCTCTGTTTAGAACTACCTCTACCCCACCCACTTTCACTTGGCTAACTCCTACTTGTTCTTCAGATCATTTTTTAAGGTCAAGCCCCAAATCGCTTGCCACTGAGAAGGCTTATACTCTAAGAACACACATTCATCCGGGTCGTCCTGCAGCCCATAAGCACACCGTGTCACTCCCCTTCGTGCTCAAATTGAGGAAGATTGGATAGCACAGACAAAAACTACCTGGGGCTTCATGTACTTTTAAAATAAACCTACTTAGAGAAGCCAGATCCAGACAGTTCAATGGTCCTAGTGCCCAAGAGTCTAAAGCCTGGCCCTACTGTACTGTTTTGGGAGGACAAGAGAAAAAGAGAGATCGCCGAGGTCAGCCTGCCCCTGCACTAAGGGATTCTGCAAGTTCATTCTTCCTTCATTTAGTAAGCACATTTGTTTACTATCTTCAACGCGATTGCCTCTGAGAAGCCTTCCCTGACCTCCAGGCCAGGGGAGGTGCCCCCTCCCGTGCTCATCTCTGCCTCTTATTAGTGCTCTTAACTGTGTTTATCACCTGCTCTCCCACTAGTCCAAGAGCTTCTCGAGAAATATGTATTTAATGAATGGAATCATTGTGTCCCATTGTGTGTCATGCTCCATGATGGGCCCTGGAGCCACCAGGTTGACTAGGACAAGGGCCCTGCCTTCAGCAGCTGCCAGTTGAGGGGCTCCGTCCTCATCCCTAGAGATCAGCTGCTTCACTTCAATGGATTACCATAGATGACCTCATCATAGTAACAAATGCTTTTCAAGCCTTTGCATACACGTTATTTCCTTTGATCCTCGGAGCAGCTTTGAGGGGGTGGTAGGTAAGGGACAGATTAGTCCCCTGACCTCAGCTACCAGGAAGAATGGGGGGCGGGGGGGCTACCACCTTTGTTGCCACAAGTTCACCACTTGAAAGACCGAGATGGGGCCCATGGATCCCAGCAGTTCTCCTTTCTCTGGGGCTGTGAAAGCCAAAAGTTTGCTTGTGGGGCCAGGTCTCACTCCGTTTTCCCTCCATCTCGGGCCAGTGCCTTCCCTGGCCCTTGGGCATGGAGGCTGTCCCCAGCCTTACTGCTCCTCAGCCTGAGATTGAGATTGAGCTTAGGGAGCTCTGGTCTAGGAGAGGCCGCTGGCTATGCCGACTGGAGCTCCTGGAGCAGCCAGGACAGGATGGGCCCAGTGTAAACCGGATTCGCCTTGTAAACAGCTGAGCAGCTGGGCTCCATCTTGGCGGGGGAGCCTGAGCAACAACCCAGCAGGACAGCCCCAGCCCAGCAGGGCATTGTCCAAAGAAAAAGGGGGAAAAAAGCTGAGTAAACAAAGAGGCCTGGCCAGTTTTTAGTCTCTGACTTGTTATTTCAGCCGGACAGTGGCTGGGCTGACTGCGGGGTTGGGCCGCGCTGGGCCAAGCCAGCTTGGCTGAACTGTGCCGAACTGAAGCTCCGCGATCTTCCTCGTCTCCTCTGTCTCCCTCACCTCAACTCACTCTGCCTTCTCTGCTCTAGGCTCACTTCTGGGAAAGGGGCCAAAGATGGAGACTGCAAACAAAGTGGGGACAGGCTCCAGGAGCTGAGGGGAGGGTAAGGAATTGGGCACTTGCCAAGTTTTTGTGCATACATGTGTATGCCAAGGTGTATGTGTATGCCGAGGTGTAGCCAACGTGCTATGAGACTGTAAAGCAGAGACCCAACTAGTCAAGACAGACTGAACAACACTGTCGCAGACAGACACCCCCCACTCAAAGCGAGGTCACTCTAACCTTGCAATGATCTTGACCCCAAAGTTCCATTTGGAACCCATAGACTGTCATTCCTATCAGGTTTCACATCCCAGTCATCCTCGGTCACTGCCTAAGACCAAGCCCTGCAGCGTTCTCCCCAGTATTTTCACTTCCAAACTACTGTGCATTCCTTTCCCTCCCCTCCCGGCTTTTCCCCTCTGTCACCTGAAGCCACAGATAAATTCCTCTACAACCTGAGTTTCTTAATATTCACTCTACTTCTCAAGTTAACTGAAATTCAACTAAGGTTTCTGCCTCATTGACAGCTCTCTTCAACAGAGGCCACTCATTCTGCCAAGACCGCAGTTTCATTCTCCAATCATGCACTACTTCTAGGATGTCACTAGCATGCCCGCATGTAAAAAGAAAATCCCTTTTCCCTGCAAGCTCCTGACATTTGGTTAGACCATTTATCACTTTCTGTCTTTGTCATCTACTAGCTTCTTTATTGTTCCCCAACACGTATGCCTGTAACAGTCTTTTCTACCCCATTTCCTTCCCTCATCTTAGGGGATCTCAGGTCCCATGAAATGATGGCCATCCAGTACCCTCAGTTCTCCAATTTTGACCACCTCAACCTCAGTGGCCCTTATCACCACTTTATTTGTCCATCCCTAATCCCATGTCACTCATTCATTCAGCACATATTGATTAAGCACCCAGTCTGTGTTCTCAGTACTGGAGATAGAGTGGTGAACAAAACCTTATCGAAATGCTTTTGCTTGAGAGGAAGGAAACAGATAATGAACAAATACAAGATAATTAAGAAGGTGATCACTACTATGAAGAAAATAATCATCATTATAAGATAGAGTCTGGTGGGAGGGACTGTTTTTATATAGGATGACCAGGGAAAGGGCTCTCCGACATTACATTTGAGCTGAGAACTGATAGATGAAATGGAGTCAGACATGCAAAGAAGGGTCTTAAGACAGGAAAGAATTGGAAGAGATCAAGGACTTGATAAGGAGGCCAGAGGAGCTAGAATGTATTAAGGAGAAAGTGGTACAAGAAGTCAGAGAGGCAGCAAAGAGGCAGAAACGTAGGATCTTACAGCCTATGGCAAGAAGTTTGGACATATTCCAAGTACAAAGGGAAGCTATGTAAAGGTTTATAAGTCATTAGATAAAACTGCATTACCTCTGAAATGTTCATTCCAGCAACCTATGCTTTCCCCTCATGCACCCAACTCCCACTACATCTCCCACCCGTTTCCCACCAGAGGGACAGAGACAGCATCCATCAGGTTTCACCCCTGTGTCCCTGGCACATGGTTGGTTTCCAAGAAATATTGTTTGCATAAGGGAAAAATAATCAAATACATGAATTTATTACCTTTATTACTATTTATTATTAATTTATCACTTCCCCTTTGACCTCATTAAGGCCTCCAGTACCCAATTCTAACATTTTCTCCCACTATATCAACATACCCTGCTCACTATTTCTTTACCCAGACTCAACCCCTGAACTATTTCTCACCAATAATCTTCAAGTCCTCTGCACCTGTCCTGTAATACTACATAGCAAAGCCCTAACTCTGTATCATTGCCATGATCTTTCTCTATGCCCGTAGCTGAGCTGTTCAACAAAATTACATGACTCTGCAGACCTATCCTCCAAACATCTGTGTCTCCGTGTTGACTTTCTATCCCTTGATCACTCACACTTCCTACTTTATCTAGAAAACCAAGATATGTGACATCTCTCAACTTTGATCCTCTCTCCCTTCCACTCCACTTAAACCCTCTCTTCTCCCCTTCCCTCTATCCTAGAGGCCTGCCTCCTCTTGCTTAGGACTAAGGTTCTCTGCCTACATACAGTTCCCTTCCCATCTCCCTTCATTCTGTCTTATCCTTTAACACCAAACCGTGCTGTACCAAATAGCCAACATAGCTAACATTTATTGAGACAATACTATGTATCTGTCTCTGTCCTAAGTACTTTGCATATGTTAACTCATTTCATTATCACTACAACCATATAACACTGTATTACTCTATATTGGAATATACTATACCATGCATGCTATGCTATAATTATCCCTATTTTACAGATGAAGAAAATGAGGCACAGAGAGACTCTAACTTACCACAAGGCCAGACAGCTAGTAAATGGCATAGTTAGGATTTAAATCTTGGCAGTCTGACTGCAGAATTCATGCTTTTTGCTCTATTGTTTCTCTGTTGAGAGCACCCCTTGCCTCTACTTCTTTGCCTAATTTCTACTCATCTATAAAGTGTGATCTCAAGAATCATTCACTCCAGGGAACATTCTCTTACGACCCTTCCTCAGTTTCTCTCCCAACCCCATAGCCCTAATGCCACCAATGTCTAACATATAGTACATGCCTGATAATTTTTTAGACAGCATTACTGAGATATAATTCATATACCATACGATTTAAAGCATACACTTTGAAGTGGGATCTTTTTTTAGTATATTCACAGGACTGTGCAACTATCACCACAGTCTAATTTTATAACATTTTGTCCCTCCTTAAAGAAACCCCATTAGCAGTCAATCCCCCCTCTTCCTCCCCAGCCCCAAGCAACCACTAACCTATTATCTTCAATAGTGTACTTATTAATACCAACAGAATCCTACAATATGTGGTTTTTTGTGACTGGCTTCTTTCCTTTTTCATGTTTTCAAGGTTTATCCGTGGAGTAGCATGTGTCAGTATGTCATTGTTTTCTGTGACCAAATAATATTCCATTATATGGATATACCACTTCTTATTCATCTGTTCATGGGTTGGAGGGCATTTGGGCTATTTCCACTTCTGACCTATGATGAGTAATGCTGCGATTGACATGCACATACATGTTTTTGTGTGGAAGTATATTTTCCATTCTCCTGGGTATATACCTCGGAGCGGAATTAATGGGTCCTAGGGTAACTCGGTATTTAATATTTTTAAGAACTGCCAAACTTCCAAAACAGCTGCACCATTTTACATTCCCACCAGCAAAAAATGTAGAGTTCCTCTACATCCTCACCAACACTTGTTATCTTTTTCATTACAGCCTTGCCAGGGAGTATAAAGTGTTCTGACAAATGTTTTTTAAGCTAAATATTAATTTCAGGGTTTTCAAGGAAGCTGACGTTGGAGTTAGGTCTTGAAGGGCAAGAATGAATTTGCCAGGTAAACAAGGAGGACCTGAGACAGCTGGATGCCAGGCAGAGAGTATGTTTTCTCTCTGCTGCCTCTGAACTACAGAATTTCACAAAGGACTTAAAGACATGTTGTTGAGCCCTGCAGAAAACACAATTCTAGGAGGAAAAATGACTGGCTCGGAATATCAAATGATGTTGAATGGCTTGAATAATGAGTAAAATCTTTGAGCCAGATGACATGAAACCACAATAAATATTTGAATTTGAGTGCATTCAGAGGAAAGGGAGACAAAACTAGAGAAGCTCTGGGGAATTTTTTATAGTAAATTCAGAAGAATCCAGCAAGTGCTATGGCTCCCTCCAAGTATCTGTATCATATGGATCCCATAACAGTTGAAGGGACTGATAGCTCTGCTCTGCTTTGCGCTGGTCAGACCAACCTGGAGGACTCTGTCCAGTGTGGGAGAATAGAAACCAGTCAACAACTCTCATCACCCCCAGGGAACACAGAACTTGACTGCTTGCCAAGGATGACATGTTCCTATTACTGAGTACCCATGACCTTCACAACTGTCCTGGGAGTGAGATAATAATAATAGCTAGTATTTATTGAGTGTTTACCAGGTGCCCTACATTCTTTGTTTGAGGTGTTTTACATGTATAAAATCACAAAATCCTTGTAACAACCCTGAAATAGATAAATACCCACATATTTCAAATGAAGAAACAAGTATGAAGAGTTAAGGAGCTTGGCCAAGTTCACACAATTAACAGGTGGCTGGACCAAGATTCAAACCCAGGTAACTCAGGAGTCTGAACAAGCCACAGATATGGAGACTTCCTGGGAATCAGCTCTAGTTACTAGAGCAGGAAGTATAAGGCTGGATCTTAATTTCTCCCTAGACTTGGGGGGCCCCACTCTGAGCCTAGACACCTGAGATCTGATGCTGGGGGGCCTAACTTCTTGGCTCCCCCATGGAGATAGGCAGACTTTTAATGCGGGTTTGTTTGTCCACACATGAAAGGCAAGAATATCTGTTATCATACAGACAAACTGCACACTTAAGCTATTTACAGGACTTGGGGCAGTTGATTCTGGGCCCTCATCTGGGAAAAGCAGCTATTTGTGGGTATTGTTTACTCTTTCTGTCCGTCATCCTGTGACCTCTGTTGACCTCCTCTGATTGAGTAGGTGTCCACAGAGGTCCTGGCCAGTCCTTGGACCACACCTTGAAGAAGTCATTCCCATGAGGAAGTAGTACCTTCATCTCGTATTATGATACAGAAACTGAATCTTAAAAAGGTGAACTTACTCACATTCATACCACTATTAAATAATGAGGCTGGGATTTTGAACCCTGGACTCTGACTCTGGATGGTTGCTTTTTTCCCCTTTATCATACAGACTTTCTTTTCCCACTGTGACAATAGAAAATGGGTATAACATTCTCAGTCGAAACTAGAGTGCCTATAGGTCATGTTACTTGAGGTTGATTCATGTTGGGAGTCATTGAATGGACTCGAAATACTCAACTTGGAGGAAAGACTTCAGGGGACATTATTAGTGTTTTCAGATTCCCAAAGGCTATTGTGCGGAACACAGATCAAACCTTTTCTGTCTGAGCCCTGGGGGTTAAACACAAACCAATGGATATAACTTCCAGGGAAACAGATTTTAGCTCAAGCTGTGTGTAAACTTTCTAAACAGCCAAAGCTCTCCAGCATATAAATGCCACCTGAAGCTATCTGGAGTCTCCTAGCCTTGGAGCTGTTTAGGCACGCCACCTGTCAGGTACACTGTGGAGACTGGCTGGACCATGAGAACTCTGAGGCTTTCAACAGAATAGTCTGGGCTTCTTGGCTCCAAATCCAGCCTTTCCTGGCCTTCCGAGCTCCAGAAGCCTCTGAGCACCACCCTTGCCACCCAGCCTGCTTTCTCTGGTTGTGTGTCCTTCCTTCCCGAGTGTCTTCCAGTTTCTGCAAGAGACCACGGGGAAGAGACCAGCATGCCTAGGGCCTGTGTCTGCAGGGTGTCAACTTCTGGATGGCTGCCTCCTCCAGATCTTGCTTTTCCTGATGTTGGGAAGACCTCCCTAGACCAGGCAGTGGAGCCAAGGCCAGGTTCAGAGCCAGGGTCTGGGCCAGGGGAACATCACGGGAGCTGAGGTCCAGGGCCAAATCCTGGCTGAGAGAGGGAGTGTCCTGAAGCCCTGCCTGTCCGGGGCTGGGGAGGGAGCCTCATTTGATGACATCTTCATTAGGATTTTCCTCTCGTCATGCAGACTCTGCACCACACTCACACACATATATAGCTATTGGAAAAACGATTTTAATACCCATAGCACATTGTCCTTGTGTGATATAAAATCCAATGACATGTGGCATTTGGAAAAGGTCACTTCTCCCATCAGGATTCATTAGCCTGTTTCAGCCTCTATGCCTGCAGGACGGGCCCCAGCTGCCTGTCCCCTGCAGTAGGGCCAGATGGACAGGTGGAGCCTACAGGGACCCTCCCTGGAGAGCAAAAGGACTCTGCAGGGTACTAGCCAGGGAATCCTTGCTCTGGCCAAGCTCCTTCCCACACATGCGTGAGTAGGAAGGGGTGTATCCAGAGGAAATGAAGCCCCTGGCCAGGCAACCTGGCTTTCAGGTCTGGAGTGCATGGAAGGAGGACAGACAGAACCAAAGCCTCAGTGTCTTCCAGAGAGTATCATCCTCTGGGCAGAAAGGGCCTGGATAGCACCTGAGATCTCCAGGGGTTTTATTCATTCCTCTTTGGAAAAGCTGGGGCCCAAACCTGGTCTTCCTACTTATGCTCTTGGATTTCAGCTCTAGGTGTGAAGCAGTTGTGCCCACGAGCCAGGTCCATGGGAACAGTCAATATCTGTGGTGGCTGGCTTTGGTGGAGCCAGGGCATAAGCCAGCCAGCACCAGCATCTGTGGTTCCCCCTCTTCCTGCGTTTGACCTGCACTGGTGCTCGGTCTGCAGGAAACCCCCAGCACTCACCTTGGGAGGGGATCTCCTCACCAGCTAAATGGGAGCTGCCTGATTTTTGGGCCCTTGGTTTGTTTGCTGAGAGTTACCAGTAGATCACAGAGGAACTCTATCTTCAGGGTAGAAGAATAAGGCCAGTCAGAGGAAGAGAAATGACTTTGAAAATACTAGAACTGGGGGCCAGTGAACTAGGATGAGGGGAACAAGAAAGATTGCTCCTGAGGGAAAGCCTGAGAGACCAGCACCCCCAGTATAAGCAGAGAGAGCCCAGGGCCTGAACGTGGGGCCAGTCCACTCACACACTCAAGCACACCTTCTTACATAGCTATTGTTGCACTCCAGTACTTAGGGGATGGGAAAAGGAGGCGCCCCAGCAAGGAGACGAAGGAGTGCCCAGTGAGGCAGGAAGAGAACGGGACAGCGTGTGTGGTAGAAGCCAAGGAAGATAAGTGCTCAAGAAGGAAGAGGGATCGACTGTGCTAACACTGCTGCCAGTAGAAAAGATGAGGATTATTGAGCCTGAAGCATCAGGACTGGCAGACTGGGCATCACTGGCCATCCTGGCAAGAGCACTTTCAAGAGAGGATGGGAGAGAAGGAAGAGAAAATGATGACTATTGACGGCTCTTTTGAGTTTGCTCCCAGGAGCAGATTTGTACATTTATACAAAGATTCACTTATTCATCTGAGGAGCGAGCGTGTTGAAGCCCTGATGTCCGCAAGGTCCTGTACTAGGCCCGACGTACCGGAAGTACACAGCACAGCCCTTGACCTTGGCAGCCTCACAAAGCAAAAGTGAAAGAATGAGATGACACCTCAGTTTTCCCACCGACGATTTTAGCTCCTTTTTGTAACTGTTCAAATAGAGAGATGAGAAATAGCTGCCTCCTCTGTTTATGGAACTTTTCAGGTCTTTTTCCAGATTTTCTAAACTGCCCCAATTCCGAGTATTTTGACCTATTGTTACAACAGGTGGTCACACTGGGTTCTAATTTTTTATTTAGAAAATGTGGTCATTACAGGATTGTTGTGAGACTCGAAAGAAGTAATCACATGAAAAGTATTCTGTGACCCACCAGGTGCTGTATCAGTACAAGGCGTTATTCAAACTGATTCCTAGAGAGGCGGGCTCGGCCTCTCCTTTCTTTGTGCTCACAGAGTAACTTGTACAGCCCTCCAGCCCTGGCTTTTCTTCTGTGTTTTAAGCTGTGTGCCTCTCACACTAAATTGTGTTGAACACAGGGCCTGGCACACAGTGTAACTTCTGAATAAAGATTTATTGGATTTCTGAACGAATGGGTAATTGGTGAGGGAAATAGACAAGTAAACAGCAAATTACAATGTAAGGGAATGAAATTATAATTACCATAGCTAACATTCACTGAGGACTAATGCTAATTCATTTACACAGGGCACCTCCCATCATTTTCACAGCTACACTACGAGGTAGATGGCAGCATCCCTCTTACAGATGAGGCACAGAGAGGTTAAGGACTTGCCTGAGACACAAAGGTCCTGAGGGCCTGGCCTGGGGGCTGAAGCTCACTCCAGCCTACCGGAGTGTTACCAGAGGGCCCTTCGGTCCTTGGATTGTCCCTCCTTCGGTCCACTCGATTCAGAGCCCAGACGATTGGCCTTGAACCCACTGCTTACATCTCCCTTCCTTCACCAGGGTGGGCCCGGCCAAGCTAGTCTAACCCTAAGCAGCCTGGGGAAGGAGCTGCTCAGAGCGTTCATTCCTCTTTTACAGCCCTTGTCAAATTCCAAAGCAAGTCATAAATTCATTAACCTCAAATGGATTAAGCTATACAGCTTACTTAGCACCATAAACAAGATCATTGGGATGTTGATTTTCCCCTTTTATTGCCTCACTCGAGGAAAGCCTAGCTGGCTCCAGCTTGGGAAACAGACGTTGGCTCCCTGTCAGGGCAGAGGATGCTGGGAAAATCCTAGCTGACTGGCCCTTAGTAGCTGCTGGTACCAGCAGGACTGGGGCTTGGGGCGCAGGTATTTGTAGACCAAGACTTCCCACCCTCGGCTTGTCTTGGCACAGCCAGAAGTAGCCATTTCCAATCCAGCAACTGGAGCGCCTCTCTCTGGAAGTGAGACTATGCGTCCTGGGCAAAAGCAGAGGAAAGCATCTCAGTCGCCTACACACCGGGTGACATGGCTGTCCCAGCAAGGCAGTATTGAGGTGGCATCTCCCTTCTCCTGGCTGGTTCCCCTGCCCCTGGGGGTTTCCTCTAGCTCAGCTCTTGCCTAGTAAGGCTGCCATTGTCTCTTTAACCCATCTCTCTCTCTCCAACAGATTCCTGTCCCTCATGGGCAGAAATTGCTCCCTTTTCTGGCACTTGCAAACCCATTTCCTCTTGTCCTCTCTGAGGCCTGCCTCCAGCAATGATGGTGTCCCCTGGCACTCCACCCTCCTCCATACACTAAAAACAAACTCAAGAGTTATTTTCAGACCCTGTGCCCCTCTCTCTCCTCCCTTCAAGATATTGAATGAGTTGTCCACACTTGACGCCAGTCTATCGTCCTGCCCACCCACTCACTCCTTCAACTGCTGCAGCTTTACCATGTGCCCACCTGCCCCTTGACCCTGCTTTTGCCAAGGTCAGCAACTACTCAATCTCTCAAATCCAATAGGTTTATTCCAGTCATTTACTTGAATGTGCTCTTCCACTCAACAGACATTGAATGGGTTCCTAGATGCTGGTGACACAATAGTAAGCTAAATAGAACAAAAGCGAGAGGTTAACTGTAGCCAAGTGGTCATAACACAGACCACCAGCCTGCTGGGTTCATCCCTGGTTCTGCTAAGCTATGTGACCTTGGGCAAGTTCCTTAACCTCTCTGTGTCAGGTTTTCCAGTCTCTAGCAGGGAATAATCATAGTGTTGTGGTGAAGATGGTTGTGAGGATGAAGTGAGTTATAAAGATAAGGCCTTTAGGTCAGCGGTGGTGCATAGCAAATGCTCTGTGTTTGCTCTAAGTAACTCGCCTGATGTCATATAGCTGGCAGGTGGCAGGG
>JAQQAC010002837.1:35385402-35536230 GCA_029783875.1 Phataginus tricuspis
ACTGACACATACCTCTTTCTCTCACATACACACCTTTTCAGGACCCTTGTCTGGCCTCTTCAATGCTGTACATCCAGCTCTTACCTGTTGGTGCATAGTAAGCACTCAGAGTGTTTGGGAAATGAAATAAACATACTTATGCCTTTCCACCTCCTTCACACACACACACAGACACACAGACACACACACACACTCACACGCCGCTCTCCCTCTCCCACCCTCCACCCCACCCCCATACACTGAGGCAGGGCAGGTGTAAACTCTAGGGCTTCATCATAGACCGGCCCCTCTCATGCACTCCGACTTTCTTGCTCCCTCCAGGAGTCAGGCCCCAGAGGCCTCCAGCTCGGTTCTCTCTGGCTAGGCTTGCTGACCTCTGAACTGTCCCCAGATCTGGAAGGGTCGCAGGGACCTCCCTGCCTGGCAAAGGGCAGGGGCTGGGCTCTAGCCCAGACTCCTTGCTCACCCTAGAGCAGGCTCACCACTCCCCACCCCTCCCCAGGTCACGCGCAGCGGCAGCGGCCAGCGAGCAGGATGGCTGTGTGTGCATTGCTATTAATCACCCCTCCTGGTCTGCTAACGAGGCTAATGCGGTAAGTGACAATAGCCCATCTTGGTTCCTGATTTAGGGGCTCAGGACGGAAGCTGGGCTCCTGGGAGTGAAGACGTGAATTCTCCACGACACTAAACCTTCAAATAAATCTCCTCCAGTCAGAGAAGCCCAGGGCACTAAATCCCATGCGCCGGTAATTGAAACCCTTAGAGCTTTCTTGGGTAGGGAAATTGCTGAGAAAGAGAGAGAGAGAGAGAGCAGCCCAGGGATTCCCGGTGGGGTGAGGGGTTAGTTAGCCCAGAGGCCCACAGAGGGTTCTGTGATGGGGGAGGCTGCTGGGGACCCTCCATGAGACATGGGTATCTGTCTGTCCTGGTGGGCATGTCTGTTTGTCAGTGATTCTAGGCATGGGATTTTAAAGTCTGGTTGTGTTTCCATGATCACTGCCCACCCTGTTCCCACCAGATCAGTGAACACTTGGTATTTTTCTGGGACAGCAGTTTCAGAGCTTCTGCCTTGAGAACCCCTACCTTTCGAAACCCTTGAGGCCTCTGTCTCTCACTGACCATAAAGCTAGGCTTCATTTAAGCAAAAGAATTTCGAACATTACCTCAATTGCCTTGCTCCCCGTTCCCACCTCTTTCACCCCCACACCTCCCACTCCCACCCACTCCCACCTGTCACTCTCTTTCTGGACATTCTCCTGCAGTCCCTTCACATCCTCCTCCCATTAACTTGGCCACTGAACCATTCAAACCATTTAAGAGTCACCACCCCCACCCTTTGCCAGACCCTATGTTGGGTCCTGAGCATATCAGGATGAATCAGAGACCCTCCTTGCCTTCAAGGAGCTCAGAGTCGACCAGTGGAGACTGGTGGAGAAACAAATAATTGCAATATTATATGATGTGTGCAATAGCAGAAATACAGACATGTAAGAAACGGCATGAAAAGGAGTAGTTAATATCAAGGAAGGCTTCAAAGAAGAAGTATTGTCTGAGTGCGGTCTTAAAAATTAAATAAGAGTTACAAGTTGCCCATGGGGAGATGGATGTGGCCATTACTAGCAGTGAGAATAACACTTGGAGCACTGGGTCTTACCCAGCCTCGGCCCACAGCATCGCTGAAGGGGATGCGGCCGGAGGGAGGCTTGTGTGATAGGGAGTTCAGCATTTATGCTGTGGGCTTTGGGCAGTGATGAGGGGCCTTAAGTGTCTGCATGAGAGGATCCCATTTGTGTTTTAGGAAGATCCTTCTAACTGTAGAGATAGAAATGGATTAGAGGAGAGAGAGATACATTAGGAGACTTAATAGTAAAGACCGGAGATGGTGCCTGAACTAGGGCAATGGAGAAGAGAAGGTGGTTCTGAGAGTACCTAGGGGCCCAAATAGCCATAATGTTGATTCCCGGGATGGAGGAGCCTGAGTAGAGTAAGAGTCCAGATTGCCACCTTAGAGAAATCTGGGTGGTGGAGCCACCGAAATGGAAAAAGCAGAAGAAGGGCAGGTCTAGAGGGAGGAAAGCCCTGTTTCAGCCACACTGAGCCTGAAGAACTCAAGTAGAGAATCTGGTACACAGTGATACATATGTCAGTGTTGGATGTATAAAGTGAGGAAATGAACCTGGAATAGAGATCACATACCCATAGAGTGCACAGAGGGAGGAGTGGATGGTGACAAGGATAATAGCTAACTTCAGAGGGAGGGGAGTCGGGTGGTTAAGAACATGGGATTTGGTATCACATTGCTAGAGTTGAAAGTCCCATACCACTACTAACAGGGTAACAATGGGCAAGTCATAGAACTCCTCTCTGCCTCTGTTTCCTCATTCATGAAATGGAGATAAAATAGCAAAATGCTTGGCATTTTGTCAATGCTATCACTTCCCTTCCTCCTCATCTATTCAACTCCTACTTATCCATCACATCTCAGCTTGTCTTATCCTCAGCAAAGCCTTTCTGGATTCCTCTGAGCAGGGCAAATCTCCACTTGCAGGTTCCCATAGCAGTTCCCTGTCTTTGGCACAACTGAAATTTACAATTGTTTGTTTAATTATCTTATTTCATCTGTTTCCTCACTACTTCGTAAGCCTCATGAGGACATAGATTTCACTGTATCCTCAGACCTTGGTGTAGTGCAGAGAGGACTTCAATAAATATTTATTGAATTAACAAATAAATAAATATAGCTGGAGTATCTGTTATATTTGACAAATGACGATCATCAGGGATCTGAGAGCAGTCTGACTGAGTAGAGTGGCGGGATGAGAGTCAGCTGCAGTGAGTTAAGGAGTGCTTAGGAGATAAAGGAGTGTGAATAGCAAGCAAGACTTTTTAGAGCATCTTAGGTGACAAGGGAAGGAGAAGGAAGGGGCATATTATCTGCCAGCTGCCATATGGAAGAGAGATGAGTTGTCAGTAATGTTGTAAAGGGACGGACTCAGACCGGGTATATGCTGATGGGGGGGCCGCGTGAAGAAGGACAGCGGAGTCTCAGGAGAGAGGGGAGACCTCAACAGCTTTCCCAGAAAACATAGGCAGGAATAGGATTCTAAATCCAGGAGAAGGGATTAAGCTAAAACAGGAGGATGAACACTTCTCCCACTGAAACTGAAAGAGGAAGAAAGGCAGGAGTTGAGGGAGGTCATGCCAAAGGACTTCAGCTGTCTGCGTAAAGTAGGAAGCTAGGCCACCGAGTAAGGGAGGGACAGAGACACGGAGGAGGACTCAAGGTAGTAAAATATTATTGGACCGTCTCTGCGGGAAAGAGGAGACAGAGCTGGCCAAGGGTACGTTAAAGGATTGCTTAGACATTGGAAATTGTGAATTTTTATTGGCACATATCTGCATGGTTTTGTGATTTTCCCCAGCTGCATTTAACCGCCTGTGTGTCTGAGACAAAAAGGTGACTAGCCGCATTGTGCAGAAGGTAAAGGAAGTAAAGAGGTTGAGTATGGTGGCAAGAGGAAGTGATGCGCCCTCGGGTCCAGTGTGCCTTGGGAGACGGGAGAGGGGAGAGGAAGAGCGAGCATGATGGGTATGGGCACGAGGCCATGACAGGGCCTGCGGGAGACGGGGTTCTCTCACAGAGCCACTCCGGTGGTTAACAAGGCCCTCCAGGAGCAAGTGGAGTACAGGAAAAAAAATAACAGAAGCTGAGGAGGTCAGGGCAGTAATTGGGTAGACGGGTGAGAGTCCAAGTCCTCAGTCCATGTGGAGAACGGGGACTAACAGTGATGAGGGGTGCAGGGTGGCGCTTGACCTCAGAGCCCATAGGGTAGAGCAGCAGGGGGCACTAAGGAAGACACTGACCCCACCTCCTGGCCTGAAGAACCGAAGCTTGGGAGAATAAACAGCCTGCACTAGAAAGGAGTACAGGAGGTGGTGGGTCCAGGGATGGGCACGTTTCTGGGAAAGTGAGGAGAGGAAGTGAAGGGAGTATCTAGGGACCAGGATAGAGAGCTTATTGGCATGGGACTCAGTCCCAGAGGACATGATGGGAAGATGGTAAAGAGACGTCAGTCGAGCCCCCGCAGCCCCCCTCAGGCAGCATCCCTCCTGAGTCTGGCCGCATCTCCAGCCCATCTCCGCAACTTAGCATCTCTCCTCCTGCACCATCTACTCCCACCCGCATGTTCCCACACCCTTGTTCCCCATCCCATCCGCACACCCATCCCTCCTCTTCCCCCACTTCCTCCCCAGCCCCTCCCCCTGCCCCGCCCCACCCCAGCCGGCCTGAGTGAGCAGGAACCCCTGCACCTTCATTTCTCAGGTCACTGCTTGGCTAATGGGCTATTAATTTGCTCAATCGTCCCCTGTGAGGCAAACTCAATTTCTGCCAGCCAGTCGTCCCTCCCTGTCGACAGTGTGATTGATTGGAGGAACAGCTGTCACCGCCCGACTGCCTGCTCCTTGCCTCCTTTCCCGCGAGTCCACGCCACCCCTCCTCCTCGGGCCGCTGCCCCGCGCCCACAGAGGCAGCGCACCCCTGCCACCTGCCCAAGGATCTGTCGCCAGCAATGAAAAATGACAGAAATATTTAAGGACAAATAAGGTTTCCCAACGCAATTGAAAATGATTACAGGCAGCTACAGATGGGGCCAATCTGATGCGCAGCAGCAAATCAAATCGAATTTCCTTATCGGCGTATTATTTTAGGCGTTATCTGGCACGTTGATGCAGTTATCAATTCAATTTCAGCCGCTGGTCCGCTGTTTACTGTCTCGCCTTTGCTGGGAAAAGGTAAACATGCTCAGCCCAGCAAATTAATTTCTGGCTGAAGCCAGAGGCTGCAGAGGACTGCCACCCGGCCCACGGCCCCCCACCTTGGCCCTGGGCTACAGTGGGCAGGCTGGTTGGGTCTGGGGCCGCCAGAGGTTGCTCAGGGAGCAGAAGCCTTGCTAGCTGCCTGCCCCAGCCTGGCCCCAGCCCCAAGCACGATTCAGGGCTCCTAGGAGGCCGAGGTGACCGCTGTTGGCTCTGCGGCTGCTGCCAGGGAGAGGTGAAGGTCTCCCATTAATTCCCAGCTAAAAATGACAAATTCATCTTGGACGACAATTAAATGAAGTCAGTAATTGATGCTAATTGATCTCCAGATGCGAGGGCTCCCCTCAGCCTTAGCAGCACGTGGCTGTCTCGCGCGCTTTCCCCACCCCAGCCCTTCTCCTCTCCTTCTCTCTGCTCCTCTCTTGGTGCTTGTTGCACCCCTAGGGCTCTGGGACTCTTGACCTCACAGGTCCATGGGAGACAGTGGGCCTGGCCTGGGCTGCCAGCAGTGCTGAGGCCAAGCAGCTGGCCCAGTGCCCATCTAGCCCCACAGGCACTTGTAATCAGTGCCCCAACTTCCACCCATCAGCCTAGAAAGCAGGTAACACTGCCCTCCTCAGCGATTCAGGATTTATTGCCCACAGCTGTGGAGGTTCCCACTTCATTTTTATAAGCCTATAGTCAGAGCCAGCAGGGGGTAAAGCACACTTGGATTTACTTTACTTTAAACAGTGTAGTCCTAGCATTTTGGCTCCCTGGCAAGGAAGGCACTGGGGGAGGGTGAAGTGCATGGGCATGCTGGCAAGAGTATCCAGGTATACTCAGTCTGCACTTGCAAATACACAAGGTGCCCAGTGTGTTTAATCTAGATGTGAAAAAATACCCACACTGTGTGAACACCTGTGTATGCTGACGCCTGCATGCGCATGTGTGTGTCCAGACATTTGAGAGGATATGTGTGCATGTCCATATGTGGATATTTTTCTGAATTGGGCCTTTTCTGTGGTTTGTAAAGCCTAACTCCAGGGACCTCTGGGAGGCCCCATCTGCCCCACATACAGCACAGGGTACTGTCTGCAAGTTATCGCCTAAGGGAGGGCGGAACTGAATTGTAGCTCCAGAAGAGGAGAGAGGCTGCAGTTGTGTTTGGGAGAGCCAAGGGCAGGGGTATAAAATAACTGTGACTCCTGAAGCCCCACCAGCCTCTGGGCAGGTTAGCTGGTGTACTCACTTAGAGCAAAGGCTTGTGAGGCCAAGGATTTAGGTTCCCCACCCAAAACTCCATGAGCTTGCTCATGCCATGGCCCAGAAACCCTGGCTCCAGCTGAGTCCATACCTGTCCACTGACATCCACCTACCTGGCTTGCAGGTGTTTCCATTGGCCACCCAGGAGCCATGTCTAGCTCAATCCAGATGCTAGAGACAGTAAATAGCATCCATCACAATGGGGGTCAGGACACCAGCCAGACTGTTGTTTCACAAGGACCTGGAGCTGGCAGGAGGTCATGTGGAGTGGGCAGTGCCAATCCGGGCTTCTGAAGGCAGAGTGGAGGAAGATGGGAAGATGGCAAGGGCACGCAGGTGTGACCACGTCACCCCTGTGTACTATCTGGGTGTGCATGTCACATGTAAGGACCCTGGTGCTGTGTGAGGGGTCTGCACAGGTGTTATAGAAGGAAGAGGGGCAAGGGAAGAAAAGCACATGGAGTGTGATAGATGACCAGACCAGAGCAGGGTCACGGTGGAGGCAAGGAGCCTGAGAAAAGCCCCATGTCATCTCTCAGCTAACATCTGCGTCTTTTGAGGGTTTGTTTGGCAAGGTCGGTGACCACTTATTCATTCACTCACTTAAGGAACATTTATTGATTTCTAATATTACTATTACTATTCTCTTATTTTAGGCTGCACCCTCTGCTAGATGCTGGAGCTATAGCAGTGAACAAGTTAATCCTTGCCCTCAAGAAAGGGGGTGACAGACACATAATAACACTGCAGTTATAACACTGTGTGACCAGAGGTAGCACACCAGGCTGTGGAAACACAGAGGAGTTACCTAGTATAGTCTGGGAAGTCAGGGAAGACTACCCAGAAGAAAGAAATCTGAGTCCTAAAGAATGAGTAAGAGCCAGCTTGTGCAAATGGCCGCTGCCACATCCTTTTTGGTTGTTTGGTAAGCCTAAAGCGGAGACAAATGAGCCTTTTTGGTTCCAAGTGACTCTGGAACTGCTAAAAATGTCACCTGTGCCCCTTGAGCACCAGCCATTGCTGTGGGTCCAGACAGGAAAGTGCACAGCTGTTTGCAGGGCATCCCTGGGCACTGGCAGATCAGTATGGGCCAGAGCTAAATACACATCTCTCTGCTACCTGCCCCTCCCCCACCTCCTCGACCAGGGATGCCTATTAATCCTGACAAATGATGACTTACGAACATGTAATGCAAACTGATTCATCATACATTCAAATCCGCCGCCCCGCCCCAGCGGGAGGCCCCAGCCAGACAAGTGTATTACACGGATAATGTATTTGACGTATTAATAAAACCAGCCGCATTGCTCTGGCACGGGGACTGGGGAATGCCAATATACGACGACAGATCACATATTGATGAAATCCAGATGTTTGGAATCATAGTCTTGGGGCCTTGTTCATATTGACTGAAGGTAAAAAATGCCATCTGTCAGCATGTTAACTCTTCGTGTCCCACATTCAGCAGAGGTGCCAATCACGGTTTTCTGGAGAAAGAGAAGGAAGAAGGGGGTGTGTGAGAGGGGAGAGTGGATGAGTAATTAGGTGGTTGGGATGGATGATGGATGGATGAAGTGGGGGGTAGTGGGTGCAGTGGGAGGATGGGACACTTCTCATGTCTTATGTTCCTGACCTCTCAGTAGCATGTGACCCTATCAATGACACCCACCTCCTTGAAACTCTTCCCTGCTTGGCTTCAATGACATCACACCTGTTTTCATCCTCCTCTTGGCTCTTCCATGTTAGTCTTTGGTGACTTAAACTTCCTTTACCTTTTGGAGTTACTCAGGGTTCTGTTCCAGCCTCTTCTTACAAACTCTAAGTGTATATATACATATACATGTATATATATTTTTTCTTATATACATATAAATGGTCTCCCTAGGTGACCTTGCCTACTCCTAACTTTAATCTATTCATTCAATAACCATTTACTGAGTATATGCCAGACATTGTTCTAGGCACAACGGATGCAGCGGTGAACTTCCGCTCTTATCTATGTCAGTGTCTCCAGTCCTGTAACTCCACTCTGGCTCACATGGGCCGCCTACTCAGCATTTTCATGCAGATGTCTTAACAGTTCCTCAAACTAAGTACAAACTGAACTCATTTTCTCCCCTATCAAACTTGCTGTGGCTCCTCCTGCTCCAGGGGGAGTAAAGGGTCTACTGCCTGGTAGTTGCTCAAGTCAGAAACCTTGGAGTCATCTTTGACTCTTTTCAGTTCCTTAGCTCCCACATCCAATCTGCCTGCTCCCATTCATCTCCACCAACATCACACTAGAGCAGTCATGTCTCACCTGAGCTACTGAGATAACCTCCTCAACAGCCTTCCTGCATATGCTTTCGTCCCCTTAGACCATTCTCTACTTTGCAGTTAGAATGATCTTTCTAAGATGCAAGTCTGATATGTCACTCACCTGCCTAAAACTCTTGAATGACTTCTCCCTGTATGTTAAAAAAAATAACCAAAATCATTAACATAGTTCAAAAGTCCTCCAGGATCCAGCCCCTCTATCATCATATCTCAACACTCTCTCCTTCACTTTCCCTGCTCCAGCCCCAGGCACTCTTCATTCTTCACTTAGGTTTTCTCCCCTCTGTCCCTTCAAACATGCTATTTCCTATCTTGAACACTACTTCACAATCACAGCCCGACTGGTTTCTGCTCATCCTTCAAGCCTTTGCTTATATGTCGCTTCCATCACCTCCCAGACCTGATGATACACCCCCCCAGTTCCATGTACTTCCCTTCTTCTAAAACCACTATTGGAATGTTTGTTTAATCTCTGTCCTTGGGGAGTTCCTAAGCTCCCTGAGGGCAGAGAGTGTGTCTGTCCTGTCCATGTCTGCATAGCATTCATACTATAGCAGATCTGTTGTCTGCATCCAGTTACCACTTGTTGAATATTATTGAGTTGTTACCTAGCCAAGTCGATAGATAGGTAGGTAACTGGGTATTGTGCAGCAGTTAAGAGCACTAGCTTTGGAATCAGACAAACCTGTATCTAAATCCCTACTATGAACCTTCTAGCTCTGTCACTTCATTGTTCTGAGCCCTATTTTCTTTTTCCTTTCCCTACTACAATCATTGTGATTGTAATAATATCTTCCTCACAGAACTGTAATAAGGATTAAATGAGATAACATATGTGTAGCATTAAATCCAGAGCCTAATATATAATAATGCTCAATAAACAGTTGTGATTATTAATGACAGACAACAGATAAGTGGTTGGGCAGATGGATAGATGGATATATTGACATACAAACCAGTAAAGAGATAGATGGGTATGGATGGGTAGGAAGAAGGGACTCCATGGAGGCCAAAAAGGTCAGGACCGGGATACCTGCCGAGTGGTACACAATCTTGATCATAACAAGGAAGCAAGCCAGATCCAGGGCCCGGCCGGGCTGGTGTCAGGAGTGGGTAGCTACAGGTGCAAACCACAGATTATCTAGTGCCCTCCTAAAGCTGATGACTCAACACTTAGTACACATCCCTGATTTAACTGAATCTTCACAGAAGTCCTGGGAGTTAGATGTTATCATCCCCGTTTCACACAAGGAAAAACTAAAGCTCAGAAGTGTTAAGTGATTTGCCCAAGGCTGCACAGCTAGTGAGAGACAACTCTGCTGAATTCTGCTTGAAGGCGCCTCTGTGTCTAAGGAATGAAAGCCCTTTTACTGGGGGTTCAGGGAGAAGAGTGGGAAACACAGACGTGTACACACACACACATTTGTACTCTTTTTGTTAGGTAGATAGTAGATACAATAAAATGCACACTCTTAATGTACAGCTCAATGTACATGATAAAGAGCTCGATAAGCATGAACTTTAAAATATATACATTCACACACATACATGCTCTTAAAAGTCCCGGCCTCCATTGCCATCTGTCACTAGATGTACCCTCACCCTCATTTTAGTCCTCCCCGTCCTTAAGTCGGACACCGGACAGTCAAACCCTGCCTTTGGTGGGCTTTCCTGGGAACAAGCCCCTCATGGTGCAGCGTCCAGTTTCACACCAACCCTTCCTGTGGAAGGTGGCAGAGAAGGAGCAGCAGGGCGGGCCCTTGAGTTGCCTGCTCCCAGTGGTCAGCAGTTCCCAACAGAGGGGGGCAGCAGAGGGCTGATCTGGGACCCCAGGCGCCTAAGGCCTTGTTCCAAGGCCTCAGAGGGGGTCAGGCCAGAGCCTGGCCCGGACTGGCAAGGAAAAGACTACTTGGCTTGACTGCTGCTGTCTTTTAAACAGGCCTATCCCTCCGCAGGCCTGCAAACCGTCACTGCTGCTGGTGCTTCGCGGTTCTCTGGTGAGGACGCATTGACAGCTCAGAAAGGGATGGGGACCCTCTGGAGGTCACACAACTAGGGAGCCTCCAGGCCGGGACAGACTCTCAGCCCTGAGTCTGCAGTCACGTCTTGCCCCTTGAGCTTGAGGTGCCCTGCAAAACACCGAGGATAGGGTCAGGGCCCCCTCTGCTCCCTGCTTCAGGAGACACCTGCAGCAGGCGGACAAGTGGTGGTAGCAGGCGCTGCAGCGACTGGGCGGCGGAGGGAGGTGCGGTAATGAATGTGGACGGGAGGCGGAATGAGCGATCCATCTTTGCATGGGAGGGGAGGGGGCTGCGGGCGTTCCCCCCATACACTCACACACTCAATCAGGCGCTGTCAGACCTCCGGCCGCCTGGCATTTTGGTGAAGAATCTCTCAGCTAAAAATTGTTGTCAGTCCCATTTCCTCGTTATCAGTGCGAGGGCTGAGGCAGCGCCCAGGGATTAACAGGAGCGACGAGCGCCCGCATCCGCCATCCTCCACCGATAACACCGGGCCTCCTGCCTCACCTCCGCCATTCATCATCTTTAGCACTGACAGCCCGTCCCAGTCCCTGTCCCCATCCCCTCATGCTCCCCACGTCTCCCCACTGTGCTGCTCAGCCTGGCTCCTGATGCCCCCGGGGCGCTAGGCCTCCTGAAGAGGGACAAGATCCGCCCTAGACCCACCTGTGGCAAAGGGCTCCACCAGCTCTGGGGTGGGGAACCAGGGGCGGGAGTGAGGGATGCTCAAGGAGAGGATGCTTCCTGACACCTGCCCTTGGCGGGCTCGGTCTGCCTACCTGTGAAGCTGGCAGTGGCGGTGGAGAAGGGATTCCTACATCAGAAGGGCAGCTGGAAGAACAGCTTCCAGAGGCCTCTCCAGCCTGAGGTGGACTCCCAGATTCTGGGAACCAGGGAAGGGATGAGCCAGAAGATGCCTCCTCCCTGGCCTAGGAAGAGTAGGGGTTTGAGGGCTTCATTCCCACCCCCACAAGACCACAGCCCCCTCCTCTTGGCCGTTCCCAGTAGTTTTATGGCCCATTTTATGGCTACTGTAATGGCCCAGGTCAAAAGCTTCAGGGAGCTGTATTCTGGGAATTATGCAAACGAGGAGCAGGCCCAGGGCCAGAGTATGGATTTTGTCATTAAACCTGGGCAGGCCATGTCGTTAGTGCAGTAAAACCCACG
Source organism: Phataginus tricuspis (assembly GCA_029783875.1). Taxonomy (NCBI): domain Eukaryota; kingdom Metazoa; phylum Chordata; class Mammalia; order Pholidota; family Manidae; genus Phataginus; species Phataginus tricuspis. The sequence goes on from JAQQAC010002837.1 coordinate 35,396,970, forward strand.
TCATGACCACAGGTCTCAATATAAAATTATAGGGAACACAATGGGGGAGGGGACGCGGGGGCCCATGACCATGCTGACACCTGCCCCTCTAACCCCTGTGAAAATGGGGGTGGGATGGAGGGCATAGGCTGTGGGGTACCTCTGTAGATTTCTGTCAGTGATATTCCTGAAGCCAGGAAGAGGGCCCATTGTCCTGGTAGAGAAACTGAGGCCAAGTTCAGGAATGTACAACTCTGTGGTAGCAAAGCAGATGAACTGAGAGCAGGTATAGGAGAATGCTGGTGCCTGGCCCCAGGTTGGAAGGAAGGAATTTGACTCTAGGAAGCCCTAAGAGATAGATTGGTGTCCCAAGCTAAAAGGGAATAAAACCCTGATATTTCCACCTTGGCTAAGACCCTATGCCCTGATCTTCTTTCTCCTGTCTCCTCCCCTACCATTTCTCCCTTATGCCCCAGACCCTGCCTCAGTGATCTGTTTCAACAGCCTTGTCAACTCTCCCTTATTCATCCTTATCGTTGCCTCCCCTAGATCCTACCAATCCTCCTCTGGCCCCTTCTTGTCCCCTAATCCCCCAGCACCTGTTCATGCCTCCCTTGACCTTGACCTTTACCAGCCCTGACCCTGGCCAGGGCTACCCTGACTAGAACCACTGACTTCCTTTCCACTAGTTTGTGTTCTCCTTGAGGACAAGAATGTGTTTTATTTATCTCTCAACTCCAGTTTCTCCTAAAATAATGCCTGAAGTAGAATAATGGTTTAATCAATGTTTGCTGAATGAATAAATAAATGAAGCAATGAGATCAAGAGCCAAGTATCCGGGTCCCTGTCCAGTTCAGAACCTCAATTTCCCCATGGGTCAAATAAAGATAATAGCCTGGAGAATTTCTAGGGTCTTACTTCTGAGATTCTCTGGCTGAATTAAGTTAGAGGCAGAGCTGAGACTAGAATCCCAACTCCCAGGCCAGGTCCACATCTGGCCTTCTCTTCTCTTAGAGCTGCCTTCCTGCTGTCCCCTGAGCATCTGAGGCACAGCCACCATAGCCACGTGACCAGCAGGGCCCCTTGCCCTCCTCAAAGACCTAACCAGACAGACTAGAACCATACCCCCCACCGTGGCACACACAAAGCCTCCACCGCGGACATCCCAGCTGTGGGAAGGTCATCTGGCTTCTAAGACAATCCCCATCTCCTTCCCTTCCTCTTTTCCTCTCCCTTGCTTCATCATTAATCATCCAGGTCTGTTTTCAACTGTCTATAGCTATAAAGATAGATAAAAAATGGCCCCTGCCCACAGGAAAACTCACAACTCATTCATTCATTCATTTGCTCCCATTCTCTGCTTAGAACACTTCTAAGGCACAACTTAAATTTCACTTCTTTGGTTAAGTCTTCTCTTTTCCCACTCCTCAAAACACACACCCGGAATGACTACTCCTCCTCTGAGCTCTCAGACGGCCCCACCTGAGCAACCAGGAGAGCTGTGATCTTCCTCAGTCTTATGTCAAAGGGAGGTAGGTTCTCATGCTCAGCCTGAACTGGGAGCTCCTTCGGGCACAGGATGGCTACATTTAGCAAATAAAAATACAAGACATCCAGATAAATTTGAACTTTAGAAAAACGATGAATAACTTTTAGCATAAGAATGTCCCATGCATAAATAAAAAAAAAATGTCCCATGCAATATTTGGGACATACTTATACTAAAAAATTATTCATTACTTGTCTGAAATACAAATTTACCTGGACAACTTGTATTTAATCTGGCACCCCTACTCGAGCACCGTCTTGGTCATTACTGGCATGGCCTCTGTCTCTCTGAAAGCCGGTTTTTACCCCCTCCAGGTACCAGCGGGAAGAAGCAGGAAGAAAGAGTTCTGGGCTTAAGCTACAACAGTCCTTTCTATAGTCAGAGTTTGCATGGCTAGGCAGGGGTGTTTGTGTAGATAAATAGGGCTCCTTGACCCCGTGCCTATAAGGAGAAGTCAGAGGAGCACTGGATAGGAAGACTGGAAAGGGAGGGAGTTCAGGCTTCCCCAGGGGGTGTGCGTTAGGCAACCTCCAGGCTCCTCCCTAGCATGGTGTGCTCTGGCCAGTATCAGTGACAGAGTTGGGACAGAGTAGGGATAGAGTTCAGGCTCCCTGCCAGCCCCCCAGCCAGCACAGCCAGCCCTAGGCATTCCCATACAATTTGAAGGGTATCTTGAAGAGGAAGAACCAGAACCTTTTAGACTCAAAAGAGGCTAATGAGGTTATCCAAGTGAGAGGTAGTAAGACCTAAACAGGATGACTAGATTCTAGGAATATGGAGGAAGCAAAATGGACAGGCCTTGGGTTTAAATGTGTGGGAGGTAGTAAGACCTAAGGTGAGGTGAAACTTCTGGCTTAGGTGACGGGATGGATGCCAGGGTCACCAAGACAGGCACTGCTGAAGGGGGAGCAGGTTGAGAAGGGGTAAAGAAGCTGAAGAAGGTGTTTTTGGATTGTTAGGTTTCAGATTCCTGTGGGACATCCAGGTATTGCTATCCATGAGGTGCTTGGATGTGGGACCTGGAGAACATAGGAGGGATCTGGGGTGGCGATACGGATTCTGGAATCTACCGGGCACAGATGGGAGTTAGGGCCATAAGGAGGAAGAGGGTGGTGCAGCATGCAGAATGAGGAGAGGAGAGGCTGTGGAAAGGACCCCAGGGAAAATGAGGAACACTACCCTGGAAGTCAGCAGGGCCCCTCTCAGTCCTTCCCACCTGGCTGTGAGAGCCTTGAGGGCAGGGACTAGATCTGATTATATTCTGTGTCTCCACAGCTTTACAGTGGGCCCAGTTCAGAGTAGATGTTAGACAAAGTTTGTTGAATGACTGCAGGAACAAACCCCCTTTCTCCCTCTTTTCTTCCTTCCCCAGCTTTGGGGAGTGTGAAAGCAGTGAGGAAAGGAGAGGCAGAGGGGGCGCTGCATATTCTGGGCCATGGTATGATTAAACCAAGACCTTCTGCACTAGCCTGTGGGAAGTGAAGTGATCAAGGTTTGAATGCACAGAACACTGCTTGTGTCCGGGTAGATTTCTGAGAGGGTGGGTGGCTAAGAAGGTTCTGCTCATGGCTTCTGGAGCTGCAAAGAAGAAGGATGCTCATGGGCCCTGAGATCCCCAGGTTCATCCCTCCTCTAGGCCAAGAAGCCCTAGGAAGCAGCAGCAAGCTTGGGTTAGAGGATTGGGACATTGGGTTTCCCTCAACAGACCAGCCCAGCTTATATGTCTGTCTCTTCTTCTTCCCTCACCAGGTAAGAAAAAGGCAGCAGCATTGTTTGACAGCCAGGCCCCTATTTGCCCCATCTGCCAGGTCCTGCTGAGGCCCAGCGAGTTGCAGGAGCATATGGAGCAAGAGCTGGAACAGCTGGCCCAGCTGCCCACCAGGTAAGCCACCAACCAGGGGAGGCTGCCTGCCAGAAGGTTCCACTGCGGGTTCTAGCCACCAGGTCCCAGGAAAAGCTGTCTGGCCCACGCCCCAGCCTCCAGGTGAAGACAAGGCCCTGCTGCTATTCTCCTCCACTCTGCTTTCAGATTTCAGAGCTTCCAGCTGAATGGCGCTGCCTTTCTCTTCTTGCTCTACTTTTGGAGATGGGAGAAGCGTGATCCCTCCCCCTACTTCAGGCCTCAGCCTCAAAAGGGCACAAGAGAATCTGGAAAGGGGATGAGCCACTGCCACAGGCCCTGCACTGCCATGCTGAGCCTCACGGCAAGGTATCAGAAGCAGGGGCTGGGCCTGGCAGCCCACCAGAAGTGCAGCCTGGTGCTGCCATCCAGGGGAAGCATTCCCTTCTGTACGGATCTCAGGGCCTGAAAGGCGATGATCTTGAGAATGTGCTCAGGCTTGACCCACCCTGCACCACCCCACCTCCCTTATGCCCCAGCTGCAGGACTGGACGGAGCTGCTTCCATGGTGGAGGAGCCAGGTTGTTAAAGGGAGTAGAGGAGGGGTGGAACAAATCACGCCAAATCTCAGCGGTTTAAAACAACCATTGCATTATGCTTGTGGAATCTGTGGGGTCAGGAATTCAGACAGCAGAGCAGAGAGGGGACAGCTTGTGTCTACTGCAAGGTGTCCAGGGCCCCAGCTGGGAAGAATCAACAGCTAGGAGCTGGAATCATCTGGAGGCTGGTGGCTGATGCTGGCTGCCAGCCAGAACCTCAGACCAAAGCACCTACACTTGCTTCTCCATGTAACCTGGGCTTTCTCATAGCCTGGCAGCTTCAGGGCAGTTGGACTTATTACATGGCAGCTTAGGGCTCTAAAGCAAATGCTCCAGCCAATGAGATGAGAGCTGGATCACTTTTTATAACCTAGCCTCAGAAATCACTTAATGTCACCTCCCTTGTCCTCAAGGCAGTATTAGCCAGCCAGATTCAAGAGGCAGGGACACACACTCTGCCTTTTGATGGGAGAGTGGCAAGGTCATATTGTAGAAGAGCATGTGGGATGGAAGATGTGGCTGCAGCCATCTTTGGAAAACACAGTCTGCCGCAGGGGTTCAGCATGCCCAGCTACTCCCAACCCCACCCATTGTTTAGTTCAAGTCAGCAGACATGACTGATCCTCCTTCCTTCTACTCTCTCACCTAATCCCGTGTGCAGGGTGCAGGGAATCCAAAGGTGAATGAGAAATGGTCCAGCCCTCAGAAGCCCATTGTAGGAGAGTAAGGAGAGCTGGGCATAGAGACACGGAGGGATAGACACCTCTGGAAAGAACTGGAGCTGTGGGAGCAACGAGAAGACGCCAACCCCAGCCCAGAGCCAGAGCCAAGAAGACCTCCTGAGGGGGTGGATGTGGCCTGAGCGGAAAATTTGAAGGAATAAGCAGTAGTTGTCTATTGCTATGTTACAAATTACCCCAAAACCCCGTAGCTTGAAACAATACATATTTATTATCTCACAGTTTCTTTGGACCATCGGATCAGGAATATCTTAGTTGGGCAGTTGTGGGTAGTTGTGGCTTCTGGCTCAGAGTCTCTCATAAAGCTGCAGTCAAGATGCTGGCCAAGGCCATGGTCATCTGAGGGTCTGGCTGGGCTGGAAGGACCCTCTCCCAGGATGACTTGGTCACATGGCTGTTGGCAGGATGCCTTAGTTCGACACATGGCTCTCTTTCCATAAAGTCACTTGGGTTTCCCTGGGACATGGCCGTTGACTTCCCATAGAGGAAGTGATCCGAGAGAGACTGAGGAGGAAGCTACCATGCCTTCTGTGGTCTAGTCTCAGAAGTCATTCTCTATTCTATTCTACTTGTTCTATTGTTCAATATATTCTGTGTTCAATGTAGTCTATTCATGAGGAGCAAGTCATAAAGTCCAGCCCACACTCAAGAGAGGAGAATTAACTCTATAAGCTCTATCTCTTGAAAGGAAAATTATCAAAGAATTTGTGGGAATACTTAAAATGACCACAAAAGGCTGTACTACTACTACTACTACTAATCATCCTATTGAACACTCGCCATGTGCCACATGCATTTACATTGCATTAATTTATTTAATCTTCACAATAACTCTCTGGGGTAGGTAATAATTACTGAGTCCATTTTGCAGATGAGGAAACTGAGCTACAGAGGAGTTGAGTGACCTCTCTGAGGTTACCTGGCCTGTTAAGTGGTAAAGATAAGATTCAGACCCCAGCAATCTGACTCTAGTGCCCATGCCCTTAACTGAATTCCTCCTTACCTCCCCCACACCCCACCCACACACATACCCAGGCCTAGCCTAGAAGGGGCAGAGAGAAAGAAACATCCTCTGCAGCTGAGCTCCATACCTTGGCGGTCCATACCAGGGTTTCTGGGTAATTTGTTTTCAAGCAGCACTTCCCCTCAGCAGGAACAGAGTAGAGGCAGAGATGTGGAGAGACCTGCAGTGGCTTTTAAAAGCAGTGCACCCCAAAGATCTGAAAAATGGGGCCCAAGCTCCTTTTCCGCCAGCTCAGTAGGGGCCATCGCATGACCCTGCACCAATCCCTTTTTACCCACTCATCCTCTCAGAGCATCTCCTACTTCTGCACCCTTACCCCAACGTCCATTTCCCCACCCTGAGCCCCCTCAGGGATTCCGCCCCTCACGGCGATGTCTTGAGACCCCACTCCCGCGCCCCTCATGTCCAGACCCAGCCCAGCACCTCCTAACCAACCCCCGGCACGCCCACCATCCCCCCAACCCGGTGTCTGACAGCCGGACAGCGGGATCTGCACAGCAAGTGAAATTCCCGTCGGATCGATAAAGCCGAAGCGCTGGCGGCGACGGGTCGATGGTTTTATCTGTCTCGGCCCCGCCGCGCCCGGCGCGCTGACAGTCCGACCGGCCGGCAAAGGCGTTCAAGGGCAGCCGCGCCCGCCGCCCCTTCCCCTCCCCTTTCCCTCCCGCCCCTCCCTGCGGCCGCTGCGCCCACCGGACTGCAGGCTGGACCGGCCCGCCGCCGCCCTCGTGATTTATCTGGATTTTTAATTGGAAAAAATTTGCGAATTAATTGATTTCAGGAACTTGCCAATTAACATTGTAATTGGGTGCGTGATAAATTCCCAAGGAGCGTGTCAGCTCCCTCCGGGCTGAGGCTGGGGAGTGCGGGGAGGGCCCCAGCCGGGCCGCCCTTGCCCCGCCCCCGCTGCTCTCCCGGAGGCTGGAGGAGAGCAGCGGACGTTGGGAAAAGATGTAGCCCTGGAGACCCCTCCCTCCTCCCGTCCCTGCCATCATCTCCCTGAGCTGAGAGGGGCCTTTGACTAGCCATTTGACAGATGGGGAAACTGAGGCCTGCAGGCGGGCAGAGCTTGTGTGTGCATCACTCAGACAGTTCTGGGCAGGACACAAAGGAGGGCATCCCATCCATGGCATGTGGCGCGAACCTTCCTCCCCAGCTCTCCAGTCCTCCCCTCCCTCCTGCTCCAAGCTCCCTTCTCCTCTCCAGTCCCTTTTCTTTCCTCTCCTCTTCTCTCTAGCTGACCCCTTCCCTCTCTTACCCTGTCTTTGCCTCCTCTGCCCTGCCACGCCTCCCTCAGCCTAGCCATTTCCTGAGTCTGTGAATGCTGCTGCCAGGGTGCCTATCACTGACTGCCTCCCACATGGTTGCTCCCTGAGAAGCTCTTCAAGGTGGGCTGGTATTGTGCCCTCTGCCTCCTTCTGCCCAGCACTACAGAGTGTCGCCACCCCAAAGGAGGACTGGCTGGTTTGGGACACAGGTGCAAACATACGTAGGTGGCATACAGGCACACACACGCACCCACATTCCAACACACATAGATGTGCTCACACAACCCCTGAAAGAAACCCTTCCTGCAGGTGCTCATTCCTGCAGGCACGTGGGCACACAGACACCTCCGGGAAGAAGAGTCAGAACTCCCACTGGCACAGTGCTTTCACTTTTCAAAGCATCAAAGCACTTTTACATTCAAGATCAGAGGCGATGCCCACCCACCCTCCTTCACCCCATCCTCTATCTTTCCCCTGCTCAGTCCTCCAGCAGATCCCAGGACTTGCCTAGTTAGAACAAGGAAGGCAAAGTTAGACTGAGGACAGGTGTGGAGGGCCTTCGAGGTTGGAGGGTTGTCCTAGATACAGTGGGACAATAAAAACTTGCTGAACCAGAAGAAGCTTGATCAGAGAGCTGAACTATAGGAGAATGGCTTTGAGGGTTGGTGTGGCACACAAATGGAGGTACAAGCAGGGAGGCGAGTGAGGAGGTTGGGCAGGGCCCAAGGGACAGAGGCAGAGGCTGACCTAGGACAATAGCAGTGGAAGTGGGAACGGACAAGAGGGAACGATGAGAGACTGGTGGAGAAAGGAGCAAGAGAACATAGCTGATTACTACTCATGGGACACCTACTTGAAAGAGCTCTAACTTGGATGGGAAGGGCCTTGATATCAGGGAAGCAAGTATCTGAGGGAAGGAAGAGACAAGGAACAGGGACCTGGGCATGCAAGGCCTACGATGTCTCTGAAATGGTAATGGGGTGGAGACGGGATGGATGTGTACAGACAGGCAGCAACATAGATGGAGGCTGAAGCTTGAAGGATAGGTGGGGCATGGCCCGCAGACGCCTCTGTGGCCTTCCGACAGGAATTTCCACCCAGAGGGACGAAAGAGCCTTGGACATGGAAAGAGACTGCCCAGAGCTGAAGTGGGGCTTGCCTTTGGCTGGAGCATGGGTTCAGAGCTTTTCTAGGCTTCTGGAGCCACTTTGAGATCTAGGCTAGGAAGCCAGCTCTCTGGTCAGTGCTTTAAAGGGGCTGGAAGGAGCCAGAGGAAGGCTGGGTGACTCTAGTGAAGAGGAGGGGTGTGGAGATGGCAGTGCCCCCACCCCCACTTAAGCCTTATTTAAGGCCGGCCTCGGTGTTTGGTTGGGTAATGAACTAGATAAACAATTCCCCAAATAGATTAAAACGAAGTGTAACTTACAAAGGCGGCTGGTGATGATGGTTTATTCCCGGGCAGTGCACCATTTCTTTATTTCCAAGGATAATTCAGTGTAAATCACCTTAATTAAAAGTGTCAGCCCAGCCCATGAATATTGTACTTAGGAACGCGTTTCCTGGGTCCCAGTTATAATTTAAAACCCATGGATCACTAGGCAGCGAGTGACTGAGAAAGGAGGAAATCGTTGGGGGTGGGCTGTGGAAACAGGGAGGGACGGAAAACAGAGCCCACAGGCTGGGCGCTCCGCCTCATCGCTCTGCTCCAAGGCGGGCCCTGCGCCAGACTCCTGCCTCTGGGGGATGGAGCACACCTAGAGGTGATCAGATTGTCGGAGGAAAAGTAGGGTCAGGGGTGCTTGCTCAGAGAGACAGAAGGAGTCTGGGGCAGTGCCAGGCCAACTCTAGGGTAAGGGAAGAGGATTGCCAGGGAAGGATCCAGAAGATGGGCAAAGGGAGTGGCTGGGCATTCTGACCCTAAGTGTCCCCAGTCGCTTTCACCAGCAGAGGAAACTTAAACCCAGAGACAGAGGACCCTCCCCAAAATCGAAAGAGAAAAATATCTCAGAGCTCTGCCCTCCACCCTAACGGCTGAGTACCTTTAGGGAAGCAGTGTGAACAACTGAAAAGCAGCACTTTTGGACTCAATCAGACATGAGCTCAAATCCCAAACCCTGAAGGGACTGTGTGAGCACAGAGGTGTCACTCAACCTCTGTTAATCAACTTTGTAAAGTTTTTGTGAAGCTTAAAGAAATAACACGTGTAAAGTGCCTGGCCCACGCCTGTCACATGTGGCGGTTGCACCATAATTGCTCATTCTTTCCTTTTCTGTTCCAACTTGACCCCGCCCCAGCAATAATCAGACCTCCATCCAAGGGTTTGATGAGAACTGTGTGATACAGTTCTCATTTCTGTACCTGTAGGTGCAGGCACGGTGCCTAACATGATGGTGACATCAATACTTGTTTACTGAGTGAAGGAATGATAGAAGAAATAAACTCAAACCAGTCGCTCAAGAGCAACTCAGTTTCCTCCCTGTATCCCCAGTGCTTAGGTCGGGGCCTGGCACAGATCAGGAATACAGGGACCATTTATGAGCAAAATGTAATTGAATGGAACCTGGTCTGGCTGTCCTTCCCAGGCTGTAATGCCCACACTGTGTGATCAGATAGGCAGAAAGCTCTGTTTTTATACTTGGACTTCAGCCTCACTCTGCTGTGCAGCCAGTGGCCCTAGCCCCATGATGAATGGTGTCTGTGTGGGTGCCTGTCCACATGTGTCTACATGAGCGTCTGGGTGTGTGCTGGTGCACTTGGGTGTCTATATCTATGCATGTGTGTAAGTGGATGTTGGTGCATGACCAGCCTGTCACCCAAGTGTGGATGACTGCTGTGAATGTGTCTTTATGGACATATTTCTACGGATAGGGCTCTGTGTGCCTGTGCATCTGTGTGCATGTCTGAGCCTCTGGGTGTGACCACCTGTATCTGTGTGACTGTTGACAGAATTATAGAGAGACAATGGATATGTGTGTGTCTGCCTTTATACTAGGGTTTCTCAACCCTGGAGCTATGGACATTTGAAGCTAGATAATTCTTTGTTGTGAGGGGCTATCCGTTACACTACAGGATGGTTCATATCCTTTACCCACTATTACTACAACTCCCCACCCCTAGTTGTGACAATCAAAAATATTTCCAGACACTGCCAAACATCCCCTGGTGGGGGAGGAGTGGTGCGAAAAACGGCCCCTGGATGAGAATCACTATTCTATCAGAATCTGCCCATGCCTTTGCTTGCATATTGGGAGTGTCTATGTCTGACCCTGTGGGAGTCCATGTGCGCCCAGCGTATTCTGCCTTAGATGTGGTGTGTCTTTTGCGCTTTGTGGCTATCTCTGTGGGTATGCTCTACCTGGATAGCTTGTATATGTGTCTGTGCAGGGACGCTGCATGAATGGGCTGGGTCTGCCTCCTGAATGCATCAGCCAGTGCCTCTGTGTGCATGTATTTGTGTGTGTGTGAGTGCATGTGCATGAATGTGTGAGCAGAGATGTAGTGAGCATAGCGGGGGCAGCAGGGAGGGAGGGACAGGAACAGGGATATTAATGTTTCTGAAGTGGATCTGATTTGATACGTCTTGTTCCATTGTCAGCATCTGTTTAGCAGGGATTTGTAATACTTTGTGGCTCTGGATCACTCATGCTTAGCGCGAGATGCGGCCTTGCATACCAATTTTGTTATTAAACACAGTCCTCGCCTCCCCCACAGCCCATCCATCACCTCCCGCCCCCACCCCTGCCTACTCTGAGCCGCCCACCATATTTCAGGGCCCAGCTCCCGCCCGCCTGCCGCGCCCGACGCCAGAGGGCCTAGGGCTGACAAATTGAATCAGGGGGAGATCATTCCTGGCCTAACGCAGTTTGCAGCATGTTGGAGGGAGAATTGACAAGAGCCTTGTCAGCTACATCACCCCAATCCCATAGGAACTAAGAGCAAGCTGGGGACAGAAGGTGGAGGGAAGGGGGCATCCAGGGCAGGCAGAATCCTCAGGACTGGTACCAGGAGTCAGGTAAAGCCCTCTCCTCAGATCCACTGGGGTGCCTACCATGCCTGGGTGTATTCCCTTCCCAGGAGCCAGCTCTAGTTTTTGGCCTCTGATGGAGGCTGAGCTAGGCAGGGCCAGCTGAGGTTGAAGGGACTGGGTGGAGCTTGGCTAAGCTGAGCTGGCTAGGCTGGCTATGCCTTCTCTTTTTGGGGTCTTCTTGCACTTCTACTCTTGCATGCCCTGGGCAGCAAGTGGGATGGTCACCCTGTTCTCTTCTTTCTTGGCAGCAAGAATTCCCTTCTGAAGGATGCCATGGCTCCAGGTACCCCCAAGGTAGGTGGACAATTGTGTGTTTTCCTCCTATCCATCCTCCTATCCATCCTAACCTAAGCCCACCCAGAATTGGTTCCTCTTGAGAAAAAGGAGCTCTTCCTGGATCCCCAGCTGTCTGCAGGGTTTGATTGTCAGCCAGAGGCCAAGGTCTGCCCTGTGTGCTTGAGAGAGAGAGAGAGAGAGAGAGAGAGAGAGAGAGAGAGTGTGTGTGTGTGTGTGTGTGTGTGTGTGTGTGTGTGTGGTCAGAGCCAGAGTAAGCTCATCTGACTTCTTCCTCTTCCAGTCAGGACAGGAGTCAAAGCCAAGAATGACCTGGCGATGTGAAGGACCCAGACACTAAGGCTGGGAAGACTCAAAGGAGGAAGATGGACAGTAGTAGATAAAGAAAAATATAGAAGTACAGGTCAAGATAGTACAGGGCCTTAGAAGCCAGACCACAGGGGATGTGTATATGTGTATGTGTGCACGTGTGTGTGTACTTTGTCCTAAGGGCAACAGGGAGCTAGGCAGGATGCTGGACTAATTTGGGGAGACAGTCTGCCCCTCTGAACAGACACTGTGGGAGAGAGGCCTAAAAGCATCAGATGGAGAAAGGAGAAGTAAAGGGCAAGTAGCTGGCTCAGAGGAGCCAGAGAGGCCTCTGCACAATGATGTGATTTGTATCAAGAACTCCCATAGGTAGCCACGGAGGCAGATGGTGCTGCTTCCCCAAAGGTGATGATTTTAAGGGTGTGCAGACCTGGGGAGGAGGACTAAACCCTCATTACTATCTCCTTCCCTATCCCTCAGTAAGATGTCATCCTTCCTTAATGTTCTCACAAGGACTCATGAAGGAATCCCTGGCCCTGTTTATAGGGAATGAGAAACAAGTGTCAAGCTTTGGGAAGGGATAAAACCATTCAAGAGGAGTGTGTGGAGACATGAGAGCAAAAGCTGAGGAGAGAATCTGGGGGCTCCTACACTGGGGGTCAGATGAGGAACAGGAGCCTGCAGAGTGTCAGAAGAGGTACAGTCACCAATAAGGAGGAGCACTGAGGAGCACGGTAGCCCAGACTCCTAAGGGAGAAAGCTCCAAAACATATGGGGTGGCCAGCAGTCAGAGAGAGAAAGGCTGGAGAAGGAGGCACTGGTGACCTCTGAGAGAACAGTTTTAGGGAAAGGAGGCAGAATAACAATATCATCTCCAGAGGTTGGCCCAGCCTTTGAAAAGAGGGGGAGTGGACTTGGTACCTTCATTCAGGAAATCACTCCAAACAAGCTGGACAGAGGAGCCACAGAACCTAGCCCAGCCTTGGATTGGTGCAGGCCCTGGCCAAAGAGGCAAAGTCCTCCCTGCCCTGAAGAGGACAGGTGGGGGCTGCCAGGCAGCTGGGGATCACGGAGCAGGGAGCCACACTCACTGAGCTCTAACCAGCCTGCAGCCCTCAACGATTAAGGTCGGTGGTGGACAAACTGCCAGGTGGGCCACAACCACTGACACCTGACACCTGAGCATGGCTGGCAGGGCTAGAGATTGATTTCCAGTGAGGCCTGTGTGCTAAGGATAAACACACACAATCCATGTGCATACCTAGGTCCCCACATACACAGATGTACACACACCCCCAGGTGAGAGAACTCATACAGGAAATCTTAAACACAGGCAAATTCCTGCAACCACCAGCACCAGGAATAATAAGGATCAGACTCAGTGGCAAGGATCACTTCTCAGCCACTTCCAGACATGCTTACGCCACCAGTGCTGACCATTTCAGGGCCTATCCCCTGCCTTGACCTAGGCTTTAGGGAAGCAGGTCATAGGTGGAAGAGGCGCGAGGTAGAAGGTTCAAGTAAGAGACTGAGAGGACAGGGAGAAGGAGGGAGGGAGGAGGAGGAGAGGGCGAGGGGGCCTTAGACAAGATTGATGGCCTCATTGCCATTAAGAAAAAAATTAGCCGGTGGCGGCTATCATATTAAAGGGTGAAGAAGCCGTGAATTATTTTCTTAAAGATCTTATCGCTTACAATGATAATTTTACCTTCCAAAAGGCCACTTTTAATGAGGCGAAGAGCCAGGCAAAAAGTCATGATTTAATGCCGGGATTTTTTTTTTCAAAACACATTTTACTGCTTTTTGGTCCATGTTTAAAAAGCGCCAGTGACCTTTTTTTATTCTGCTTGCCCCAGGTGTAATGCTGAGGCCTCCCAGGGCTTCTAACCTAGAGAGAAAGGGGGTGGGGTGGAGCGCACAAGTGTGAGTTTTCCCATGATGGGGAGCGGGGACCCCATGTCATGGCCCTCCCTCGGCATCTTCCTTGGGACCAGAGAAGGAGAAAGACATTGCCTGAAAGCCTGCCTCTTTTCTGAGCTGGGGTCTGAGTTGCCCACTAGGCCTCCCATGGGGCCTGTGTGGGTGAAGCAGGAGCTCCAAGTTTCAGGACGTCCCACCCCAGGCCCTTCCCAGCCCCTGCCCATCCCCGGGCCCAGACAGGGAGCCCTGCCAGACCAGCAGCTGCCCCCTCCCTTCACAGGGCCCTCGCCCGAGGATGTGCAGCATGGCCACAGCATGCGGGTCACATCCTAAGGCTCAGTCGGAGATGAAGGATAAATGGCTGCTCCATCTTTCCCAAATTGCTTTCTTTGGGCTGTCACTGGCGATTTGGCATGGTTTTCTAGGCTGGGGAGGCCTCCCAGGGAATTGTATGCTTCCGGCTCAGAGCTGTACAGGCTGAAGACGGTGGGGGAAGGAAGTATGGATTGCTTTCAGGCCTGCAGGCCCCCAGTTTGCAGAGAACAGACCTTGGCAAGAGCCAGTAAGAGCAGGCTGAATGTGCCATGTGGTATTTAGAATTGTGGTGCTTGCACACAATTTAAAGCAGACAGTTTATTAATCTAAACTGCAGGCGTATGTAGAAGAGGCCGTGCAGGATTGACGTGGGGGGATTAGTTTTGCTGGGGTTTTTGCTGGGGTCATTGCCACAGCATGGGGATAAATGGACCCAGCGTACATCCCTAGCTGCACGCAGAAAACTCATACATACTATTTAATTTACTGTCTCCATAGCAGAGCTGCCATCATCCTGTATTAGGGGCAGGCAGGGCAGCAGGTGTGTGGCTTTACCCCCAACCCTTCACGGGGGTCCCAGAATCTCTGCTCACTAAGGGAGAACAAAGCATGTATCATCTCAGCCTACTGGGGCAGAGATTAGCTGAGGTCTAGGAGGTTTGGACGCTTTCAGGGGGACTCTACCCATCCCTAGAATTAAGCCATCCTTTCCTACAGCCACACTCCCAGGGCCTGACCACATGCCTTTAGAATCCCAAGTGGTCCCTCCGTCCCTCTGCCTTCCTTCTCTCCACCTTCCTTCCAAAAGCTCCAAAGGACTGGGGACTCTAGGGGACTGACTGTAGGTCTCATTTGGCCTGAGGCCACATGTCCTTCTTCTTCTTCCAGTCCCTCCTGTTGTCTGCTTCCATCAAGAGGGAAGGAGAGTCTCCGACAGCATCACCACACTCCTCTGCCACCGATGACCTGCACCACTCAGACAGATACCAGGTGAAGAGGGGATGGGAAATGGGTGTGGGACATGAACTCCTCTGGTTGAGAGCTTAGAAGGCATGCCTGGTGCTAACTCCTTCCGTCCTCAGGAGATGAGACGTGAAGCCTAAATTGCTCTTGGCTTCCTCCGAGCTAGTGCCCCTAACTGAGCCCAGAAGGCACAGGTGTCAGGGAATGGGCCTTAAATATATGGAATTTAGGGAGTGATGCCTAGGTCCCCTGGACTCTGAGCACCTCTGAGGCATCCCATCCACCAGGAGGTATCCTGTAGGGTTTGGTTTTTTGAGGGACCCAGAGAATTAGCCCAGAATCACCTGAAGACTTCACACCTGAAAACCAGGAGTCTTCAAGCAGATAACTATTCCATCCTGCCAAACCTTGAAATTGCACCCGAGGGGTGTGGCGGGTAGGGGAGAGGCAGCCATGGCCTGGTAGTGCCTTGGGCAGAAACAAAGAGAGTAATCACAAAATCCTAAAAGACCAGAGCTGGAGGGGGGCTTAAAGATGACATCCTATCTCTGTATGGACCTTCATCAGGGTAGGAAGGAGAAAGGACTCCCCCAGAAGCTGCTATTGAGGAAAGACAAGAGGCCTGCCTTTGAAAGCCCCAGTCAGGTGGAAGAAAACAGGGCCCTGCTACAAGGCATTTGCCTAAATGGCAACAAAGCTTCTCAAGGAGCCCCAACGTGAGAAGGAAAAACAGCCCTGATTTGGGATGCAGAAATCTGGGGTAGAGAACCAGGGTCACTGCTGGCACACATGAAGCCTTTGTGGGAGTTGGAGGTGTTCTCTTTGGGCACCCTTTCCAACCGACTGATAGAGCCTGGTGTCAGATTGCAAAGCTTGGAGAGTGGAGGTCTGAGTGTGGCCTGGACACCAGCCACCACTGGCACCTCCTCCACTAGATGCTTTTGTATGGAACTTAAACTGCATAGTCCAAGATACCAGCCCTGGGGAGGGACCCCTGCTCTCATGAACCCTGGTTTGAAAGAGACAGCCTAGTCCAGCCCCTGAGAGACACTGCCCTCACCCAGACAATTCTCACAAAATAAGAGAAATGACCCAACTCTAGGGAAGTCTGGACTGATAGGGAGATCAGGGCTCTGTATCAGAGTTCCACTCCAAAGGGATAGACAGAGCACTGCCCTCAGAGGCCTGTCCTCTCTGCTCCGGTAATGGCATTCAGCCTCACCATCTGATGGACTAGGAAGCATAACCACCAGGCATTCACGTGGCATGCTAGGCATGCTATGTCATAGCACCAAGGCCTTCCGTGATTTAGGTTCAACCTGATTTCCAGCTTCCATTCCTAATTCTGCCATCCATGAATCCTATGGGCTCTGCTCACCAAATTAATGCCAACCACTCCCTGGCTGTGCCATTCCTTTCTTGCCCCCAACTTCTTACATACGCTGTTTCTTCATCAAATTTCTATTTATCCTTCAACATTCTCCTCCAGGAAGCCTTTCTAGATTAGCTCTCTCTTCTTATGCCCCCTGTGTGACCCTGTTATTGCCCTTATCATTCTATAGTGTGATCATCTGTTTAGGTATGTTTCCATTATCTACTCATATATATTATAACAAACCACCCAAAAATTTATTATTTTGAACACAATTTATTATTTCTTATGATTCTGTTGGTTGACTGAGCCCTTCCTCATTCATTCAGCTGGAGGACTGGGTGGTTTGGAAAACCCAAAATGGCCTCACCACTTCTGGGAGACTGGGGTCCCTTGGTCCTCTTCCACATGGTCTCTCATCCTTCAGTAGGTTAGATTGGCTTCCTGACCTGGCAGTCTTAGGGCAGTGTGACTAGCAAGAAGACAAAAGCCAAAGCTGTGAGGCCTCTTGAGGCCTAGTCTCTGGAATTCACACGTCACTCAGCGAAGCAAGTCCTAACCCATAACTGAGGGAAGAGAAAATGCAGTTCCTGATAGGAGAAGCTGCAAAGAGCTGTGACCATAATGAATCTATCACAATGAGCCTGACTCTTCCACTAGACCTGGAGTTCCTCCAAGGCAAGTACCTTGTCTTATCCTTCTTCACTCCCTTCTCTTACTCAAGACTTTTATCTAGTACTCATGCTCAGCCCCCAGTATCCTTGTCCTGTAATTGCAAATAAGCAACTATAGCCCAGTGTTTTAAGTGTTATGACAGGGGTATAAGTTTTCTAGAATAACAGTGGAAGGGGGGAGAGTCAGAGCAGCTTTCACAGAGGAAGTTATAACTAAACAGGGTTGCAGAAGACGAGTAAGAGTTCACTTTGGTGGACAAGAAAAAAGTTCCAGATCCAGGCAACACTATGTGTAAAGGGCAGAGCAGTGTAACTCAAATGATGTGTTTGAGGTCCTGCTAGTAGTTCAATTTTGTTAGAATGTAAAACACGTGGAGAACTAGTAGGAGGTGAAGCTGCAAAGTACCCCAGGGACTAGCAAGGTATGCCATCCCCTGATCTTTATGCAGTCAATGCCTGGCATTTAGTAATTGCTCAGTTATGTTGGATTCTTTTTAAAAATCATCAAACTAGGCCTTAAAAGCAGAGGGTATTGGTTTCTGGTTTGGATTCCCATTTACTAGGTTACCTAACCATCTTAACCATTATTACCTAACTTTACCCTCAGAGCAATTGTGCAAGCTAGGATTCAATGCTTCCTACTTACTGCTAAGGAAACAGGCCTAGAGAAAAGAAGTAACTTTTTTAAGAACCTGTAAATTATGAGTAGCATAATTGGGATTTGAACTGGGATCTGTCTGGCCCTGAATCCTAGACTGTTTCCCAGCCCTGCACTGGGCTCAGGGGTTTCCCTCACACATATACTTCTCTCCTTCCCACTGATTTCTCCTGCATGCTAGACCCTGTGCTGGGTGACTGGATAAAGATGACCCCTCTCACATAGAAGGGACTGATATATAAACAATGAAAACATACAAGATCAGAGGGAAGCCAAGGGACCATGAAAACTCAGAGGCAACTGACCCAACTTTGGGGGTAAGAACGAACAACAGTTAACTAAGCAGGGGATATGTGAACACAGACAATCTAGCCCAAAGTCCAGAGCGTGGAATGCTCAAAAAACTATAGCAGTTCTGCTAAGCTAAGAGTCAGGATGGCAAAGGAAGAGAGCAGGACTGGTAGAAGATGCCTCTGGAAAACAGGGCAGGTCAGGGAAGGCCAGTAACACAATGTTGTAGATCTGGGTGGAGAACATTGAAGGATTTAAAGCGTGTGTGTAGGGGGGAGGGGTCAATTTTGCACAATACAAAGATCACACTGTGTATAGTGTGGAGGGTAGGTTACAGGGAGAGAAACTGGACACTGGAAGGCCATATAGGAGACAGCTGCACATTTAGAGAGCTCCTAAGGAAACACTCAAGAATATCTTGCCTATGCCAAGTGTCCTGGGCTCTGGGTTCACCCATCTGACTGACTCATACATGGCACCAACCCTGGAGTGGTCAGTCCACCAATGAAAATTTTTATGAACTATAATTAGGGTAGAGATGGAAAGATATTTTTTGGTTAGGCCTGGAAGGACAAGTAGGGGATACACAGAGCTGGAGACGGTAATTTTAAGAAATCTGTAGACTCCCTTGGACCCAGAGTATTGAATTGGAAGAATGTAAAAGGATGTGGTCAAGGACGACTCTGGATACCTGTGTGGGCACTCCTGAGTGGATGGTGGTATCCCATTATGAACTGAGAACCCAGGAGGAAGGTGGCTTTTAGGGGATGTCGACTTCCACGTTGGCCTCGCTGTGTGCGGTGCCTGTGAGAGCTCGAGGATGTCCAGCAGACTGCTGCAATGTTGGGAATCCTCTAACAACGGGACTGCTGCAAAGCTAGGGGCTGGGGGCGGGACAGTTGGGACACGAAGTGTGTCCGCCCACGGGTCGTCGGGAATTCCGACATCGCCTCCTCAGCAAAGCGCCAGCCTCGGCGGCGCTGCCACTGGGCGGTCGCGCGGCAGACGGCAAGCGGGAGTCGGGGCAAGGGCTCCGGGACAGAAGCCCTGCGGCGGGATGGGGCGTGGAGAGGAGTGGGAGGACCTGGCAGCCGCTAAAACTGGAACGGGCAGGTTTTTGCGGTCGGTGGGAGGAACCCCAGGGCAGCCCTAGCCGGTTGCTACGGGACTACTAGGAGGGGTTTCCTCGTCCCGGTCCGGACGCCCCTCCACCCCCGCCCCCATTGTGAACTTTCACCCCCGGCGCGTGAGACGGCAGCGGGTCACGTGATCAGGGCCAACATGGCCGCCGCCGCCGCTGGGAGCTGAGGTGCCGCCGCCGCCGGGCAGCCGGGGGGAATCCGCCCGCATCGCCGCCCTTGCGGGCCAGGCGGCCGCAGGGGCTGGAGCGCCGGAGACCGGGACCGGGGCGGCGCCGCGCGGCGGCCACGGGGTCCCGTTAGAGCACCCCCAGCGGCTATGCCGAGGGCCCGGAACGGCCGGCGGAGCAGGGGGGCCGGCAGGAGGGAGGAAGTAGGTTTGTTTACGGGCTGTTTGGGGCGGGGCAGGCCTGAACCAGGGTCTGGTGCTGGGGCAGGGGCCAGGACTCCAGGCCGCACCTGACGCTCTCTTCTCTTTTTTTGCATCTGCTCGGGATCTTCCCCTAGACCTTCCTGCGAGTGCGAGCCAACCGGCAGACCCGACTGAATGGTGAGTCTTTCCCGGCCACTCCCTCCGCCCCACCCCCGGCCTCCTCCCTCCTTTACTGCCTGAAGCTCCTGGTCTGTATGGGTCTCTTCAACTTTGAGGCCCATTGACTTCGTTGCCGTCAAAACGCCTAAGAATGTGCTGACCAGGGCAGCCGCCCTCAGTTTCCCCGTCTGTCTAATGGAAGTTATGGTTCCTAGCTCTTGCCCCCAAGCCTCTTTAAAGGCCTTGAAGAACCCTGGGGGGCAGTAAGTGCCAGAGAATGAGGAACAAACTACACAATTCCACTCGGGAGCTCAGCTTTGAATTTGCAAACTGCTGGGACCTCACTGTACAAGCCGGCAGGGCGCTGAAAATGTTTTTCTTCCAGTTTTTAATCAGTGCCCGGTAGTGTGAATTCAGCCTCTCTGCTGCGACTTGACAATGCAGTGAGATCTGGAGTTCCCACGGCAACAGGAACTAACCCATCCTAGGGCTCTTTGAGTTATCAGTCGGCCCACATTCCACAAAGGTGATCAGCATGGGCTCTGCAGCTCTAAGAGGCCTCTGAAAGCACACCGTGTATGCACTACCTGGCGGCCCCCCCTTTGGATTCAAACCTCTGGAGCATTCCTATTTGACGAACACAATTGAATGATCCTAGCTTTGTGTGCTGACTAGGGTGTGGTATGTCAGGGGTTTGAAGGGGTTTAGGGCCCTTCGGTAAGTGTGTGAGGCCGTGAACTTTCAAGATTCCCACCTCCTGCCACTTGGTTTCTGCTGCCTGGCTGAACCCCAGTCTCAGGAGGGAAAAGCAATTATTATGGGCTGGCGCCATGTAAAGCGTCGTTATAACATCTCTGAGAGGAAAGTGTTAACGCACATTTTGTAGATAAGGAAACTGAGACTGGGAGTGGTGAAGGTGACTTTTCCCGCAGCTGGGATGTAACTGAGCCATCATTTAAAGTTTACCTCCAAAGCTTGTGCCTCTGCAACCATGCCAGCTACCTCCTTGGCAAATACTTTGGCTCTGCTTTCTCAGATAGCCTCTAGGTAGGAAGCAAAGCTTTCCCTACCACAGGACTTGGAAGATGAATGACAAGAATAAAAAACAAGCCTGCCTTGCTTATCTGGGAAAACCAGGTAATGCCCAGTCCATCAGGGTGCTTTTCCGAGTACAAGGATCTTCTGTCCTGGGTGGCCTGGGCAAGGAGGCCATCCAGTATTGCGCCCTCCTTGGCAATTCTGTGAAGTTCATTTCTTTAGTCTTCAGTGTCTGTCATAGGTCCCTTCCCACCAGGAAGGTACTTACTTACTCAGGCTCCATGCAGGGTAGGTAAGGAATCTGCACACTGCTGCACACAGTTTTCTAGAACTCCAGGGCCTCTTACGCAATGTCTTTTGATAACTACCATCCCTTCTCCATCCCAGCCCTGGGTCTAGAGTATCAAGATGACTCAAGTCTGAGATTTCAAGGGTTAGGACAATCCAGGCAAAGGATCTAGATCTTTGTCCACAAAATTAAGTAGGGGACCAGAATGTAGTCCTTTCTCCTCTAGAGAGAGCCCAGGAATTTTAAGAGATGGGCCAGGCTACAGACCAGGGTTTCTCAAACTCCATGCTTAGTTCTGGTGGGATGGTAGCTTTCCTGTTGGTTTGGGTCTTTGTAAAGCTACTCTGTTTTAGAGTTGGAGGTGGTTCCCTGCCTCAGACCCTCAATAGGCAGGAGCTGGGGCCCCAAGTTCTGCCCTGGCACACTCATGGGGTCTCTCTCTGTTGATACTGATCAGTCAGGGGAAGAGGACAAGAGAACATTTTAGCCCATGGAGTCAGGCCTGGTTTTCTCTTGTGCCCTTGCCACTTGTTAGCTACTTAAACTAGTGCCTTGATCCCTCTGAGCCTTGAATTCCTTCCTCTGTTAAATGGAGAATGCAGCCTAGCTTCAGAATATAGAATTAAATGATTTACCTTGTATAAGATATTTGACTCTGAGTTTAGCACACAGTTGAAGCTCTAAATTATAATGTATCATCTCTGACCTGTGTCACTTCTCACCCCTGCTTCCTACACTGTACTCATGAGCTTCCCACCAAGGTCAGTGTCCATAAGAAAGTGCTTCCTGGGCCTGCAGTGGGGAACTTCCCCCTCGTTGGCTGTATCCCCCTCGAGTCAATCTGGTCTCAGAGTAGTTAGCTCTGCTTCTGCTGTTGCATCCGGGGAGGGGCCAGAGGGAACAGAGTCCCTTGTTTTGACCCCTTCCTGTTTCAGTGACAGGAGGGCTGCAAAGAGGGATTAGTAAGCTAATTAGAAATGATTGCATCTCTCAGCATTAATTAGCAGTATTGTGGGCTTGCCGTGTGCACTTTGGAATTGAGCCCCCTGCGGGACAGCATGGCAGGCAGTCCTCTGCCTCAGGGGCCTGCCAGCCCCTCTGCACTGATTAGAAATGATGGAACAGGTTTGGGTAGACACCGTAAGGGCTGCTCTCTCAAGGAGCCCAGGGCTCTCTGACTCAGACCCTCTCTACCTTTATGACTGGGCCTTGGTCTCCTCTTCTGTAAAATGGGGCCAGTGGACATGACAGAAATTCTTCCTGAGGTGATTCTAGATAGGACATTAAGAGCTGTACCTCTTGGCCCAGGAACAAAAGGAGTTTTAGCTGAGGAGTGACCAACAGGCCAGATCAGGCCCCTGGAGGGGAGATGTTCTCTGAGGTTTTATTTCTTGATACCAAAAGAGCCATGGTCTTGGCCTTCTGGGGAGATACCTAGCAACGGGGAATGTCTTTGCTCACTGGACTGATTGAGCACTGCAGATAGCGAGGTCTTGAACCAGCTATGGCCAGAGAGTGGATACTTCACTCGCCTAGCACCAGTCTCCCCAGGTGCTCTTGGCAAGGCCCAGTCCCCAAAGGAGCTGCATAATGAGGGCCAGATCAGGCACTGAACAAAAGGGTTAATTGGCTGGCAGGGGGTCAGGATGTGTCAGCTCCCCTGGGACTCTGGGAGCTACAGTGACCGTCTGCCTGTTCTGTGCTTTGTTTTTGGTTTCTCCGTGCAGCTCGGATTGGGAAAATGAAACGGAGGAAGCAAGATGAAGGGCAGGTATGTCCCCTGTGCAACTGCCCCCTGGCAGGATCGGAGCAGGAGATGAGTAGGCATGTGGAGCGTTGCCTTTCTAAGGTAGAGGGGCCGTCACCACCTACTTTCCCTTTCCCCCTGCCACTAGCTGCCGACTGCCCCCAGGTCTGTGGGCTGTTGGGGTCTCCATGTGGTCTCAGCAGCTTCTTCCTCCCTGTTCTTTGCCCTCTTCCTTTGCTTTGATTCTCTCACTTCTCCCCTGGGGTCTCCAGTGGAAAAATTGTTGGCAACAGGCCCAGGTCTTTGACCTCTAGATTGGTTTACTTCAAAGGAGTCCTAGAGCTGGAGGCCCCTCTGGCATATCACAGCTGGGGATTAGGGATGGCCTAGGACCTGCATGATCCTGCTCTGCTCTTCACAGAGGGAAGGCTCCTGCATGGCTGAGGATGATGCCGTGGACATCGAGCATGAGAACAGCAACCGCTTTGAGGAGTATGAGTGGTGCGGGCAGAAGCGGATACGGGCCACCACTCTCCTGGAAGGTGGTTTCCGAGGTATTAGCAGCTGACACATAGGCAGCAGCACTCTGGTGGCCAGGCCTCTGCTGGGTATCCATCTTTTGGGAGCCAGGAGGCCAGGGCTGGTGGCTGGTCATCCATTCCACCACGTGGGAACTGCTGTTGGCGGGGCTCCTTTGTGACCGTGCTGCCTGCCTGTGATGTGCATATTAAAATGGATGTATTTGGGTGGGGAAATGGAATTGTGAGGCTGCAAGCTAGGAATGACGAGGGGGGCTCTCAGCCTCGGGTGATGCATTGAAGGTGACAGCCAAGCCGCGTTAGCACCTGCATAAAATATTAAAGGGACGGTTATGCATTTATCACTCCATCCCTCTTAAGGCTGATAAATGAGAATCCAGCAACCTGCTGTACACCTCCAGCACTGGGGGCCCTGAGGGCTTCCAGGCAAACACATTGGATTTTCCTCCTCCTCCTCCTCCTCAGCCTCATGTCAGGGAAATCAGTTACAGAGAAGAGAGTGAGTTATGGCAAAATTTGACCTCCCATGAGCTTCATTGGTGAATCTAATTTTAGCTCTGATCCTTTCCCTTCTCCCTGGGCGCCCTCTGCCCTAAAGCAAGAGAGGCCTGGGCCCAGCTGCTCCCTGCTTCCCTTGGGCTCTCCCCCAGAGCTGCAGAGGGGAATACAGGGCCTGCCCAGCTCTATTCCCCCCACCCATCGCCTTGGAGGGATTTGACTTGGCCCAGTGGAAGTCCTCTACCCCCACCAGGTCATACAGCAGACAGGTTAGATACCCAGGGTCAGTGTCCTCTTGTCAAACTGCCCTGCTTTGGGCAGAGGAAGGGGGAGGCTGTCTCCTGGCCTCCAGCTTTTTTCTCCTTCCGTGCATAAGCACAGCTGGCATTGCAGTGATGGTCATTAAGTGAGCCATTCTGCTTCCCATCTGCCTCCAGTTCTCTGGGCAACACCCTTAGGAATACTGCTGTGTCTGGTCCCTGGGGAATCTCACAGCAGCTGGGAAGAGGGTCTCTGCCTCACTGTGGCTGTGCTACATCGACTGTTGCTGAGGAGTAGTGTCCACAGTGCCATCCATTGCAGACTGGCTATGTGGAAGGGCTACAAGCTAAAAGCATTTGGGGACAAACCAAAGTATAAATCAGGAAGGTTTATCAGACCAAACCATTGCCTGAGCCTGAGCATGAGCTGGAGGAAGTTCATTTACCATTTCACTCTGGTCCTGTCCGGGAGTTGTAGAGTGGGGCCCTGAGAGGATGAGCAGCAAAGCCCCAGGCCCCTGAATTGCACACACAGGTGTTTGCTGGCAGCCCCTGCAGGGTCAGTTCCAGGACAGTGCTCTGAGTTCACTCTTTTGGCAGTTGCAAATACGTCTTCCATTGCTGTGGCAACTTCTGAGTCAGCTTTCTTGGCACAGACTGGACCTGATGGCTTCTGGGCACCAGACAGCTTGAGGGGGATGAAGTTGTGTAAGGCCTGCTTGATGTACTTGCAGAGTGGTGTGAGGGGCTCTTAGGCCCTGGGTGGTTGTCAGTTTTCCCTGAGTGTTTACGCTGTGAGGTTGTTCCTTTTAAGAATTCCTGAGGGGAGTTCAAAGGGGGCTTTTCTTTGAGCAATTTGGAGAGCGAGGACAAGTATGAGACTTGAAGGGGGAATGGGCTGGAGGTGCCTTTATCTGCAGAGAATTGCTCCAGCTTTTCTGATAGAAGCTGCTGCTGCCTCTTAAACAGCTTAGTGCAATCAAAAGGCAGGCAGACTTGAAAGGCTGTTTTACAGCGAGACCAGCAGGGGCCACAAGGCAGAGAGTGGGGTTCAGTGGAGCAGAGGTGGCTGAGGCTCCTCGGGCAGAGGTGGAGGGCTATCAAAGGAGGCCCTGGCTGATCCTGACTGCCTCTGCCCCAGAAACCCTGTGTGCAGAAGCTAGCTGTCTGTCAGCCTACTGGCCGGGACCAACAGTCCCCAACTCTTGGGGGGCTGGGTGTGGCCCACCAGGCTGGCCGATGTCACTGCACTGCATTGATCGCCCGCTGGGCGGGCCAGGCCGCAAGCCGGGCCACAAGCCGGGCAGCAAGCCGGACAGCGCGTGCTTAATGTGATTGAAAGGCAGTTAAAATGGCGGTGACCTTTTCAGGAGGAATTAGATTGCCTGCCAAGACCGGTTAGAGGGAGTGATAACGCTGGCTGAAGAAGCTGCCCAGCCAACTTCAGAGAGAGGGAGCAGAGGCAGGATGAGCAGGCGAGCAGTGAGGCCATTTAAGCTGTGCTGTACGTGCTGACAGAACAGAGATTGCTGTCCTTGTTAGATATGAAAGAATTGAAGAATTGCAGATAAGTTCCTGTACCCGATCATTTGCTTTCCCTCCTCCCAGACCAGGGCCCTCTCGTCATCCTCAGCAAAGCTTCCCACCACGCCCTCTGGGAGCTGGTCTGATGGAGCAAATCGGTTACCTTGAATGTAGTCTGCTGTGGGGCCAACGAACAAGCAAGAGCTTTGTTGGAGACACTTGGCTGAGGGGACTGGGCCTTAGAGATGGACCTGTGGCTACTGAGGGTGAGGCCAGATAGCTCAGGCCAAGGAGTGCTTGGAATTGGGGTTTTAGGACAAAATGAAGGTCCAGACAGAACAGGTAAGCATGGAGACAGTTTCAGCTGGAAGTAGATCTTAAAGAGGCTAAAGGAAATAGGTAAAGGTTTCAAGAGGATAGTTTGGAAGAAACTAATAGTGTTGAGGAAACACTCTTGGCTTTCCCAATTCTAGGAGAAATCCTAGGCCATGTGCCCAGGCTATAGATTGTCCTCCCAGAACCTAAGGTTTGCCAACATAACTGCGTCTGTTTCTCCCCACCCAGTTAAAATTGGCACAAAGGGCAGCACATAGAGCCTAGTGCCTCATCATCATTTCCCTAAGAGCTCAGCAGTTAGGGGGAAAGATGCTCTTCTAGGCCACCATGCCAGCCCTGGGCAGGGCAAAGGAACTCCAGGCTAGAGCATCAGGCCACAGGGAAAACCTAATTATATAGCCATTTTACAAACCTGTTTTTACCGATAGTCAAATGAGGCATGGGATGGATGAGCCTCACCTTTCCCTGTTTCCTACATCTAGCCCCTTGGTCCTAGAGGAGAGCTTTGACCATAGTAAGCTTTGATCCCTTCCCTGTATTGGTTGCCAGTGAAAGTTCACCCAGCTAGATTTGGGGGACCTGGAGCCCATCGTATCTGGAATGGACAGGCTGGAAATAAAACATGGGAATGGTTGGTTTCAGATAAGGTTACCGTGATGTGGACACAGGAGTGGTGAGATGGAGGAATTTTCCAGGAGGCTGCACAGGAAATGGAAGGTGTTGCACTTGTATCTCTGAACCCTGAAGGAAATGCAATGCTAGAATCCAGCACTGAGCCCCTTTGGATCAAACTGGTGGAGTGGTGGGAGAAGGAGGGTACTGAGAGAGCCAGCTGGTCAGGGCCAGTGCCCTGTCATATCCTGGTCTAAGGCCTGCATGTCTCTCAAGTTCCTTTCTTAGACTTAGTCTGGTTCCAAGTAGCCTGGGATGAGATCTCTGAGAGAGGATAGGCAGGGCAACTTTGGCCCAGATCTTTTAACTGACTATTGCTTGGTAAAACTTCAAAGGCAGATAAATGGTCAAGGGGATGAAAGGTATTGCAAGTCCAAGGGCATGGAGAAATCAGCCTCACCCTAGCTACTGGCTCATTTAGCATGTTGATCCCCCAAAATGGGAGCCCCAGGTGCTAAAAATGTCCCCCAGCCCAGCTGCCTGGTCCATTCAGTGACAGGCAGTCCTGGAATGAGGAGGGTTAGGGCTGTGGCCTAACTCCTTACCACCTTTAGTTAAAACTGTTGCCTGGTGGGAGGGGTGAGGAAGTAGCAGGGAGCAGAGTACCTTCAGTCCCCTATGGCAACTGACAGAGTTAATCGCCTTTTGGAACACAATTGTTAAGCTAGGACAGGGAGTGCAAGCAGAAGGAGCAAGTATCAATGGTTTTAAACGGCGTCTGTCTCTCTGCGTCTCTCCTGACGTGAGGCAGTGAAACGCGTTATTGAGGAGGCCCGGAAAGTGGCTAAGTGCGTTTGACACACGCCAACTCCCTGCCTCCACACTGGATAATTGCATTGTCAACTGTTCAGCGAGGTGGCAGGTGACACTGCAGGCCGATTGATTGTCCCGCATCGCCGCTCCCCAGACTGTCAGCTCCCCAATCGATGGCGTTTACACAAGACACCGTAACTGCATCTGTAACTAATTCCAGTGTAAAACTCTCTGGAAGCTGCTGCCCCTACAGCCCCTGACCCCCCCACCCCTGCCTTTGGAGAGCCCATGCCACTGGAGGGCCCCAAGACTTTACCTTTCTCCCTGGGCTTAGTTTTGTTGGGAGCAGCAGGTGAGGAAATCAATGGCTCCTGTTTTGCGGTTTCAGGTTCCAGGACGTTAGTGCCCCCAATAAATGGACATCTCCAGTTTCTCAATCGATCATCTGATCAATTGATTGAATTAACACTGATTTTTTTTTTCCCTTCTCCATGACCCAGGAAGAAACGAGTTTATGAGAGAGGGGTCGTTTTTATACAATTCAGATTTGCTTATCATTTCTGCACTTAGCTTGTCCATCTCTATCGTGAAGTGTTCTCTGGGGGTTGGGGATGGGGATGGATGGATTTTCTTTCACTGCCCACCTTCCCAGGCCTGGGCACCATTGATCATCAGGCTTAGTTTGCCTATGTGGGGCCAAGCTCCAGCAAGGGGGCCTCCCTGGTGACTAAAGGGCACTCTGGGTTGTCTTGGAGGTCTGGGGGTGTGAAGTCCCTTCCCCAAATAGCAGCAGGAGTGGCAGCTTGCCTGTCACCCCGGGAGCTATGCTGAGCAGGAGCCAGAGGCTTGGAAAGGAGCTCTCTGTGCCATCTTGCTTCTGAGTACTGGCTTGGGATGTTCCAGCAGCTGAGAACATAAAATGACTGTGGAGCCTTCCTCAGCAGAAGGGGGGGTAAGCTGGCGGGGGCGCTGTCTGTATAAAATGGCTTTATGACCATTTCTTTTTATTATGATTCTGCCAGAAGTCAGCAAGTGACATTTCATTAAGAAAATAAAGTTTAATGTGCTGGGAAGGAGGCTGGAGCAGGCTGGGGCAGCACCAGAGTGAAATTGGCAGTGGCGGCCTATTCTGAACACCTGTGGGGAAAGGGAGAGGTTCCCAACATCTGTCCCCTGGGGCTGGGGTCAGGGTCAAAATAAACTACTTGGACCAGAGACGGAGAAACCTTTTCCTTGGCAAACAAGATGTGTTCTGCTCTCTATCCTGCCGGACAGGTCAGAGGAGCAGAAGGTCACTGTCCAGCTCGGGGCTGGGGTCTAATAGGGAAGGTTGTGTCCTGAGGGGTTTCTCCAGGCCACCAGCTAATCAGGCCTCAGCCTGCCTTCTGGCACAGGGCTCACAGAACCTAACAAAATAACACCATTGGCTTGTAGCCATTACTGCTGGGGTGTGCTATATGGCATCTGCTATGGACCTGGCCAGCTCTGTGCTGGGTGATACTAAAATGATAGCAGTGGGTCAGACTTGGGCTTTCAATCTGGTGAGGGACAATAACAATATGTGGTAATAAGTATCAGTTTGGAGTTGCACAGGAGTCTGGGAGACACTAAGGAAGGGACATGTATCTGGAAATACCTGAGGAAGTCTCACCCACCCTCAGCGCTTTGAGGGTAGGCATCAGGTCTTGAAACTCTGTGTCCTGGAGACAGAGCGAGGCAGAGGAAGATCTCAGTGAAGGTTGAAAGAATGTTACTGAAATGAGAATTAATTCAGGAATTATTTCTAGAGCAACTACTTTGTAGGCACTAGGAGAAGGCATGGAGAAGACAAGTCAGACTTGGTGAGTGAGCAGGCATTTGTTGTGTAGACCAGGAGAGAAAAGGTTCTAGGCAAAAATAACAGGAGGTATGAAGGTATGGGGAGCATGAGAAAACATGTAGTATTTAGGAAAACCAAAAGAGCTGTGCTCCACTGAAGTATGAGTCCACTCAAGCATGACTCCAGGCCGCAGAGCTGCTGTATGTCTTGAGAAGCTGGGACTCTTCGCGGCAGCTTTGGAGTGCTGTTTTCTCGGCTTTGCCATAGGATCATAGCTTTCCTTTTTCACACCCACAATGCAGAACTGGGCTGAGCCGAGGAGGTGAGGCTGACTGCCGAGCTGCATGTACTTGGGCTCGGGGGGCACAGACTGTAAGTGAACCTGATAGCTACATTCTGATTGATGGCAGAGTTTGTCTCCCAAACTGTCAGAGGGTTTATAGAGGTGCCATTCACCCACAAGGCAAGAATTGCTTGTCAGGACACCTGGCTGGGAGCAGGAGACAGAGCTGTAACTTGGTGTTTTCTCAGCCTAATGGCCCTGCTGCCGACCTGCCTGCTGCCTCGAGTGTGTTGGTGCCTCGGTGTGGAGGACAAATGAGGCCTGTCAGAGAGGGTGGAGCGGAGGCAATGCCTGGCCTCTCCCTCCTGCTGCTTAGCCTCTGGGATTGGAGGAACCTTTCTGAGACCAGAAACCAGACGCGTGCAAGGGAAAAGAGGATCAGGAAGAAAATGTTTTTGAAATGGGTTTGGAAGAGAATATTCCAGATGGAGTGAATGGCATGAGCAAAGGTCTTAGGAGCAGGACATGAAGGTTATGTCTGAGGTGCAAGAGTCAGTCCATATGCTCTGGGCCTATGGAGTGAAGTGAGGGAAAGAGTGAAGGTGGAGAAATAGGTGCATCCAGATGTTGACAGAGCTGGCCAAGGAGCCTAGACTTGATTGTGCACGCCATGGGAAGCCATCGATGGTTTTGAGCAGGAAAAGAAGGGTCGGTAGGGTGAAGGAACAGACATGAGGCTTGAGGACCCATGCCAAGATTTAACTCTAATGAGTGGAAGGAATGGACAAGAAGAAATTTCTGAGATCATTAGGCAGAACCCAGAGCTGCTGCTTCTCCTCTGTAATGATTTCCTTGCTGATTCCACTCACCAGATTCCATTACTTTCATCTCTCTGTGTTCTCGCAGGATTGCTGTGCTGGCTAGTGATATGTGGTCTGAGACCACTGGGTGAAGTCAGGGGCAGGGAGGGAGAAGCAGTTTTGTGGCCCCTGACCCTGGGCTCTCAGGAAGGGTGGTCCTAGAAGTCAGACCACATGGCAGGTGAGTGGGCCTAATGTGGCTTTAGCAGCTCACCCCTCCTCACTGGCCAAGAGTTGCCTTTGGCTGGGCCAGATGTACCTGTGTGGGGTCAGCTGCCTGTCAGGCCTGTGGCCCTGCTCCACCCAGCCTGCTTGCCCTCATAGACTGCTTTGAGAAGCAGGTGTGCATGTCTGTCCTCTCTTGTCTATGCCTTCCTAATCCTTTTATAACTGTACTTGTCCAGGAATCTGGGCTGAGTGAGGTAGAGATGAATAATTAATGTCAGGCGCTTCAGACACCAAATATTTGAACAGCTGCCTGGTGTTTTTACTGGCAAGGACCTAGCGGCCAAAATCAGGACGTTGGCTAGGGGTCTTGCTCTACGGTTCTGACTGGCCTTAGCCAGCCTGCTCTCCCCTCTGATGGCTTTGTCAGGCTGGACCAGGGAACACAGGCTGCCCAGGTGGGGGTAGCTCTGTAGACCTGAATTTCTCTGTCCTTTTCCTGTTCTTCCTAGACCTGGAAGACATGTGAACAGCAGGCCTAGACTGGTATCTCCTGAGGACCCGACATAGGGTATAGTGTATAAATGGGCTAGTTTATGAGCAGAGATTACTTGGAGCAGCAAGCAGTAACAGAGAAGGGTGAGGTATAAGGAGTAACGGGCTGAAATATCAAAGTCAAGAGCACCTAAGTATCTGACTCGATTTTTCAGGCCCACATTTTCATCTGGGCCTTACCTGGCCCAAAACCTGACCCCCTACCTAGGGGCAACAGAAGGGGCACTCTTGGCTTAGTCTTGTTGGCCCTGGCGCTCACATCCCTGCTTCCCACAGGCTCTGGCTTCGTCATGTGCAGCGGCAAAGAGAATCCGGACAGTGATGCTGATTTGGATGTGGATGGGGATGACACTCTGGAGTATGGGAAGCCACAGTATCCTTGGGGCACTGTGGGACAAGGTGGGGCTGGTGGGACAGGACAAAGGGAGTCAGAAAGTGGCTAGTACCTCTGGTGCTCACCCACACCATCCACCTGCCCACCCCCCTCACTGGGGTGAGTGTCTCAGCTTTGGCCAGAGGGAGCCCTCTTGAGGGCTCAACCCTCATGGCCTACTGCAAACTAGGATCTGTTGTCCTTGACCACCATGCCAGATACACGGAGGCTGACGTCATCCCCTGCACAGGCGAGGAGCCTGGTGAAGCCAAGGAGAGAGAGGCCCTCCGGGGCGCAGTCCTAAAGCAAGTGTGGGCACAGGTTTGGGTGGGTGGGACAGAGGAATGGGAAGCCCCAAGGCAGGGGTCATCCCAGTACCCACCCTCAGGGCTGTCCTGTCTGCCTTCAGGCCTCACATTCTTTGTCCTCCTTTTCCCTAGTGGCGGCCCCCCCAGCACACGCATCACACCTGAGTTCTCTAAATGGGCCAGTGATGGTAAGTCTGGACCCAGTTCGAGAGTAATGAGGGAGAGGGGACATCCCTTGGGTAGTGGTGCTAACTCAAGCCTAACCCCTCACCTGTGCTGCCCACTTTGGCCAGAATATGAGTTGCCTCTCTGTCTCAGCAGAGATGCCATCTACCAGCAATGGTGAGAGCAGCAAGCAGGAGGCCATGCAGAAGACCTGCAAGAATAGCGACATCGAAAAGTGAGTGTTTGGCCAGAAGGGAGGCCCTTGGCTCATCAGTTTAGTGGAAGGGAAAAGGGCCCTTTGCTAGCAGGAGGGCCTGCTGCCAGGGCTCCTGGCCCTCCCAAATGCAGCTTAAGTCCTGCAGCCCTGGGCACACAACCAGCAGTGTGGCCCAGCTGGTGCTAAGCGTGACTCTCTGAATTGATCACTGGGCCACTGCCCCAGGAGCCTTGGTGGAAGGCGGAGCAGTCCGCCTGCTTGCCTGCCCGCTGCGGCAGCCTCTGCCTGGGGAATGTGATGTATGGCCGCCCAGCCCAGCCGGCACACTTGATTCATCTCCAGTTTCTGTTTCTTAATCGGGAGCTAAATTGGTTTCATTTTTCTTGTCCCGGGTGGCACTCGCAGTGGGTTTTAGGCAGGAGCATTGGGTCACAGCACGTCTAGTAGGAATTTTTGGCCTGGGTTCTTTGGCAGGGGAAAAGGGGATCCATTAGCACTTTACCTGGAGCTGGGCAGCCCCTGGCCTGGATCCCCAGGAGCCACAGGACATGAAATCAGCTGAGCACCTTACTGCCTTTCCAGAAGCCCAAGCAAGACTGGTTCTGGCCCCAGGAGGTAGCATCGTCCAGGTCGGGCTGCCTGGGGCCACTGCTGTTGGCCATTGCTTAACTCCCCACACCCACCCTTCCCTCCACTGGAGGCTAGGTTGCTGGGGTTAAAAGGCAGACTCTTCATTCCAGGGCCAGTGTTCCATCTTGCCTTCTGCCAGGAGAGTGGATTGCAGGCCAGTGCAGGGCTGGGTCGGTGGCCCGGGGTCACCTCCCATTTGTTTCCCTCCATTTTGTGTTGTCATAAATTCATTCCAGCCCGTTGTGGTTGATCAGTTTATCTCGGCCGGGGCTGCGAGTGCTGCTGGCATGATGTATGGGCCTCAGCTCAGGGCCCGGCTGCCCATGAATCACCGCAGCTGCTCCGTGTCAGCGCTGGAGCGGGCCGCACGGGTTCGGCGCAACCAGCTTGGGGTCGGGGGGAGGAATGACGTATGGATGTTTATTTAATAATTCTCTCCTACTCCAGCTGAGCAGGGCGGGCGGGGCCATAAGGAGCACCCACCCTCGTCTGGAGGGGCTGCTCATAAATCAGAAAGACAAGATCATTAATCAGGGATGGCGCCCGAGGGGGACGTGGGGGCCTGAGCCAGTGGCCATCCATGATGGTACTACCCACCAAAGGCTGGGGAAGTTGGGATTTCTGTCCCACCTGTGTGAGCATAGGCACCAGCAGGTGGGGCTCTCTGGAAAGAGCTGGGGACTAATTCAGTCATGTGTGGAGATCTCCACTGTGTCTGGATCTACCAATATTGGCACCCTTCAGTCCCCATGACTTTTTTTACTCAGAAACAATATGGGTTCCTTTCTTAGAGCTTTTTCACAACCCAGGGAAAGAGGAAGACAGAATGCCATGGCTTCTTCCAGGACATTGTCCACCTCATGTCCTGGAGGGGCTCAGAAATAGCTCACAACCAGCCTAGGTCAGGGGCTGGAAAGTAGGTATTTTGCCAGAGCAAACATGAGAAGTCAGATAGGTGCTGAGCAAATCCAGGGCAGGGTGGGCTCTGAAGTTTGTTGTCGCCTTGGAGCTTTTGGAGATGGAGTGGGAAATGGCTTCATTCTCTCCTGGCTTCATCCCTTTTGCTTTTCTAGCTCTAACTCATTCTCTGGTTTGGGGTTTGAGAGTTTTCTCTGGGGTAGCCTCAGCTTCAGACCTTAGTTCCCAATATTTGAAAAAAAAACCACATGGGACCAGCAAATGCCCAGCTTGGTCCTTGTAGAGGAAGGGAGCACAGCTACCCATCCTAGACTCCTTGTCAGGAATTTGCCAGCAATCCAGACGGAGATGGCACATATGGCATTGGGCAGAATGCCAGGGGAGGAGCCAGCTGTGCAGGTGCTTATGAGGAAGGAGGGGTTGGTGAAGGCTTCCAGGCCTGGAAAGTTGAATGAACACTCCCAGGGAGTTAGCCAGTGTTAGAACGAGCTGGAGTCAGAGCCTTGTGCAGCTTCCCTGTGGAGAGAGGCAGGGCAGAGAGAACCGTGGACTCAGGGTGATGATGAATCTAGAACATCCCTGATAGAGGGAACACAGCCATCAGCAAGTCACCTGTGTTGCTGCTCGTGCTCTAAAACAGGAAGGTCAGAGATCAGAGTGTGCTGCCCATGGAGTATTACCCACCATCTCCTTGTACCCCCCATTATTCCTTAGACCCAGCAGGGCCAGATCACCTGTAAGCTTTCAGGTTTTCTTGGGCTGATTGACAGCCCACCCTAGGAGATCATCCTTGCCCACACTATGATATGCTTGTGATTCCACCTCAGCCCACTTTGTTCCTGATTGAATAGCCTGTTAAACATCAGCTCTTACCTCTCCCAACATCCTCAACAACATCCTACTACCTGTAAAAGAAACTTCCCTTTCCAATTGTGGCATCTGAGGTATTCTTGGATATAATCTCCGTTCCCAGTTTAGCACCTTCTGCTTACCCGTGGGTGAGCCTTCAGCCAGATGGGGCTCTGGGGCCTCTTGGCCTTTGTTCCTACTATTCCATTGGCTTGAAGACCCGCCTCCTCCTGGGCACAGCCAGTGTAGAGCAATAGTCACAGTTACTGGTTGATTACAGAGTCAGCCTGCCAGGGTTTGAAGCCCATCACTCCTCGCTCTCTCTGAACCTGGGACAAGCTATGTAACATTTCTGTGCTGCTTTCAGTTCTTTGTAAAATAGGAATATTAGATCTCTGTGTGGGGTTTTGTCTGGTGTAAATAAGGTAATAATTTTCAATCCCTCAGTACAATCTTTGGCATTTAGTAAGTGCTTAATAAATTTTAGCTCCTTTATTTGTATCATCATCATCATTATTCCCTAATGCCTATCTCCAGTACCATCTTTTCTACTCCTCCAGGAAGCATTCTTCTCCCTCTGTGAGTTCCTCGAGGTTCTCCCTTGTTTTAGAAGGGGTAGGAGGGATCACTGGAGATAGTCCTGGCTATTCCTTGTTCACTATAGCAGCCCAGAGAGTTGCCAAGAAGTTTTAAGGACCTTCTTGTGCAGGGCCTGGACAACAGCTGAGGACTATCAGGGCATCTCATTGTGCCTTGGAAGAAACAAGGAGTCCTTGAGATAGGCCAAGCCTGTAGCCCAGGGACCTAGATTAAGTGGGACTTGTCCAGTCCCTGCATCTCCCACACCCCCCTGGTTGGACTGGCTCTTTATTTAGCAAATGTTTATTCATCCGTACGTGCCTAGTGTGGTCAGTACTGGTGTAGTAAGCAGCTTACCCGCAGGGAACTGCATTTAGCAGAAGAGACCAAGACATGTGCAGTTCACTACTGCAGTGGAGCCCAGTACTGGGTGCAGGAGGAGCACACAGGAGGCAGCCATCAATGCCAGTGCTGGCTGGAGGGTGGAAAGGGCTTTGGGAAGGAGGTGAAATGTCCAGGGGCCACAGTAACAAGAAGGGTGGTAGATGTGGAGAAACTTGTAGTTTGGTGTGGATGGAGTAGGAAGTACTTGGCATGGCACCTAGGGACGCTGCTGGCTGGGGCTCGACCGAAAAGACCCTTGTGAGGTTGTGAGGAGTTGTAGTAGAGCTTTACTCTGAGGAAGACTTGGGAATGCTAGAAGTAGAAATGGTCAAATTTGCAGAATTCTAGTGCTGGGAGAGTGGGATGGAATGAGGGTACTGGGGGCAGAGAGGCCGATCAGGTTAGTGGAGTAACCCATAGAAGAAATCATAACCTGGGCTAGCTGGTGGTGGTAGAGGTGGAAAGAAATAGAGTCCAGAGATATTAGGAGCTAGATGACAGATTTTGATGTCATCTGGGAAGGAAGGTTTTTCGGAATGACGGTGGTTTGAGAATGGTTTACAGGTAACGTGGTTTAGAAATCCACCAGGATGGAGGTGGAGGAACAAGGAAGGTGAGGAGTTCAGGTTTGGAATGTGGAGTTTGCAAACGCAGGATAGGGGCAGGTGCAGAGTGGGGATGTATGGGAAACATAACGTGGCTCTGGAATTCAAGGGAAGTGTGGGCTGGAGGTTCAGATTAAGGATTCCCCCCTGCTACCTGCCCAGCTATGCCACCCTTTTTACAGAATCACCGAAGATTCAGCTGTGACCACATTTGAGGCCCTGAAGGCTCGGGTCAGGGAACTTGAACGGCAGCTATCCCGTGGGGACCGTTACAAATGCCTCATCTGCATGGTGAGAGAAAGGGACATAGGGGTGCCCTTGGTCAGGCTTCAGTGCCCTCTGGGGGTAGGAGAGGGTCTCTCGCTGTGATTGGATTTCTTAGAGGGTGGGCCAGCCTCAGCGTGACCCCCTCTCTGCCCACCTCCTCCCTAGGACTCATACTCGATGCCCCTAACGTCCATCCAGTGTTGGCATGTGCACTGTGAGGAGTGCTGGCTGCGGACCCTGGTGAGGTGGCATGGGGTTCTCAGAGCGGGTGGCTATTTGGGGTACTGCCCAGATGTCCATGCTTATGCTTGAGCCTGCTTGGGGAAGGAGGAGCAGGAGCACAGAACACAGCTAGAAGCCAGGATGTTCACCCCCTAAGCTCACTGCATTCTCGCCTCCACCGCCCGGCTCTATTAAATTCTCCCTTTCAGTGAATTCACTGCCTGCTCCCCTCCCCCTATCCTTCCTCCCCTCAGAAGGTCCGTGTATCACACATACTGGTGAGACCCAGGTCAGGAGGAGGCTGGGTATGGGTAAGCAGGACCAGGGCCTCAGCCCCTCCCCCTCCCATTACCAAGCTCCTACCCCTGTTCTTCGCTCGGGAGCAGCCATTAAAATGTCGCCCGGAGACAGCAATAAAAGGCCCGGACGTGGGCTCTGTGTCCTGATCAAAGGCCGCGTGTAATCTTGTTAGGGCCGCCACAGCCACAGCTGGACCCAGCCTTGTTCTCATTACCGGGGCTCCCGCTGCGGGGCTGGCCAGGCGGTTTGATCCTGGCGTTCCCCCAACACAGGAGTCTGCCTGCCTGCCTGCTCGCCTGCTCACAAGGCTGCCCGTGCATCCCCAGCCTGGGCTGACAGGACCAAGGTCCCAGCACACAGTTAGTGCGCAGAGACAAGTTGCAGGCCCAGGTGTTCACATGCACAAACGTGCAGCATGGCGCGTATAACCAAAGCCCTCCCTATGCTCCCTGCAGGGTGCCAAGAAGCTCTGTCCTCAGTGCAACACCATCACAGCGCCTGGAGACCTTCGGAGAATCTACTTGTGAGCTGGCCACCCCAGGCAGGCCTTTCCTTGAGCAGCTCCACCTGCCCGCCTCTGTGATGTGACCCTCCCCCTTGTACATACTCGCACACAGGTTCCCCATGTACATACTTACGTGCACACACACAAACATACACATACACACACACAGGACTCTGGAGCCACAGTGGAGGCTGAGGCCCAGGCCTGCCTGCTGGCTACCACCAAGTCTGGGGCCCATACCTGTTCCAGGTTCTGTTCCCAGGGTGAGGCAGGGAGGTGGAGGTTGGGGGAGTGGTGGGGTGAGGCTCCTGAGATCTAGCCCCCAGACTGACAGACGGACAGACAGACATGCAAACACCAGACTGAAGCACATGTAATATAGACCGTATATGTTTACAATGTTGTGTATAAATGGGACTCCTCCTCACCCTCCACCCTGTTCCCTCCCCTTTGGTTGTATGATTTTCTTTTTTTTTTTTTTTTTTTTTAAACACCCGGAAGCGGTGCCTCCTCAGGGCTGGCTGGGGGCTCGGCCCATCCACCCCTTGGGGGGGCCTGCCTCTCCCTCTCCCATGGTGTCCCTTCCCTCTCCCATGTGCTCGGTGTTCAGTGGTGTATATTTCTTCTCCCAGACATGGGGCACATGCCTCAAGGGACATGATCCTCTCCTTAGTCTTAGCTCCTGGGGCTCTTTATAAGGAGATGGGGGAGGAAGGAGGCACAGGAAATGGGAACCGAGCTGAAGTAGGGGCTGAGTTTGGGGCTGGAGGATGGTGCTCCTGGCTGCCCAGCCTTCTGCCAAGAACCATTCCTGGGATTACAGCTGCTGCTCCCAGGGAAAAGTGACTCCCCTCATCCCTCCCGTGGGCCCCATGGTGTGATGCTGTGTCTGTATATTCTATACAAAGGTACTTGTCCTTTCCCTTTGTAAACTACATTTGACATGGATTAAACCAATATAAACAGCTGCTGCCTGTGTGTATGTGTGTAAGGAGGAATGGTCATGGGGTGGTGTGGACAGAGGCAGTTAAGGGGTTAATTCCTGGCAGCAATGTGGGGAAAAGGACTTGGCTAGAGTGTGTAAAGCTGGGCAGGTTGGTCTGTTCAGTGGCCCTGGAGCATTCGGTCAGGGGTGGGGGTGGGCTGGAGACCTGAACTCCTGACTATTGATGGGTAGGGGCTCCAGGTTAATTCCTTATTGATGGAGAATCGTCAGCTCATTAATCACAGAAGAGGTCAGAGCTTGGGGGTACAGAGGGGATGCAAGCTCTCTCCCCCAGTGTAGGGCAGGAGCAGCTACAAGCTTGTGTGAAAACAAGCCCCAAGCCTCTTCTAGTCCCCTGGAACTAGCCAGGAACCACGGAGAATCTGCACCAGCCCCCTGTGGCTTTTTTCTCTTCTTCATCCTAGTGACAACAGCCCAGTATAGCTACTGCCAGGATCCTCAGTAGAAACCATTATTATCCAAGATAGACCCGCAAGTTGGGGAACTGAGGCTGGGCAACTAGCACTGAAGGTGGCACTTAGTCAAACTACCCCCACACCTGCACACGGCCAGTGATTGATCAGCACCTCGTGCTCCACGGCCGCTTGAAGCTGCGGAGGGGTCCTCGCCCGCCACAGCTCTTTTGAGAAAGTAAGACCCCCCAGACTATCTCCATGACTCTAGAAGCCTTTCCTTTACATGTTCTCATGCACCAGACCCACCACCATCTTCCCAAATCCCCTGCTTTAGATAGACGAGTCTCCTCTGGGAGCCCACAGTGAAACACACAGAACAGGGTTCAGCCTCTTCCTGTACCCAGATGATAAATCACCCTGGTCGGAGCCCCCTAAAGGCCGTTCACAACCCCGTGCCCAGCTTGATGGCACCAAATAGCCTAACACAAGGATCCTAGGGCCCCATAGTCTAGGCAATTTATGTGGCCTATCAAGGCAGAGCAGCCAGTGATGGCTGCAGGTTTGGAAGAGGTGGATAATGCCCAGTTCCCATCAGGCCGCCTCCTTTCAGGTCTCAACTCTACCCGCTCTCTGACTTGGACTCAGGTCCTTGAAGACCAGTTACTCCCGCCCTAGGAGCTACATGCTAGTAGGGGACAGTAACCCAGAGTGAGTTGAAGCCCACCTTGCCGTGGGATCCGCGAACTCCTCCTCATGGCACAGGCAGCACTGCCACCTGTTGGCCAAGGTTGGGAATGCAGTCACAGCATTGCAGTTGGTACACCAGTCCCAGAGGTCCCAGCAGTCCCAGAGAGCCGACGTGACGCAGGTGAAGCTCGGCTCTGGAGACAGGGCCCATCAGCCCTAGGAATACCAGAGGTCAGTTCCCAGCCAGAGCTATTCCAGCCATCTCCTTCACTGCCTGTCAAACTTTCAAATCCCAGCCCTGCCCCCTAAGTCCCTTGATCATCACAGTAAACTCATTCAATCAACAGTTATTTATTGAACACCTACTGTGTGCCAGCATTGTGCAGCAGTGACTTAGAATGATAGACGATACAAAACGCTAAGGCTGAAGCCACCTCTCCTGCCTAGAGAGGACCCAACTGGGTCTCCCTCAAGGAGATGGAGTTTGTTGTTTCCGCCAAATGGCCCTCACCCTGGTTCTGGTCTTCAGGGCTCCTGCCTGTTTGTGCCACTATCTTCCTGCCCTCCGCTCCATCTGCCCATCATACACACACCTGGCAACACTCCTGGATCCAGCGGCTTCCTGGCAATGTGTGGTGCACCTGGGACACCTCTGCATCCTCAGCTCCCCATCTGGCTTCTGCCTCAGATTCCCTGGCAGTGAGGTCAGAGAAGCTTCTCTGAGTGAACTGATAGTGGGACCATGGGGATGGTGCTTCACACTGTGGGGCTTTGCCCTTCTGGGGCCTTGGAGCAGAGATCACAAGCCCTGCACCAGCCTGACCCCACTTCCTAGCACCTCCCCACAAAGCTCACCTTCCATTTAAGGAATCAAAGCTCAATCCTAGGCTCATTGTCAACCTCCTCCCCCATCCTTATTAACCCCATGCAGCCTAGTATCACAGGAATCAGCAACCAACCGC
This sequence comes from Phataginus tricuspis, assembly GCA_029783875.1. Taxonomy (NCBI): domain Eukaryota; kingdom Metazoa; phylum Chordata; class Mammalia; order Pholidota; family Manidae; genus Phataginus; species Phataginus tricuspis. Next base: position 35,437,173 of record JAQQAC010002837.1, read on the forward strand.
TGCAAGACTCGGCACAGACATGCCCAAGCACTCCTGCCCCCTAGGATCCTGGGAGAAGCAGACCACCACAGTCCCAGCACAGTGGCCCATGAGAACACTCTACTGGGAAACCACAAAGTCCCAAAGGGCCATGGGGAGTTGAACTAGAAGAGGACCCAGCCTACGGATGTAGGGTGTAAAGGTGTTAGGCATTTCTTTCTGGAGCAGAGGTGAGGTGGGTGGGGCAAGGCCCTCAGCAATGCACACAGCTGTGCATGAAGTTGATACAGAGGCTCGTGTAGTAAGTAGGATAGTCACGGAGGTGGCTGACGTGTGCAGATGTCACAAAGTCCACAGAACGCACCAGCACCCGGCGTGCCAGGCGTGCCTCCACCATGCGCTCCACATCCCTGGCCAAGACCACCTCATCAGCTCTGGAGTAGAGGTAGAGCTCAGGCCAGCGGGAGGCTGCGTCAAGCAGTCGATTGTAGAAGTGGGTGTGGAAAAGGGCGGTGAGCGGAGCAAGCAGGACGTGGAACAGAACTGCCACCAGGGCGAAGGCCATCAGAAGCAGCAGGCGCAGGGCAGCAGGCCGATGCTCCAGGATAGCTGCCAGGGCTCGCAGAGCCCCCGCCAGGTTACTGTTGCCAGGCCCACTGTCAAAGATGGTGCCTACCACCCGCAGGTGGCAGAAGCGCTGATGGGTCTGCAGGAGCTCCAGCACGTATCGGTACAGCATGACTCCAGCGTTGCTGAAGACATGGAAGAGCAGGGGCTCCTCCTCAACCTCATAATCAAAGAGTAGCTCGAGTAGCTTCTGGGCCAAAACACGAAGTGAAGGGATGCCCAGGGACTCGGAGAAGAAGACCATGTGCCAGGGCGCTGTGTATCGAATCACGATGCAGCCCTGGGGAGAGGAGAGAGGCCTGGTCGGTCCTCAGGGAAGGGATGGGAGAGAGGGTACAGGTTCAGGTCACAGCAGCTCCAACTTGCAGAGGCATAAGTCCAGCAATGCTCCAGGCCAAGCTGTAGCCCAGGTGCCCGCTCACCACTCACAGACATGGATGCCTTCCATAGTGGAAGGCACCTACAAGACCGATTTTTGGAATAATGCTAGCCAGGCCACTCAGCCTGGGACGGTAGGTGAGGCCAGATGTCTCGCTTTGGAGACATCCAGGCTGACCAGAAGGAGGTCCCCTGCCTATCTCCCAGCCCCCACCTTGTACCCTCATCTGCTCTGTTCTGGCACATTTACAGCCTGCTATAGGGACTCTGCTCTGCACTGTCTACCTCCCAGGCACACAGAGGTAACCCTGTAAGACCCAGCACCCAAGACACAGCCTGCAGGCCCCAGGCTTGACCACCAGAGGCCACTCGTGAACTGGGCCTGCCTCCTGTCAATCTCTGGCTACTGCCACCTTTCCAAAGGGTCCTGAGAGCAGAGTCTGTACTCCAGGGCCAGGCATCCAAATCTGGTTCCAAGGCCTGGGATCACTCTTCCCATTTGCTCTGAAATTCCAAATACAGTAAACACTGTTGTTCTCAAATTCTAAAATCTGAGCCACAGTCTCAACTAGGCACCCTCAATGCCTGAATCAAGGACACCTCAAAGTCTCTAGACAGATCCCCTTCTAGGCCAGTTAGAAAAGGCAGCTAAAGCCACCTCCCTGAGTCCTAATCCCTCCCATTAACCCGTTCCAGAGACAAGGTCTCTTTGTCAAAAGAATCTAGAGTCGGAGAGGTCTGGGTTGGATCTGATTCCTGGCGCCACTTAGTACCAGTAGATGCAGGGCAGTTTACTGCATCTTTCTGAGCCTCTGTCTTCACCTGTAAATTGGGATAACATCCATCTCATAGGGTTATGGTGAAAATTAAATGAAAAAATGTATCTCAAGTGCCCAAAACAGCACCTGGTACAAAGTAAACTCTCAACTAATAGTAGCAGTAATACTGGCGGTAGAAGTAGTAACAAGGAGGAAATTATCTGTGTACAGGACTTGAATGACCCATAGCTCAACAGGATGACCCACAGCTGAAGTAACCCTGCCATCAGCCCCCTGAATGTGTCCCCACTATGACTCCAATCTGACACCTGCCCCAACTCCTCCTGGTACTGCTCCTACCTAGACCCCAGCAGGCAAGCACCCCTCCCGATACTCTGCAGAGGGATCACTGATGCCACCCTGCACGGCACGCAGCTCTGCAAAATGTCAGCAAGTGCTCTGTGAATGGGGTGTGAAACATCTTCCCAGTCCACACATACAATTGCACACAAATGCAAAAACACTCCCACATCTCACCTCCACACACTCGACTCCCAAGACTAATCAAGTTCCCCACCTCACATCCCACAGATGCAAACACACAAGTACCCACCACTCCACCTGTGAGTGCACAAAAATGCCCGGCCACCAGTGCACCCACAAACATATGCACCTCTGGCGGGTGCAGCCCCGCCCGCCACACCAGCAGGAGCACACGTGCACTCCTCCCCAGGGGCGCACACCTGTGAGAACCACCTGTCGGTGCAGATGTAAGCTCAGCGATTCCTGTGCGCACTGCATGCCTCACCCCACGTCACCCGTGAGTGCACACACTCCCTGCAAAGGGCACACACACACACCCTCCCTGTGCCATGGGTCTGGGCCTGGAGGTTTCCAAGGTACCCGGCTGCCCCCTCCCTGATTAAGTGCTCCTAGAAGTCCCTGCACCACAGCCCTGTGGTCTCGCCATGTGTCAGATCTCCATCTCCTCTCTCCCCTGAAGCCAACCATTTCCCATCTCCACACATGGCAGCCCCAGGAAAAGGCCCTGCTCCGTCAGTCCTGGCCTCCCTCTCCTGTATTTTCAGTCTTTTCCTGTCTCTAGATTCCTTCTCAAACTCATAAAAATTTTCTTAACAGCCTCTGCCTCTATACCATGGTCCCCTCATGCTATCCCACCCTCTCTTCACCCACCTAAACCCATTTTGACACTCACCTCTCCACCCTGTCCCCTCCCACTGACTCCACTCTGATGAGCGTGCATCATCTCCTGTCAAGGGCACCTGTGTTCTCCCCACTGTGAGATCCCCTGACGCCTTCCCGTTGTCCCCATCATACTTTCCTTCCAGCAGCATCCAGGATCATGCATTCCTAGACCCAGGCTCTTCAGTAAGTCAGCATCATGAAAAAAGGGACTGTTGTAGATTTAAATAAAAGAGGCTTAAGGAACAAAATAACTAGATGCAGTGGGTGGTAATGGATTGAATCCTGGTTTGGGCAAGTCAGCTCTAAAGGACACTTTGGGGACAAATTAGAGAACCTGAATATGGACCAGAATTCAGATGAGATGAAAACTTGTTAGCATGGGAAGGTGGAGACCATGATCTGGAAGAAAGCAGGATACAAAATAGTCTATTCAGTAGATCTCATTTAGGACACACAAAAAAGTTGAAAGGATATACACTACTGCAGAAATAGAGGTAACCTCTAGGCGACAGAAGTGCTATTTCTGTTTTCTTTTAAATAGTAAAACATTAGGAGGTTGGGGTTGGAACACTTTTTTTCCCACACCCATCCTGTCCTCCCGAGCAGAAGGTAAAGGCACCCGCTGCCTCTCCCGACCACCCCTCCCCCAGCCTGGCCTCTTCAAGTCCTCTGCGTTCCCTGGGATCACACACCCTCACTTTCTCCGCAGACCTTCTGCCGCCATAACATCCTTCCTCTCGCTGCACTTCCCAGAGACTGTCTTCCTGCAGGCTCTGCCATACTCTGGGGTTTCCTTGCTCCCCTCTGGGCACTCCTCCTCTTCTCAAATGACCCTCTTCATCTTCTGTTCCCTTAAGTGGGGCAACCCAGGCTCTCTAGGCCCTCTCCTCCTTGCCCTCTACACACTCCCTGGGGAATCTCATCCACTCCAGGGCCTATGGCTTCTCTTCTAGTGTTCCTTGTCTCAAAAAACAACCCCCGCCACCCAGGAACTGCCAGAGCCAGAACCCTGGCATTTCCCTGGACCCACCCCCATCTCTCACTAAGCTGCCATCCTGTCTGCTAACAAGCTCCTCCATCCAACCACTTCCTTCCACCAGCCTGGTGGTGGGTCCTGGCCCATCCCATCTTCTCCGCACTCTGCAGGGAGGGGCTTTCAGAAGCACAAATCTAACATCATATCCCTGCTTAAATCCCCTGGGGGCCTTCCTTAGCCTCATCTCTTGACACTTGCCCTTTCTTTCATTCTCTGTCCTAGACACACTCATTGATTCCTATTCTTCTGCCTGCCCTAAAAGAACTTAGTCTAATGGTGAAGCCAGATAGATAAGCCTAGCATGGCAAGTGAAATTCATAATTAGCTGAAACTACTTGCAGACTAAGGCAATGCCAGAAGACTTGGTTGGGGGAAGTCCTCAAGCCCAGAACTATTTTCCCCCCAACCTTCTCCCATTGCAGGGCCACTGTACACCTCAGGCACAGTGCAGACCTGGGTTAGTGGAGGGAGGCAGAGGCAGGGGACAGGAGAGTTCCACTCTCCTCAGGTCAGGGCTTCCAGTTAGCAGCTGGAGCTGGCTGTCTCCCTGCTTTGGACTGAGGAGGGCAGGGCTGAGACAGAGGCAAGGATGTGAAAGGTGCTTCCAAACATATAACCACGTCCTGCTAAGACACTCCAACTACCACAGTCTCTACATCTAATCATTGGTGTGGCCTAAGAAGAAGCAAGAAAATCTCAAGCCTGAACCTCTTTTCCAAGAGGCTTTTCTATTCTTGGAATGCAAAGGTGCCATGGTCAACCCCAAGACAGAAACTCCCCTGGTCAGAAAAGGAAAAAGTCCTGGAGCGCAGACTATGCTCGGCACACCCGCCCGGGCTCCTGCTGTGCAGACAGGCAGCATCCAGCCAACAGAGACTTGAGGTCTGGACTGACCCACAGATGGGAGCACCTCAGGCCTGGGCTGTCCATTGTGAGGTTTGCAGAGGAAGGAAGGGGAAGCTGGTCAGGAGCCTGAGGTGGACAGACCAGGCCACAGAGCCGCCAGCAAAGGGGGGATCATCCTGCCAAAGTCTCCATGACCCCAGCGTCTTCCTCCCAGGCCATTTCCAGCCCAGAGATGAAGGCAGCCAAGACTCAGAGCGCCCTGCCTGGCAAGGCCCCAGCACAGCACGCCAGGCGTGGCATGCCTGTGATACTCACTCTTTTGTGGTAGATGGCGCTGTACTTGGCAAGGTTCTTGTCCGTGCAGCCACCCCAGCCCAAGAGAATCACCAGGGGCTGTCGAGTCCCCGCCTCCTTCCCACCTTGGCTGGTGCTGTTCTCTGAAACACAGACGTGGTGGGACTGTCAGCACCAGAGCTGGGATGCAAGGGGACGATGGCGGGCCAGTCCCAAGCCAGCACCACTGCAGCTGCAGTCGGGAAGGGAACCAAGAGGGTGCCAGGCCCAGGCATCCCGCCAGCCCTGGGCCTCAGGTACCTCCAGGGCTCCGTCCTCTGTCCTTCTGCTTCAGTGGCTTTTAGGCCTCTCAGGAGGCAGTACAGGATCACTGGAAAAACCCATATGAGGGCACCTTTCTTTGGTGACTCAAAGACATAGGCCAGGTGAAAAAAATGAGTACTTTCTCCGTGCAACTTCACCTTCTAACCCAGGGGTCAGCAAACTACAAGCCACGGGCGAAATCCAGCCTGTGGTCTGTTTCACATGACCTGTGAGCTAAAAATAAAAATGGTTTTTACATTTTTACATGGTTTTAAAATATCAGAAGAAGACTATTTTGTGACACATGAAAAAAATATGAAATTTTAATTTGGGTGTCCACAAACAAAATGTTATTGTGATGCAGCCACGTTCATTCATTTACAAAAATAGCAATGGAGTAGTCGCAACAGAGACCATATGCCTAAAATACTTGTTGGCCCTTTACAGAAAAAGTTTGCCAATCCCTGTTCTAATTCCACAAGCATATGGAAGAAGAGGGTCTTAAAGGGACAGATGGAGAGGCAGTGTAAGCAGGGTGTGGAGCAGACTGACTCTAAGGGCCCATACCAAACCCACCCTGTCCTGCCGGAGAATCACAGTCAATATTTATTGAGGTTTAACCTTCAAACAACACGATGAGGAATTATTATTACGGATGAGGAAACTGAGGCACAGAAGGGTTAGGTTTCTTGCCTAAGGTCACACAGGAAGTACAGAGCTGGGAATCTGGCCTCTGCTCCCCACCCTAAGCCACTTGTGACCTTCTGTGTGGCCAGCCCTGTCCACAGTTAGAAGCACGTCTCCTTCAGTGATGTTGCCAAGGCACAAGCCAACTGCCTCCTTTTGAAGAGGCCGCCCACTATCTTGCTGGTCAGACCACATCTCATTTCCCCTGCCAAGAGAGTACCCACCCCGCTCAGGGAGGCTTCTGCGTAGACTGTCTGTCACTAGCTTATCTGCCCTCCCAGAAGGGCTGGGGTGTGCCCTTGCAAGGGTCAGGCCACTTGGCGGTGCTCAGCTGCCACCTTGAGATTTATGGATGCCGGTGGTGACCTGGCAACTGTAAATTTCAAGGCTAGTTAAGAGGATGGTAAATATAAATCACTAACCTTTGGACAAAAGGAAGACAACAATTTCCTGTGGAAATTAATGCGATTGAAAAGTTCAATGTTCCTGTTCTCCAGCAGTGGTGCCTCTGGCCTTTGGAGATTAACTGCCCCCCCCCCCCCGGGGTCTCAGCCCCGTGCTGATGCCTGCCGGCCTCCGCCTCTGACGAGGGAGACGGTCCCACAGTTCTGAGGCCACTCCAAACACTCTCAGCACCTTTCTCCACCTGGTCCCCCTGTACTCTGCCAGGGCAGCTCTTGGCCTGCACTGGCCTTTCGGGTACAGAGGCCATATCTGGGCCTCACTAGGGCCCCAGCACTGCTTTGCTGGGGATGACTACCCATGAGGCTCAGGCTGCGGTAGCATCATGGGGTGATTACAGCTACCATGTGGATCTGCCTTTGAATCTCTTAGATCCAACCACTGGATTTCTGAGACCTGCCCCAGGGAGGCTCCCTTACCTCTGCAGCAGTTTGAGCACAGGCTCCCCTCACCAGCCTCTGGGGGGACACTCCATGTGCCACCATCAAGCACCACCAAAGCGCTTAGGGATTTACTTCAAATACAGAGAAGGCAGCCAAGGGAGGTCACACACCCTGGTGGCCGCCCAAAGATAAAGCCAGCCCCAGCCATCAGTGATGGTGCATTCCCAGTCGGACAGTCTGAAAGCTTGCTGGATCCCTGACCTGCCCTTCCTCTCAGGGCTAGGATTCACTACTGCATTTTGCTCCACCACAGGCTGTATTGGCACCCTTGGCTTCACGAACTCCCGTAGGAATGACTCTTCCCCAGATACAGATACGCATCTCCATGAAGAAACTCTCAGAATACAGGCACTCTGAACACACTGCCTACCCCCAGAGCCCCAGTTTTCCATAATGTTTCTAAAGGAAGGGAATCAGCCCCCGTTCCCCATCCTAAGCCACTTGAGACCTGCCACCAGCCCCATGTCTCTTTCAGTGACGTGCTGAGGCACAAGTCAACTTTCTTCTCCATGACTGCTTTTCAAGAGGCCTCCCTGCAATCTTGTTAGTCAGACCTCATCTCATTTCCCCTGCCACTGACTCCACTCCAGCCAGGCCTTTCTCAGCCTGGCATCCCCCTGCCTTCTGCCAGGGCAGCTCCTGGCCTGCACTGGCCTTTCTGCTATAAAGGCCATTCTACTCCTGCTAGGCACTCAAGGCTGCCCCCTAAGCCATGGGCACACTTCCTACCCATGGGCATCTCCCACTCCTGCACCTTCTCCCAGTGCCCTACTCCCCACGCCCATTCCTAACGCGGGACCTCAGTCATGGCCTCCGCCCACTGGAGCAATGCTGCTCCCTGAAGTGCTCTGGTCCAGAACAGACCAAGGCGCTCTGGGAACATGGCTGAGAAAATTATGGTGACAGGTAAAGGCCTCCCGAAGGAAGATACATTTGCTGCCCTGGGCGTGAAGGACTAGTAGGAGCATGCCAGGCAGAGAATGGGCAAGAATGGGGGCTGCCAAAACTGGGGCCGGGGCTTGACCCTTCGGGGCCTTCCAGCCATGCTCGGGAGTGGGGATTTTATTCCACAGCAGTGGAGGGCAAATGAAGACTCTGGAATTGGAAGAGTGGTGTGATCCAGTCTGTATTGATTAATGGCTTGAACAATTATTCACTTAATGTCTGTCTATCCCCTTAGCCAGTAGGCTCTGTGAAGGCAAGAACTGGGTCTTCCATGTTTCTCACCATTCAGGAGCTCAGTAAAAACAGTCTGAATGAAAGAATGCGCATTTGCAAAGTGAAGGATGGACCCAAGGAGAAAGAGCTGGCATTCTTCTTGTTACCCATGCCCTTTCCAGGTAGCAAAAGTAACTGCCATGGCTATTGTTATTTATTACCACGTCTGGATCATGATTCCTCCACCCTCTATAAAAACCCCTGGTCCTTTTATACTCATTCAGCTGGCCAGACCACCCACTCCCCTCTGCCGGCTCATACCCCATGCCACTGGCCACTGCCCCTCAGGCACCGAACACTCTGGCTCAGCTCCCCTCCGGTGCTCCAAGACTTACCATGACCCCGTGCAGGCAATACAATCTATCTTATTCCTAAACCTCACAAACCTCTCTGGATCCCACATATCATTCCGGCTCCTACCTCCCCCTTTCCCAACAGCAAGAAAAACCGTAACAATAACAGCAAAAAGAACATTATGTAGGAGGCAATATTCTAAGCACTTTATACATCAACTCATTTAATCTTCACAATAACCCTATAAACAAGGTAGTTATTATTCTCACTTTACATGAAAAAGTAAGCCACAGAGAGAGTAAATAACTTGATCAAGGTTATACAACTAATAAGGAATGAAGCTGAAATCCAAGTGCAAGTGGCCTAGAGACTAGCCTGTAACAGCTATTCCAGCTGAGTAACAAAACCCAAGCACCAAGTCTTAACTAAATTTCTATCACCTCAGCTCCAAACGTGTGCATGGCTGCCTCTGCACACCAACAGACCCAGTGCTGACCTCTCCCTCTGCTCCTCCTCAAGGACTGGCTAACCCCAGCCAGAACCGCATACACTGCTTCATTTGGTTCTAGGATGTACGGGTTTTTTGGGGGGGAGGGGCTGGGGAGGGCATTACGGGGGCTCTCTGGAAGTGAATGACGAGCTGACTCAGCCGGTGGAGTGGGTCATCCTAGAAAAAACTTACATCCTAGAAGTAGCTACTATTGTTAGCTATTGCCCCCATTTAACAAATAAGAAAACTAAAACACAGAGAGGGGGAGTCCCTTTCCCCAAGAACACACAGCCAGGAAGCAAGAGAGCCAATGTCCATCTCTCTGGACCACGATACCACCCCGCCTCCACCTTGCCGATTCTCCTCACTCCCCAGCCCAGCATGCTGGTGCTCTGTGTTTATGCTTTGCTAATGCCCACTCCACCGGCTAAGTCAGCTCATCACTCACTTCCAGAGAGCCCCCGTAATGCCCTCCCCAGCCCCCTTCTCCCCACAGAACAAAACCAGACTGAGTTAGATGCCCCTCCTCTGTATTGTCATAGCACCCGCCATCACCACGCCACTATGCTCATCACGTTGAAACTGAAAGTGTCCATTAAGAACAGGTAGGAGGCTACTGTAACATGCAGGGCATGAGATGACAAACGCCTGAACCAAAGCAGTAGGAGACAGGCAGGAAGAGGAAGGGAAATGACAGAAAGAAGAGTCACTATAGCTTTGGAACATGTTTCAGAAGTCTCAAAAACATGCAATCTCTGACTTAATAATTCCACTTTTAACAAAGAAAAAATGTTTAATCATATGGAAATATTTAATAATATACTAACAGGTAATAGACATAAATGTAAGAGCTAAAACTACAGAACTCTTAGAAGAAAACAGGAGTAAATCTTTGGGGCCTTGGATTAAGCAATGGATTCTTGGACATGACAAAAAAATACAAGGAATAAAAGAAAAAAATTAATAAATTAAGGCTTCACCAAAATTAAAAACTATCTACTTCAAAGGACACCATCAAAAAAGTAAAAAAAAGCCATCCCACAGAATGGGAGAGAATATTTGTAAATCATATATCCGGTAAGGGGCTTGTATCCAGGATATATAAAAACTCTTATGATTCAACAACAAAAAGACAAATAACCCAATTTTAAAATGGGCAAAGGATTTAAATAGACATTTCTCCAAAGAAAATATATGACTGGCCAATAAGCACATGAAAAGATGCTCAACATCACAGTCATTAGGGAAATGAAAATCAAAACCACAGTGAGATACCGTTTTATAGCCACCTGGATGGCAATAATCGAAAAGTCAAATGACACTAAACGATGATAAGTATGTGGAGAAATCAGAACCTTCATATACTGAATGTATATGAGAATGTTAAAAGGTACAGCCACTGTGAAAAGGGTTTGGTGGTTCCTCAAAAAAATTAAGCATTCTGTTACCATATGACCCAGCACTTCCACTCCCAGATACATACCCAAAAGAAGTGAAATTGTATGTCCACACAAAAACCTGTACACAAATGTTCATATTATTATTATGAAACATTACTAGTAATAACCAAAATAGAAATGATCCAAATGTGTATGCCCTGTAAATGGATAAACAAAATATGGTATATGAAATACTATTTGGTCATAAAAAGGAATGAAGTATTGACACATGCTACAACATGGATGAACCTTGAGAACATATGCTAAATGAAAGAAGCGAGTCACAAAAGACCATATATTGTATGATTCCATTTAGATGAAATGTCCAGAATAGGTAAATCATAGGACAGAAAATAGATCAGTGGTTGCCAGGAGGTAGAGGGAGGGGTGAATGGGGAGTGACCACTAATGGGTACAGTTTCTTTTGAGATGATGAAAATGTTCTGGAATTAGTGGTGATGGTTGTCCAATTCCATGGACATACTGAAAACCAATGAACTATACAATTTAAAAGGGTCAATTTTATGGTATATGAATTATACCTCAATAATGCTACTATTTTTAAAACTAACAGTAATACATTAACTGAAAATGCAAGCTGAAAAGCAGTATGTACAACAAAATATGTACATATATATACATACACACACATATGTTTATGCAAAGAAAAAACACATCAAATGCTAACAGCAATATTTCTAGGACTAGAGGCAATTGTTTTTCATGGTATTTTTTACCCATTTTCTACAATCAATATGAATCGCTTTTGCAATGATATTTAAGATGTTATTTTTTTTTAAAGGGGGTGGAGAGGTGCGTCCAGCAGAAAAGCAGTAGAGAGATCAAAGAGGTCGTGGATGCCCGGAAGTCCCTTGGCAAGGCGGAAGTACTCTTTTCAACCCGGTACTTCTTGAGTGCTCCCACAAACAATTTAATCTCATGGACTCCTCCTTGTCTTCCAGAATTTCTCAACAAAACAACACTGACACCAATAATATTAAGAGTTACAGATATACATATATGTCAGTTCAAGTCATAAAACGAATGCATAAATTAGACTGTGTACATCCCAGGGGCATATGGAGAAGACAAAGGAAAGGGCTTGTCTGTGGCACAATACATGCTTTTTATCTGTAAGCTGGAATCAAAATACAAAGAGCCTACGTTTTCTTTTTAAATGTGAAAAATAAAAGGATCCTCACTTTCCTCTACTCCCCAGAAATATTTTTCTAGAGTCTCACAGTTCCTAAAATAAACCGAATTACTTTATTTTAAAATGACTTTTTTTTTTAACTTTTTGAAACAACAGCATAGGAGAGCAGCATAGTATCTAAGATACATATAAAACTGTATCTGGGTTCAAATCTCTGGCTCTGCCACTACTATGAAACAAACCTTGAGTAGATTCTCTGAGCTTCAATTTTCTTATCTGTGAAATGGGGATAATAATACGGAGGATTAAATAATACAATGGTGGCTGTAGAGGGCTTACCATGGCACAAAGGAAGTTCAATAAACCAAAGTTGTTATTAATACTTCACGAGGAATGCATGCTCACTGCAGAAAAGGGGAAAATGAATATCTCATAAAACTGGAATCATATTGTTTTGTAATCTTTCTTCCATTTAGCAATATATTGTGAACATCTCTCCCTGTCAGTTTATATATTTCTACACCATTCCTTTTAGTGGCTGTAGAGCAGCTATAGAAATTTCATAATTTATGGTGACCAATCTCCCATTATTGAACATGGTGTTGTTTCCAATTTTTTGCTATCATAAAAATACTTTAATGGACATCTTTTCTTTGTGCATGTCCTTACTTGTTTCCTAGAAATGGAAAACTGTATCCAAGCAACATTTCCTAATGGCAACTGAAATCCGCATGCACAAGTGGCTCCCCAGCAGAAATGTGTGATGAGCTGGGGCATGATACTTCACCTCCCCGCAGCTTCTGTTCCTCATCTGCAAGGAGGGATAAGAGTACTCCCTACTTGAATATATTTGTAAATGACATATCCGACAAGGGGTTAACATCCAAAATATATAAAGAACTTACACGCCTCAACACCCAAAAAGCAAATAACCCGATTAAAAAATGGGCAGAGGATATGAAGAGACAGTTCTCCAAAGAAGAAATTCAGATGGCCAACAGACACATGAAAAGATGCTCCACATCACTAATCATCAGGGAAATGCAAATTAAAACCACAATGAGATATCACCTTACACCAGTAAGGATGGCCACCATCCAAAAGACTAAGAACGACAAATGCTGGTGAGGATGCGGAGAAAGGGGAACCCTCCTACACTGCTGATGGGAATGTAAACTAGTTCAACCACTGTGGAAAGCAGTATGGAGGTTCCTCAAAAAACTAAAAATAGAAATACCATTTGACCCGGAATCCCACTCGTTGGAATTTACCCAAAGAATACAACTTCTCATATTCAAAAAGACATATGTTTATTTGAAGCACCCCTATGTTTACTGCGGCACTTTTACAATAGCAAAGATATGGAAGCAACCTAAGTGTCCATCAGTAGATGAATGGATAAAGAAGATGTGGTACATATACACAATGGAATATTATTCAGCCATAAAAAGAAAATAAATCCTGCCATTTGCAACAACACAGATGGAGCTGGAGAATATTATGCTCAGTGAAATAAGCCAGGCGGAGAAAGACAAGTGCCAAATGATTTCCCTCATTTGTGGAGTATAACAACGAAGCAAAACTGAAGGAACAAAACAGCAGCAGACCCAGAGACTCCAAGAAGGAACTAGTGGTTACCAAAGGGGAGGGGTGTGGGAGGGCGGGTGGGGAGGGTGGGAGAAGGGGATTGAGGGGTATTTTGTTTAGTACACATGGTGTGGGGGATCACGGGGAAAACAGCGTAGCACAGAGAAGGCAAATAGTGAATCTGTGGCATCTTACTACACTGAAGGACAGTGACTGCATTGGGGTATGGGTGGGGACTTGATAATATGGGTAAATGTAGTAACCACATTGTTTTTTCATGTGAAACCTTCATAAGAGTGTATATCAATAATACCTTAATAAAATAATTAATTTTTAAAAAGAGTACTTCCTACTTCACCAGGTGGTCGTGAGAGGGGCTCCTGGCACACCTGGCATGTAAGCAGGACCTGATTGGCATGGGCAACAGGGTAGTGCAACAGAAACACCAGAGACCTCAGAGAAAGGAGGCCCATAAAGGGTCCATCAGGTCTGGATCTCAAATCCAGGGCATAGCACAGTACCTGGTATACAGCAGACAAATTAGAAAGGGTTTTTATTAATGCGTGAAAGAAGAGATCATGATTCAAAAATAAATGAAATGCCTCTGTTTTTTTTAAAAAAAGTGCTTTTGGGGGTCCCCATAGTCAAGGAGAGGATCAAGGCCCAACTCACTCTTCCCCTGGACCTCTGAAGTCTCAGGTGTGACAGCTCTTGTTTTCATGTCATCCCCTGCTCCTAAAAGCATGTCATAGCTTCCTGCCAGGGCCCTGCTGCTCCCTTGGGCCACTCTCCTTCCTCCCCAGCGCCTTTACTTCTGCACTTTCCCACCTGTCACTACTCCTGAAGCTTTAGGTCCAGCTTGGGCCACTCTTCTCCAGGAAGCTTCCCTGACACTGGAGCCCACCATGGTGGTCCAGACCACTCTGGACTGTTTCCCAGATGCCAGTGAAAGCTCCCTGAGGGTTAAGATGCTGTGTATACCTCTGTGACCTGAGCCACTGCTTAGCAAAAGAGTAGGCTCACAGTAAAGCCTGGGTTTACAATAAACCTATCACTTCCCCTCTCTGTGAGCCCCAGAAGGCCCTCTTTGTACTCTAAGAGCAAGCCCCCTGTCCCAGCCCAGTCAGTTCTGTGAATCAATCATTTCTGGAAATGTCTACTGAATATGAGAGCAACATGGTGCCTTTAAGAAGGCCTGCTGGCAAACAGCAGAGAAGCCCTAGAGCAGGACCCAGCTGACCATCCCCTGGCTGCACGGAGGGGCAGCACAGCCAGGGCCTGGAATGTGGCTCTGGCTGGGGCCCACGGTGCTGCCCACTGACTTCATTCAGCTCACTTGGCACCTCACCCTTGCCAGGCCCCAGCAACAGTGAGCAAAGCCGTCAAAAGCACTACAAGGACAGGTGTCCTGCTGCAAGAGCCCTGAAAACAGAACCTCCCCCAAGGAAATGAAATGGGAGCAAGATATTAAGAGGGGGAGGTGATCACTGGGCAGAGCAGAGTAGGTGGTTCGAGGGGAGATTTCAGGTCCAGGGATCAGCTTCAGCAAAGGACCAGGCCAACTACCCTGGCATGGGAAGCCACAGATACTAGCTGGTAGGATTCCTGGCAGAAGGATCCTGGGCTGAGCAGCCTGGACCCTGGAAGATTCCAGATCTGCAGCTTCCTCCCAGCTAACTGATGGGCCAGCAACAGCTGCTCACCTGTCAGCTCACAGCAGTGCTGAGCTCTGTGGTTCTGATGTTCAAATATGGGGAAAAAGCAATTCCAGAAATCAAGTATCACTGTCCTACACACCTCTCCACCATTAAACAGCAAGTGCAAGAGAAGAGACAAGCTTCTTCAAAGCTCTCATCCGAGAAGCCATACCCTCCTGGAGGGGAGCTCTCTGCAAATGGAAAGCAAATGAACTCAGGGAATCACAGTTTTGTCACCTCCTTCTGAGGGGTCCTACAACCTCTAGCTCAGCTCTGGGGTATGCATTTTGGGAGGAAAAGTGGATGATGAACTAAAGCCAGTCCAGAGGAGCAATCAGGAGGAGGAGGTTATCAGAAGGATATCACATCAGAGGACAGACGGCTAAAGGCTTGAGAGGTATTTCTCTTGGAGAAGAGAGATTTGAGGAAGGCATGAAACCGTCCTCTTGGACAGGAAGAGAGACTACCTTGCTCCATGTTGTACCCACCATGACCTTGAAGCCCTGCAGTTACATAACACTGTGAAACCACCTGCTTATAAACCACCACCCCTCCCCAAAACCACAGCTCCCTGGAGCCTGTGCATGAGGCACTGGTAACTAACACATGGCCAGGACACGGCTGAACTGAAAGCAGAAATGGCAGGAAGGCCTATTGTGGCTCAAGAAAGGGAAGTGCTTTCTAACAATCCCAGCTGCCCTCAACGGCCAGGATGTTTGGAGGAGGCATTCTGTCAGAGAAGGGTCTGGTAGCAACAGAATGTCCTCATGCCAGTAGAAGGATGCAGAACAAAATGGCCCCCTGAGATTTCTTCCAATTCCAGGGCCTAGCTTCCTTAAGCAGTGAGGGGAGCCACAAGCAGAGGAAATGCACACACAACATGTCAGGCACACACACACATCCAGTCACTATCTTGCTGACCCTCACAATCCCAGACAGGAGGCACTATTATATTTCCCATTTTACAGTGGAGGAATCTGAGGCTCAGAGAGGCTTAATAACTTGCCAAAGTCATAGAACCAGTAGACGTGGAGCTGAAATGCAAACCAATACCAGCAGGCTGCCCACCTGGGCTGCGGGAGAACTTCTGCCCCACTGGCAACGCAGAAGACAGCTCCAGCCCTTGGCCGCTGAAGGTCTTCAACGGCAACAATATTAACTGGCTTCATCTCCTGCCGATGGCAAAACTTTTCAAAAGCATTTTTACATCTCTAAGTCCAATAGCCCTAAGCCAAAAGATCCAGTTCTAGGGAAATGCAGCTGTTCTAGAACCATCTGTTCTGTGGGAGCCTGCGGGCTGCCCTCCCCTCTTGACCCCAACCAAGGAAGATAAGATACTACGGGAGAGATCTGGGAAGGCTCTCCTGAAGGAGGCAACATCTGAGCTTAGGCCTTAAACGATAAACCAGACAAGCCAGGGGGCAGTGTGGGGCAGCAGAGGGGAAAGGGCATTCCGGACACAGGAAACAGCAGGAGCAAAGGCAGAGAAGCGAGAAGTGTGTGGGGAATCACAGCATTTTGGGTGCCAGAACATAAAACTGAAACTGAACAGCGGAAGGACACAGTAATCAAAGAGATAAACAGGGGCTTATAAATTATGGAGGACTTTGAATGCCACGTTAAGGAATATGGGCTTGATTTATCCTGAGGGCAATAAGAAGCTACTGAAAAATAAATAAATAAATAAACTAAGGAGCCACTTGAGGGTTTAAGCAGAGTGTGGTAAGATCAAACCTCTGTATTAGGAAGATCGCTTGCAGCAACCTGAGAGGCGGAGCTGGGGCAGTGAGACGGAAGGCATAAAGGTGACGGGGGTAAGGTGATGGGGAATAATGCGGAGGAGAGACATGATGGGCTCAGGCTGCTGTGTTATTCAAGGATCCTCTATCATAATTCCAAAACCGGGCCAAACTTTCCATTCCCTGGACCCATGCCCCCAACCCTACTCGCACTGCCTACTGAGCAGAGGAAGCAGGAAAGGGGCGAGGATCTGACAAAGCGCGCACTCGGGGCGGGACCTATAAGGGGGCGGGACTTTCAGGGCCCGACGTAGTATGGGACCTGCGGGACCCTTGAGGGGGCGGGGCCGAGAGGGGGCGGGGCCACAGCTGCGTTTGCGACCCACAAACTCGGTAGGTCACCTTCCCACGACTGGACCCAACCCCGGTTCCATACCCTGGCTCCGGCAGAGCTGATCCGGGATCTCAATGGTGTAATCCAGTTCAGTCGAGGCCATAGTGAAAGTGCCGGCCCTCGGCATAGGCCTCCGCCGGAACTCCTGCTCGCGCGCCCGCGCCTCTCCGGGGCGCCTCCTGGGCTCCGCCCAATCACCACCCTCCCCCAACGCTGCCCTATCCCTGAGCCGCGCTCTGTGACCTCCGGCCCTAGCAACCACCGAGCCTCTCGAGCCTCTCTCAGCACCCCACTAGCAGGGGCCCTAGCAACCGTGCCCCGCCCCACTCTAGCCCTGGCCTGCAGCCATTGGCTGGCTCGCTTCATCGAGATCAGGTATTGGTCATCTGGAACGCCGGTCAGAAAGAGTCCCCACCCTCCTGTGTAGGTAAGAGGGTCTGAGAGAGAGTAGCGGTGTTCTGGCAATGGGGAGGGTCTTTCTTCCCAACCGCCGCTTATCCTAACGGGTGGACTGCAGTGCACTTTGATTTACATCTAACTACCGCTACCAGCCGCTCCTCTGAGGGTTGGAGGTAGAAAATCGTATGAAACGGCCTTAGGGGGTGCGTGTCAGCCCATCCTCCACCCAGGAAGTCGAGGTACTTCCTGACTGGTGGGGAGAGCGGGAAGCAGAGGGTGGTGGTGTCTTCAGGGGAAGGCTTTAGAGACGGCCCTGTTCGTGAAAGATTCAAAGGGGCTAGAGAGCACGGTTTTGTTGCATTTATCCATGCATTTAACATTTACTGAGCACCTATTATGTAAGTGGACTATAGTGAGGGTTAACCTTGTGGCCCTGATTTCCACAAGCCTTAAAAGGAGAGGGAGAGAAACTATGCATGATCCAGCTGCAATTCTGTGCGAGGGATAAATACTGCAGAAGAGTAGGCCCTAAGGATTTTAGAAGCGCAGGATGTGTTGAAGGAGCATTTATGGCAGTGGGGATGGCCTTGAGCTGGACCAAGAAAAGCTTGTGGAGATATGGAGAGAAAAGAAGTCCTTAGAGGAGCTCAAAGAGGGAAAACTGAGCGGTGAATGCCAGAAATTAAGAGTATGTGGCCAGAGGAGATACTAATGGGAGAGTAACCTTGAAGAACAGCTAGGCCCAGATCCCGGAGGGTCTTTATGCCAAGCTCAGCTATGAGCTTATAGGTAGATCTTACTGATGGTAAAAATTCTCCAATGCACTTTACAGTGAGCCCAAGAGCTTAGACTTTATCCCCAGGACAGTGGGGAGTCATTCAGGGCTTTAAAGCAAAGGAGTAACAATCATATTTGTTTTAGAAAGATCAATGCAGAGAATGGGTTGCACATTGGAAGGAGGGAGACCAATCAGGAAGCTTTGGTAACGGAAGGATTATTGTGGTCTAAAGAATAGAGAGGTAATAGGAATGAAGAGGAATGGGTGGATTCCTGAGACACTTAGAACTTAAAAAGAATGGACTTGGTACCTGGTGGTGCAAGGAGGAGAAATGAAGGATGACCTTTAAATTCCTGGCTTGGGCAAACAGAAAGAAGAGGAAACAGGGTTTTAGGAGATGGTAAGTTCTGGGCCTGGTGAGTGTGAGGTGCCAGTGGGACCTGCAAGTGGAGGTGTTCAGGAGTTGAATATGCCTGACTGGCATTTGTAAGTCTAAACTGGCAATAAAAGTGTGGTAGTCTGTAGTGCCTTACAGGTGGCAGCCACACCACTGGATTGATTCGTTGGGCTTCCCAGAGAGTATATGTAACGTAAGAAGAGAAGAGGGCATCAGACAGAGCCCTGAGAACCACTCAAGTCTGAGGGTCTGGCAAAGGAGGATGAACCTGCAAAGGTAATTGAGTTGAAGTGCCCAGCATGGTAAGATAATCAGTCATAGAATGTGGTGTTTCAGAAGCCAAGGGAAGGAAGTTTCAA
The DNA here is from genome assembly GCA_029783875.1 of Phataginus tricuspis. Taxonomy (NCBI): domain Eukaryota; kingdom Metazoa; phylum Chordata; class Mammalia; order Pholidota; family Manidae; genus Phataginus; species Phataginus tricuspis. Next base: position 35,456,136 of record JAQQAC010002837.1, read on the forward strand.
AGGCTGAATAATCACATAAAATAAAGTCTGAAAAAACCCACTGGATTTAGAAACAAGGACATTGTTGGTGACCTTGGCAAGTGCAGTTTCAGTGGAGTGATGGGAGCAGAAGTGAAATTACAGCTAGTTGAGAACTGGGTGGGAAGTGGAGGAAGTGAGGACTGCGTGTACAGGACACTTTCAAGAAGTTGGCTCTTTAGGAGAAAAAAAGAGAGAAAGCAATAGGTAGGAGACAGGTTTTTATTCAGATGGGAGAAATGCTGATGGCATTGATCCCCTAAAGGGAAAAATAAAAGTATAGAGAAAAAGAAACAGAGAGTGACACCCTCAAAAAAAAAAGTAACGTGTCAGGGGATCCAAAGCATTGGTGGAGAAATTCACTCGGAAAGGTGGGGGGACGTTTGCAGTGTGACAAGTAGGAAGCATGTGAGATCAGTACATTCATAGGTTTGATGGCAGGAAGTTGAAGGAATTCTTTTTGTTTGTGTTTTGGGAGTGCAAATATCCACATTTTTCTAAACATTTTTGTATTGAGGTGCATACAATGCACAAATCTTAGTGTACAACTCAATGAATTTTGAGATGTGTCTACACTCATGTAACCATCACTCAGGAGGGAATTCTAGTTTGATGATTTCTGTTTCCTCTGTGAAATGGGGACATGATATCAGCCAGAGAGAGGGGGATCAGACATGCCAAGTTGGAGAAGACCAGAGAAAGACTGAAACAGCTGCAATGGAAAATGGGCAGCATACCAATTTCTGGGCAGTTATGAGGCCTGTTGAGGTTGGCGACTATAGGTTTGTAGCAGTAGCAGTCTGCATGGTTGTGTGATGGGTATATTTCCCCAACAGTATTCAGCCATCAAATGGTGGGTGCAGAGAGGTTAGTTGAATTGATCCAGGTTTGGGTTTTATCAGGCTGATGAAATGGAAGGACAAAGGACAAGGAAGTTGAGAATCCTGGCAAAAAGTTGAGATGATGGGTCTTAGACCCTAAACTACGTAGGAAAGTATAAAGGTGTTATGGATGGGGGGTCCCAATGAAGTCAGAAAACCGTATCTTGGAGAGAGCTGAATGAGAGAGTTGTGATCAGCAAGTGGACTGATGAAGCTTGAGTAGTTCCAGGTGAAGCTTAGGTCTGGGGCATGGCTATGAGAGTGCATGGCTGAAGTAGAGTCCAGAAAAGACACCCAAGATGTTGACATGGCCATTGAAATGCCTCTGGATTATGGCAGAACTCGAGGGAAAAGGGAAGAGGATGTTGTGAGCTAGGTACCAAAGTCCTTGATGAATAAAGTAGGTTTTCTGGCATCTGTAGGTGACAACATGAGGGATAAAGGTCAGCACAGCTGAATGGCATGACCCTCAAAGTAGCAAGGATTTTTCCAAAATGAGATGGAATAAGGAACTAGGGTTGGGCTCTGCTAAGGATACACCAACTCCCCTCCCAACTCTGAGCTCCTTGGGGTGTAAGGGTGTAAATAGCCCCCACCAGGGAGGGCTTGCAGAAATGGTGCTCCAGGGTAGAGACAGCTTTCAGGCAGCTGGACATAGACAGAGCGATGGTGGGGAAGCTAAGGATGGAGGAGACTGCTGTCAGAAACAAAGGCTTTTGGGGACAGAATAAAAATTGAAGTTCCTATGGCCAGGATCCTCACCTGAACTTAAACTACTTGATGATGTAACTGACCTACTGCTAGGCTAATGCCTCCACACCCGTAGGCAATGAGGTATTATTGACTGAGTCACTATATAAAGAGCTTCTGCCCAGTGCTCTGGGTGGAGGCAGAGATGGGGGATTACAGATCTGCAGACTGTTAGATGCAGATGTAATTCTAGTGCTCCACCTATTGCTGGGAGAACAAGCCGGGTAATAAACCCTTTCACCCCAAGAACATTCCATTGTCATTTCTCAGTCTCGCTGAATCCACAGTGAGCTTGCCCGGGGCTGAAACCCATTGGCAAGATAAAAGAGTAGGAAATCAAGTCAGGGAAGATGAAGCATTGAGCAATGAAGGGATGAGAATGTGAGTAGAGAGATTATGGTTGACCTCCAGTTACATTTTATGGGGAGAGCATGAGGGTAGGCCTGGGGAGTAGAGTAGGGAGCAGAAGTGAGTCTGGTGAGAGGAAAAGTGGAATGTATTGGTAGAAATGAGGGTAGATCTGCAGAGAGGATTTTGGCAAGAAGGAGATGGGGAAAAGATGGTCTGTGGGGAGAAAATTGAAGGGAAGGCAACGGTGAGGAAAAGATGGGACGGATGGAGTCTGTAGGCAAGGAATCTGTGAAAAGGGGTTGGAGTGGGGAGCAGAAGGAAGGGGGTCTGTGGGAAGGAAGTGACAAACTGCAAAGCATATGCCCTGAGGTAGAAGTAAAGGCGAGGACACCCTCTTTGGCCAGGCCTGAAGTTTGGAAGGAGAATATTTCTCTCTGCCTCTGTCTCTGTTCTCTCTCCTTTCCTCCCTCTCTCTGAATGGGCAGCTGAGAGTCAGAAATCAGGACGGGAACCAAGGAGAAGGCCTCTGTCCTGTTCCTGCAGATGGAGCCTGCAGGAACAGGAGACATTGATGACCTTCTTGTCTGTGAGGCCGTCTGGGGACAGTAAGCCCGGCAGGCAGCCCAAGCCCTGGAGGCCTCTTGCTTTTAGAAATGTGCTTTGTGATATTGGGCGGGGGGAAGCCCTCTGAGAAATTATATTTAGAAACAAGAGCTAGTGACCTCTGATTCTTAATAGCTCTTCTCCCTTGCTGCTAAGGGCGTTTGGCTTAGTGCAAGAGCTAAGGTTTTTGAGATTTTGTGATTTTAGTTTCTCTGCATGAAGAAGAACCATTTGGCTGCTATAGAAATGATTTATGGATGAGTCCAGATTTATTAATCACCTCTGAAAATAGAGAGGAAATTAAAAACAGAGAGTCCACTCTGGGCTGAAGACAAAGTAGATTTGTTGTCCTTACAGAAGACCTTGCCAAGGTTAGAAGGCCACAAACAAACCAATTTGGACCAAAGTTCCCAATCTGGATTTTAATTTCATGTGCCTTGATTTTTCAGACCATTTTCTCTCCAAGGTGAAATAATGACTGTTTTAATTGGCTGCCACTTACAGAGTGATTCCAGGAAGCATGATGGCAAACGTATATTTTTCTCTGGCATTTCATGTGTGCTCCAGTTCTTATGATCAAGCTGGTAAAGCTGACTTTTACTGCACGCTGCACGCCATGATCAGTTGACTATAAATTAAATCCTCTTTTCCAAAAGCCATTTTCCATTAGTGCTAATTTGTTTGCTTCTCATTTCCACTGATCATTAGAGTCTCTGGTTGTGAGCACCAAATTGGAAATAATTTCTTTGACATTTCAAAAAATTTTCTCCCCTTCTTGAATGCCATTTGGCTATAGCTAAAGAACATTATTGTTTGCAGAGGAACCGTTCGCTTCAATTACAATTTAACTGACCGTTCATGGCACTGATTCCCTGTCCTTAGTGCCCAAAGATGACACCGCTGCTGACATTGCTATTTCCTGTCATCGCTGTAAAATGCCTCATAGGCCGCACTGGCCTCCTTGGGTGGAGGTGTTGCCACAATGCAAGTGGCAGCTTTGGAAGTTGGTAGTTTTATGGACATTCATTTATAACCATCTAAACAGGAGCTGGCTGATTTCTTCACCCATCCACCCAGCAAGCATTTAGTAAACATCTATTTTGTGCCAGGCACTATGCCAGGCTGTCGGGGCATGGAGATAGGAAGACCAATCCCTGCCCTTGAGGAACTCACGCTCTAGGAGGAGGGATGGTTAGATGGTTAGGTTTTACAGCACAGTAGGGTACATTGGAAAGCCCCTAGTTGTCTTGGGGAATTACCAAAGGGCTAAAAGGAGGCTGGCCATTCCTGAAGGCAGGGCAGCATGGAGATGCCGAGGGCCCTGGAAGGGCAGGGGGAGTATGTGGAGGTAACAAGATGAGGTCAGCCTGGGGCCATGTTTTGAAGGGCCTCATGTGCCATGTGGAGTTTAGACTTTATCCTGTAGGCCAGAGAGAGAAATTTGGGGATGAAGAAGGGAGAAAGTATAGAAGCTTGAGGGAATAGTAGTCAAGGAAGGCTTTATTTCTGTATTGATTTGGGTTGGTGAAGATTGAGTAAGGGTTTCAGAGAAGTCGGAGGAGACAGAAAGATTGAGGACAGAGGGGCAGAATCTAGTGCACAGAGAAAGGCCGGGTGCTGGTATGGTGAGGCTGAGAATGGAGGGAGAGAAGGGAGTTGCGATTAATGGTCCCTATGATCTCTGTGAAGTAGGAGGTAAAATTATCCGCTCCTCCCCCTCGAGTCCTTCCCCTCTTTCATCCTCCACAACCAGCCAGTCACAGGTCCTGGTCCTTCCACCCATGTGGCATTTCTGCTTCTCCCCAACCCTGTGTGGTCAGCATATTTTGCCAAGATGATATTTCCAGAACATTCTTTTCTTGTCATTCTTGACTTAAAACCCTTCAATACACTCACATTGCCCTCAGGATAGAGTGTAATTGCAGCAGAGGATATAAGGCCCTTCATTCTCTGGCCTCTGCCTATTTTCCCAGTCTCATCTCTTGCCACTTCCATCCTCGCCCCATGTTCCAGCCATTCTAAACAATCTCAGCAATGAAAATAAGAGCTAAGCCTTATTAAGGATTTTCAAAGTTAGGTAGTTTATTGACCCTTATGAGGTAATTATTATCACCTCTTCTCAGGCAAGAGAACTGAAACCTAGAAAGGTTAAGTAATTTGCATAAGGACACGCATCTGAGAGGTGGGAGATCCTCCCACTTGTGTCTGTTCCTAACCACTACACTGTACTGCTTCTCACTTGCAATTCTTTTATAAGCCTTATACCCTCTCACCTCTGAACCTTTGCATATCCCGTTCTCTCTACCTGGAATACAGTTTCCTCACCTCTTCACCCAACTAGCTGCCTTTCAGCCTGATGGCATCTCCTCTGGAGAGCCTTCCATAACAGCAACACCCCTGAACCAAGGCTGGGTTAGATGTCCCTTCCACATTCCCAGAGTATCCTGTGCTTAGTCCATCATAGCACTTACCACACTGTTGGGGCTAAATTGCTGATTTACAGCCCTCTCTATTCCACCCCCAAACTGTGTACCCCTGAAAGAAGGAACGGTGTATTTTCTTCACGTGTGCCCTAGAGGCTGGCACAAGGATGGAACACACTTGCCTCTCACTATTTGTCGAATGCCATGTTTAAAAGAGTTGCTCACAGTGAGTTTGGAAGTGGGGCAGAGGGGCTCCTAATCATGCCTGAGGCAACTCACTGAGGACTTAGATATGTGACGGGCACTGGAAACTCAAGGATGGGGCAAAGAGAGGCAGCAGCCAGGGATGCAGGCCGACCAAGAGAAGACGTCGTGGTAGAGAGGCATCAGGGAAGAACGTGTTTCGAGTAGGAGGAATGGTCACTGATGTTAGCTGAGCAATTAGGAGGTTGTCAGGGACACTGGCCTGAGTGATGTTAGTGTGGGGTCGGGGTGGGCGGGGTTGGAGAGAGATGCCAAACTGCACTGGATTGAGGAGAGACTGGTCAGTGGGAGAATGGAAAAGAGTGTGTAGACTGTTCTTAAGTTTTGCTGGGAAGTGGGAAAACCAGAGAGGTGACTGGAGGGGGACAATGGGTTGAGATAAGTGGTTTTTGTTTTCATTTTTGCCTATTTTTGTTGTAGGATAGGCAAGCATTAAGTAAGTTAACAGGAAAAATGCTTAAATAAAGAGAGCAGTTGAGATACAGAGGAGGAGGGAGTACTGGATGGAGTGAGGGCCCAAGGTGGCAGATGGATGGATGGAGAGCTCTGGTAAAGGGGTAAAGAAGGAAAGGAGGGTGGGTGTGAGTACAGGTGATATGCAAAGAATGAAGAGGACTGGGAGGACAGTCTTGCCAAATGGCCTATAACTTTTTTGTAAAGTCCAAGAGTAGGTCTTCTAGGAACAGGTGGAGGAGGTGGGGGGAGGGTAAACGGCGTGGAATTGAAGGCTTCACAGGCAATTCAAAAGTTGAGGATGTAGGTCGTGAGTGTGAATGCTGGGTTGGTTAGAGGCCATTGGAGTCTAGATTTTGTGCCTCACCTATGTGCTCCAACAGATCCTGGGGTGGACCCCATCAGAGCACTTACCACTTTTCACTAAAATCTCCTGGTTGCCATGGATTAAGAAGATGTGGTACATATACACAATGGAATATTACGCAGCCATAAGAAAAAAACAAATCCTACCATTTGCAACAACATGGATGGAGCTGGAGGGTATTATGCTCAGTGAAATAAGCCAGGCCGAAAAAGACAAGTACCAAATGATCTCACTCATATGTGGAGTATAAGAGCAAAGAAAAAAAAAAAATGAAGGAACAAAACAGCAGCAGACTCACAGAACCCACGAATGGACTAACAGTTACCAAAGGGAAAGGGACTGGGGAGATGGGTGGGAAGGGAGGGATAAGAGGGTAAAAGGGGCATTACGATTGGCAGACATAGGGTGGGGGGGCACAGGGGGGACTGTACAGCTCAGAGAAGACAAGTAGTGATTCTCATCTCACTACACTGATGGACAGTGACTGTAATAGGGTTGGTGGGGGGGACCTGATGAAGGGGGTAGTTTAATCATCACAATATTGCTCATGTAATTGTAGGTTAATGATACTAAAATAAAATAAATTGTTAAAAAAAAAAAATCTCCTGGTTGCCTTTGGCTCTGCCCCACCGTCTCTAAGCACCTTGAGGGCAAAGACTGTCATGTTAACCAATCCCAAGGTCAGTGCTTGGCCAGGAGTCGACAACCAGGACATCTGTTTAATTAACTACTGTTTAATTTCCTTAACAGTGTGTTGGGTGTCAGTTTAAACTGCACTTGTTGAGTACCCATTATGTGCCAGGGATGATGCTAACCAAATTAGGAGGTGAAACATGTTGACGTTGAAATTGCCTAGCAGCTCTCGTGTAAACAGGAAGACTTAGGGGGCAGACATCACAGCGTGAGGAAGTGGCCCATAAATGAGCCCCGAGGCAAGGCAGAGGAGAAAGAAAAGGAGGCCTGACCTTAGAGGAAAAGGAAAGATTTAGAAACAGTTGGGGAATTCAGAGAATGGCTTGAGGTGTAGGAAAGCTGGCAGCCTCCTCCTCTCTATCCCACTGGAAGCTGGAACATGGGGAGGGAGGTCAGATTTCAGTTGTGGCAGAGTTTAGATGGAAGGTCTTTGGGTTTGAAACTTTATCTTGAGGGAAATGGGGAACAACCAAAGAATTTTAAGCAGGGAAACCGCTCAGATTTGCATTTTTTCTGTGGCAATTAGGATGGGGTAAACCAGTTAGAAGACTGTTGCAGTAACCATGTGTGGGATGAGGGAGTAAAAAAAATAGTGGCAGTGGAGAAGAAGATAAATAGACTGATCTGAGGTAGATTTAGGAGACATAATTGGCAGAACCTGGCCACTTTTCATATAAAAAGAGCAGGGGACAGGAATACATCAAAGATAGCTCTTGGGTGACTCTAGAAGAGTGATAACCCATAACTGAAATAGGACCAACTCAGAGGAAGGAGCAGGTGAGGGCTTGATGGGTTCAGCTTAGGACTGATTGATTTGAAGGGTGTGTGAAACACACCGATGAAAACACCCACTAGTCATTTAGATTAGAAGGATCTGGACCTCTGGAGGGAGGCCCAGGCTGAGAATATGGATTTGGGAGTCATGAAGCCTGCAGATGTAATATGAAGTGATAGGAATGGAGGCGGTCACCCCGGAAATTACGAAGCTTGAGAAGAGAACTGAGAACATCAAAAAGACCTGAAGAGGATCCAGATCCAGGCTGAGGGGCAGGACTACCTGAGGAGTCGAACCAGCAGGGAGTGGGGTCAGGAAAGGAGTTTTGAGAAGAGATCTTCCACAGTCCATCAGAGGTCAAACAAGATGGGACTGCAAGCTAGCCGCTGAATTTGGCAACAACAGGTTATTGGTGACGTTTTGGAACAGGGGAGAGCAGAATCAGTGCTTTTGGTTTAAATGAGAGACCCTGACCTCTGGAGTTCACACAAATCTGAGTTCAACTTCCATTTCCACCCCTTTTTAACTTTGAGAGCTTTAAAACATGAGCATATCTTTTTAAACTTTCATTTTGTCATCTGAAAACTGTAGATAGTAATAACTACCTCCTCAGGATCTTAAGAGGATTAAAGCAAATAATGTATATAATACATATAATGATATGAGTACCTTTTAATAAACACTCAAAAATGTTAGTTTCTCATATATGGTCAATTAATATACGATAAAGGAGCCGTGGATATACAATGGGGAAATGACAGCCTCTTCAACAGCTGGTGTTGGCAAAACTGGACAGCTACATGTAAGAGAATGAAACTGGATCATTGTCTAACCCCATACACACAAGTAAATTCGAAATGGATCAAAGACCTGAATGTAAGTCATGAAACCATAAAACTCTTAGAAAAAAACATAGGCAAAAATCTCTTAGATATAAACATGAGCAACTTCTTCATGAACATACCTCCCCAGGCAAGGTAAACAAAAGCAAAAATGAACAAGTGGGACTATATCAAGCTGAAAAGCTTCTGTATAGCAAAGGACACCATCAACAGAACAAAAAGGCATCCTACAGTATGGGAGAATATATTCATAATGACATCCGATACAGGGTTGACATCCAAAATATATAAAGAGCTCACACACCTCAACAAACACAAAGCAAATAATCCAATTAAAAAATGGGCAGAGGATATGAACAAACACTTCTCCAAAGAAGAAATTCAGGTGGCCAACAGGCACGTGAAAAGATGCTCCACATAGCTAATCATCAGAGAAATGCAAATTAAAACCACAATGAGCTATCACCTCACACCAGTAAGGATGGCCAACATCCAAAATACAAACAACAACAAATGTTGGCAAGGATGTGGAGAAAAGGAAACCCTCCTACACTGCTGGTGGGAATTTAAACTAGTTCAACCATTGTGGAAAGCAGTATGGAGGTTCCTCAAAAAACTCAAAATAGAAATACCATTTGACCCAGGAATCCCACTCCTAGGAATTTACCCTAAGAATGCAGCCACCCATTTTGAAAAAGACATATGCACCCCTATGTTTATCACAGCACTATTTACAATAGCCAAGAAATGGAAGCAACCTAAGTGTCCAGTAGATGAATGGATTAAGAAGATGTGGTACATATACACAATGGATTATTATTCAGCCATAAGAAGAAAACAAATCCTACCATTTGCAACAACATGGATGGAGCTAGAGGGTATTATGTTCAGTGAAATAAGCCAGGTGGAGAAAAAAAGTATCAAATGATTTCACTTATCTGTGGAGTATAAGAACAAAGCAAAAACTGAAGGAACAAAACAGCAGCCGACTCAGAGAACCCAAGAATGGACTAACAGTTACCAAAGGGAAAGGGACTGGGGAGGATGGGTGGGAAGGAAGGGATAAGGGGGAAAAAGGGGCATTATGATTAGCACACATCTCAAGTAATAGCTAAAAAGGTTGAAAGTGGTTGTCTTTGAAGTGAGATGCAAGATGGCGAGGGCTAGGCAGGCGCCACTATGTGACTGTTCACTAAACAGCACGCGGGACCTGGGCCTGGGCCCTTCTGGCGGCAGCTCTCCTGTTCTCCAGCTCTACCACAGCTCTGGAGCTCCCCAAGGGCCCTCAGCGCCGTGTCTGTCTCCAAGTCTCCCTCAGCACCTTTTACAATGCCCCATGAGGGCTGGTCACTGCATATTTACTGAGTTACTGCTGAATCACTATACCTTTAAAGCTGGCATTTGTGGGTTTTCTTCTCCTGTTAAAGAAAAAAAAGACAGGGGAAGGCTGAGATTCAAGAAAATCTCTGGGCCCATAATATGGAGCATCCATCTCAAAGCTTCCCACCTGGGCGTCCTTGAGTTGCTCCGTGCATCTCTGCTATACAGTTGACCCTAGAAAATGTCCATCCACAGCAGGCCAGGGTAACGGTGCTTTCCTGCCTCATGAAGTTCATAGTGGTGTTTCAGCCTCATCTCCCTGGAGTCTAGAACAGCCACTCATCCCCATTTTCTTGAGGTCTGTTGAAGGTGGCTATGGCCTCAGAAAGTCTACAGACTTAGAGCTGGAATGTCATCCACAGTGATAGATGACTGATCCAATGAAGAGTTTTGGTCATTTCTGTGTGTAGGATAGGCCACAGTTACTCACCTGACTGTTAAGGCTGACGGGATTTCATGGCTCTCTCCATCCCTGAGGCTATGTGGACGCCCTTCCTGGGAGCACATATCCAGTGTCCTCTGGGGACCAGTGGAGGTTGTTGTGTATGTATGTCTGTCTCAGCATGCATCAGATTATTGCTTCCTAATAAAATTCTGATAGCTGGGCCCCATCAATATCTCAAATACATGTGAGGAAACGTTAATTTAGAATCAATTTTAGGATGTTTCAGACTGTAAAGTCCTTTTAACTAGATCTCTGGCGAAGATGTAGAAGCACTTTATGGGACTGTAAATTTCATGTTGAACAGTCTGGGTGAAATACACATCTCCCCTACACACAAGCTCTTCTCTCCATATCAATCATGGCCCCTGCACGTAATGTTTCACAAATATTCTGTAAATCACGGAAAACCCCATGATAATGTGAAATATGACTTTCACTTGTCTGTTAGACAAAAGAATCACACATGCGTCTTTCCCATCAGCACTAACATTTGTTATGGATAATAACACTTTCAATCACAACTATTTTTGGAAAACGGGTTTATTTTAAACCTTCCCTCCCCCACTGAAAACACTCTCCCAAGGACACAGACTCCTACAAACCACAGCCCATTAATCCAACTATGGAATGGGAACTTTTTCTTCCTACTAACTTTTTTTAAAAGTTGCTTTTAAGAGAATTAGTATAAAAGCCCAAGGTACAAGGTTAAGGAGCATTTTACCTCGGCTGACTGGCATAAGAGGGAGCCAGGTCTTTAAAGACCCCAGGTCTCTGAGCCGGTGTGAAGTGCGGGGTGAGTGGGGCCCGGGTGCTCAGCAAGCAGCCTCTGGTCAGAGGGAGCCTGTGGTCCTTTTAGTTGCCGGCACCAGTGGAGAAGCCAAAGGGCTAACAGTTTAGCTCTTAAACAGGAAGCAGATGTTTACTACCTTGATAGCTTTAATTCCATTACAACACAGCTAGATCCTCCCTGTTTAAGTAGCAGTTTACCAGTCCTAGAGATGTATTTTGAATGTCACTACATCCATGTGGGTGACAGGGCTCACCCCACTTCCAGTTGATTCTAGAAAAGAAAAACCCATAGAGTAACTTAAGGACTTGCATGGTTCTAAATATTTTGGTAACCTGTCTGTTTCCCCTCCCTCTGTAGCCAACTTCAGGACTGATTGATCATGACTTCTGTGAAGGAGCAGGCGGCAATTAGCCGGCTCTTGAGTTTTTTACAGGATTGGGACAATGCTGGCAAAGTCACAAGGAGTCACATCCTCGACTGTTTCATTGAAACCAACCAGGGCAGGACTGCCCCTGAGCTGGAGCAGGAGTTTTCCCAGGGAGCCAGCTTATTCCTGGCGCGCTTGACCACCTGGCTGAGACTCACGTATCCTTTGCTGAGCAGAAAAAAAATGAGGCAGTCTTCCAAAGAGCAAAGGAATTAAGATGGAGATCGAGAGAGCTCTTCTCTTGGTTCTAAGATATTAGAACAGGACCTCTGGTGATCAAAATACCAACCCCAAAGTCAAGAAGTCCCTCACTCCAGTCTTCCCAGCCTATAAATAGATCCTCATTCTCACTCCTAGCCTCTTTTGCTCCCATCAGAGTTAAAGCGGGTATTCCTTCCATCCAGGGCTAGTCCTCTCTGTGCTGCGCTTGAATCCCTTCTGATCTCCCTAGGGACTTTATTCTTTCTCCCCTATAGCCTCTGCTTTGGCCTCATTACCAGCTTTTCCATCAGCATTTACATATGCTCAAATTTCTTCCATGTTAGAAAATGAAATCCCTTTCTCAATCCTGCTTCTCACCCAGCTCCTGCCCTTCACAGTGAAACTTCTTAGAAGGGTTGTCGACCTTCCCTGCCTCCATTGCCTCACCTCCTCTTCCCATCCCCGCACCGCAGTCTGACTACTGTCCCCTCCACTCCACTGATGCAGTTCCAGTTGCAAAACCACATGACTACATCCTTAGTCCCCTAAGTGACCTCTCAGGCATTTGTTACTCACCATTCCCACTTCTCAAAACACTTCCCTGAAACTATATAATGTCATATGTCAATTATACCTCAATAAAAATAATAAAGCATATATAGACTGTATCTCACACACACACACACACACACACACACACACCTCCTCCTGTGGTTTCTATGATACCAGTTCTCTTGGTTATCTCCTTGCTTTCTGTCCATTCCTTCTCTTCTTCAGCCATCCCTTAAATGTCAGTGTTTCCTGGGGCTGTCCATCCACATCCCTGTTCTCTGCTCACTCTCAAATCTCCCTGAGTGACCTAATCTATTGTCAATACCACTCCAGTTCAGGGACTCTCAAGCATGTACCCCTGCCCAAATGTCTCTCTGGAGTCAGGGTTCCATACCTATTAATCCAACTACCATCTCCACCCATATCCCACTGAATGACTCTCGTTCCTGGCTTGGGAACCTAGCTGACTGGGATGCCATTATGTGGGAAGAGAATACAAGAAAAGAAGTGAGGTTAGGGGTATGCAGGTTTAGTTTGGGACATGTGTTTGAGGTGCCTGTGCTCAGGAGCCCGAGAGGCAGACTGGGACTGGAGACACAGGGAGTCACCCTTGGGGTGACAGTTTGCATTATGGAATATCAAATATTATTGGGTGACTTGGTGCTCCCTTAAATCTCACACCCAAAGCAAGTGCCTCACTTGCCACACTCCAGCCCCAGTCCCTGACCACTGCCCCTTCAAAGGCTCTCCACTCCTCCACCTTCTCCCACTGCTGCTTCTCAGTCACTACTGTGGATTCTTTCCCACCCACCCCTTAACTGTTAGTGTTTCCAAGGATTCTGTGTTCTGCCCGCTGCTTGCTTACTCAACAATGCCCTTATTCCCCTGGGCCTGGTATCACTCTGTATCCTGATGCCAGTCAGAGTGCCCGACGTTGCATGGGCACTCAGCAAGCTGAGTGAATGCCTGAATGAATCACGCTTTTTATACACAGCTGTATATTCAGTTTCCACACCTGTAATAATTCATAATTTCCTAACTTGTGACCTTGTCAGACAACAGAGAAAAGAGACCAGCTGAAGTGACATGATGTTTTAAATCAGTGACCCTACTTCTCCCCACCTCTTCAGTTAGAGTGGATTTTTAAAGAAAACAATCAATATAGTATCATTATATCCCACATAAACCTCAAACCTCCTGTTTAACCTTGAACTTACTAATAAATCAGTAAAACTAAGGATTTATACATTATATGACAAAATTATTGGTTACTGTTTATAGAGTCTTTTTATGCTCTGGACACTGAGCTATGTGATGTACAAATATTACCTCATTTGAGCCTAATATCAAGCCTAATAGGAGATAGGCATTATCCCACTTTATAGATGAAGATGAGCCTTGAAAACATTGCATAATTTACTAGTAAATGTCAAAGATAAGGTTTGAAATGGGTCTGTCTAGCCCAAAGGCCATTATACTGTCCACTCTACTTCAGTGCCTTCTACCCCATGGGCAGTGCAGACCCACAGTTCTACTTCCAATTCTACACAAGGAGATAATCCAAGTGAACAGCCCCACTCCCCCTGTCTACAGGCAGGAAGGCCTAGGGATACGGACTCAGACTCTGACCAGGCTGCCTAAGAACTTAGGCTGCCCAGTTCTATCAGTTAACTTTGGGACTTTGGCCAGGTCATTAACCTGTCTGAGATTGTTTCCTCATGAGGGTAATGGAAACGCTAATAGCACCCACTGCAGGGTGTGGTGAAGATTAAATGAGACAGTGCAAGCGAAGCAGTTAGCACAGGGCCTGGCACACACTAAAAGCTTAGCACTTGTTAGCTGCTGTGATATTGTGGCAAACTTCTGGAACTAACTGCTGGAAACAATGGACCAGAAATGTGTAGAGTGAGTAGCTATGAAAATAAGACCAGACTGGGACAAAGGAAAAAGGTGACAAAAGTTGGCTAGCCTCACCGGTCCCTGAGAGCAAGAGGAAGAAGGCACTGAGGCAAGGATGGGCCTGGGGCTTTGCGAGAGCAGGGTGGGGGACAGTGGAGGAGCACCACAGGGCATGATAGCCTGGCCCCCAGCTAGCGCGGCAACAGGCAGGGGAGCCTGGCTCCAGAGCAAACACTGCTTTTGCAGTAAAGAGCCTTTCCTAATGAGCCAATCTGTCTCTACTTCTATTGGCATCCTGGGAACCAGGGTGCAGCAGAGATAATTTGCCTCACGCACCCTTCCCCCAACAAAGCACCATTACCTCCAACCCATTACATTAGCCTTTATCAGTCTTGGAAGCTCTCAGTCATCCTCCATGAGCTGCAATAATTTCAGCTAATTTCTTAAGTGTTCTAAGAGCCTGTGATGTGTTATGAGCCTAGTAATTGTTGACTGGTTCCTTTTCTGTTGTGGCTTGATTTCATACCTTGTATCCAAGCTGATGCGTGCTCTGGGTGCTTTATTACAATGAGGCTTTTTGCAAAGCTCACATTAAAAAATAACATTAAATATGGAGGTTGTTTTAAATCAGAGCTTAATTTTTCCACCATCTTCCGTTGTTCTTATTAGAAAGACATGCAATTCTTCATAAAGATAGTGACCTCCAGTGTAAAGCTTTGAGCAAGAACAAAATTGAGAATTAATGATGAAGCTGATTATATTTAGAGAAGTCTAAAAATGAGGCATAAAGTAGTGGACTGTGCTGAGACCCAAGGGTGCAATGGTCATGGCTAGAGAGGCTTGGAAATTGACCCCCAGCTTTCTCCATGTACCTTTATTCAGCAGAACTTCCTTGCTCTCTAGGGGGCCTGTCAGCCAAGATGGCTGAACTACCCATGAAAAGCTTACAGGAGAACCATGAACATGCTTGCCAGCAGCCCACATTCCTCCTACCCTGTATGTTTAGCCACTTCCCCTTCAATCTAGCGGCCTCTCTCTGGTAAAGGATACAATTCAGCTGTTGGTCACCCTGGGCAATAGCCAGTACCAGGGATCAGACCCAGGATCTGGTGTCTGTGTGCAAAGCAACCCTGAAATTCATTCTTTAACTTGTCATACAGCTATATGATTGGCTCATGTTTAGATAAGATACTAAGGTCCATTGGTATCTTCTTGTCAGCTGTAAGCAGGTAAGTTCTAGTCTAGGGAGATTCTGGGGTCTCAGTTGCATATTGGGCTCATGGCATCCTTGCTATTCACACCACATGGGACCACGGCTTCTAGTTATCAGTGGGTACCTAGTAGCCCTCAGGATGGATCCAGAGGTAGTGTCAGATATGGTCCTGCTCTGGTTTCTCCTCCATCCCTGTGTTCTACTGACACTTCATCAGTTAGCACCTCTTGGTTGTGAATTACAGAAAACCAATTCATACTGGACCAGGAAAAAGAGGAATTCACTAGTTCACTTCACTGAAAAGCCCAGCAGGAAGGTGGAAATCCATTTTCAGGCCTGACTGTATCCAGGAGCTCAAAAACTGTTATGAGTACTTGGTCTCTCCCTCCATTTTTCTCCATTTCTCAGCTCTGTTCTCTGTATTCATAGGCCTCCATGTGTTATCCTCCTCAGAAGTGCTAGATACACGTTGTCCTAACTCAGCCAAAAAGAGAGCATACCTTTCCCAGGGGCTCCTAAGAAAGTTCAGGGTTTTGAACCTCATTGGAGCAACTTAGGTCACATACCTGGCTCCAGCCAATTACTGCAGTCAAAAGGATGACATGCCCTGTCACCTGCTCACTCTACCAAAACCACATGGCCCATGAGTGGCAGATGGGTGTTTCCCCAAGGGAGGTGCTATTTCTAAAAGAAGAGGAACAGATGCTGGAAAGCCAAACATGAGAAATGTCCATTGTATTTAACTTTTGCATTTCCTGCTAGAAGGAAGAACTTCCAAACTATTGTTTCACTTTACCCATGGACAAAATATGTGAAGAAAGGACCTTGAGATCCCTTAGAAAGGTTAGCGCCAAAGAAGTTGACAAGTGTCTTATTTCTACTCTTCTACCCTCTGGACAGTAATCGGTACCTTGTAGAATTTCTTGAGGTTGGAGGTGTCCTCACTCTCTTGGAAATCCTTGGACTGGAGAAGATCAAAGAGGAGGACAAGAAGGAATCCATCAAGCTACTTCAAATTATTGCAAACTCTGGCAGGAAGTACAAGGAGCTCATTTGTGAAAGCTATGGTAGGTACTAGGTATGGAAAGGGTATCAACTCCCATGTCTCTCTAGTGACCTCAGTTAAATGGCTGCAGCACCCAGGCCTGCTACAGCAAAACGCATCATGGAACTATTTGCAGGGGAAGCACTTTGTGGCGTGGACTCAATTAGCTCCTGTCCAAAGCACCATCAGAAGAACCAGATTTATGGTTTTCATGATTTGTCACTTGCTCAAACCTTTCTATGGTGGTTTTAGAAATACTTCTCCATTTTAAACATATTCTCTCTCATGCATCCATTCAACAAATATTTGTTGAGCCACTGCCTAAAATCGTTTGTGAAACTGAGTTATGAATAATTCTCAAAATAAAATTGAAATAAAATTACTGAATATGCATGCTAGGTATATGCTAAGGTTCTGGGTGTACAAAATGAAAGAACTTTATCCTCAAAGAGTTTACAGTGTGGTGATAAAGGTAAATAATCCACTGATTTCAGTATATTCTATCCAGTGCTCTGAGTGTGCAAAGGAGATGCCATCCCCCAGGTGCCCCTTTCTCAAAGCACGTCCCCCACTCCCCTTCCCTCATGGTTCTTCTCTATGTCTTGCCATGGCCTCTCCAAGGTTCAGTGTATTTAAGCATGAAATGGGACTAACACCTCCCTCTCAGTATTGTTTCTGGGATTAAATGAAGTAATATTTGTCAAAACATTTAGTAAACTGCTGAGTGCTACACATGTGTTAGTTTTAATGGAGCAATCAGAAATGCATGCTTATTTATGCATTTTGCAGAGCCGTGTTAAATTTTAAAATAGATTCTGACAAACTGACAGGCCTCTGTTGAAATGAAATCCTCCAGCTATATAGCCATAAGGTGAGCAGGACAGTGATGCAACCTGAGAACTGAGCGGAACTCAATTCTGCTCTGACTGAATGGGCTTGAATATCATCTTAATCCCACTACCTCATATTATGTAATCTTGAGTGAGGACTATTTTCATAAATCCCTTCCAATTTAGCATTTCCTCTTTTCTTCACTCAGGTGTACGATCCATAGCAGAATTTTTGGCAAAGTCTAAATCAGAAGAGACCCAGGAAGAAGTACAGGTTCTGCTAGATTCTTTGGTCCACGGTAATCCCAAGTACCAGAATCAAGTGTACAAAGGTCTAATTGCTTTACTGCCCTGTGCATCCCCAAAAGCTCAGCAGCTGTCCCTGCAGACCCTCAGGACTGCTCAGGTAAGCCCAGGCTTCATGCTCCTGTGGTTCTGATTCTAGCACAGTAACTTTACAATTACCTACCACAGTCGCACTCCATGCAAGCATGAGAAACTGAGCTCAGCCTCCCACTGCAGGTCTGCTGTTCAATCAGTGTTACTTCCAGAAGGCCGAGGCAGGGCAGAGAGTGCACGTCTCCCAGCAGAGTGTTTTGTCCTGTTTACTTCAGGATCAGAAAGATGTTGGCAGACTTAAAAGCGGTTGAGACAAGCAACAAGGATGATGGAAGGACTGTAGTAAAGATTAAAGGAGTCAATTTGATAGGGAAAGAATTATGGCACATTTGTAGACGGCACGTAAGTGAAGAAGCCCCTTTTCTCTTGTTGGAGTCTGCCTTCTCAGACAGGAGTGGGTTGAAGTCAAATCTGGGGCCTGGCGGCCACATGAAGATACTGTGCCTAGTAAAGGAAGAGAAGCTCAAAGAGTGGTTTTGAGATGAATCATCAAAAGCTTTCAAAACAGCTCCAGGATGGATGCAGGGAAAGAGACCACTAAGAGATCAAAGAGATGGTAAGACCTGAATCAGGGCAGTGGGAAGAGAGGTGGCCATGTTGGGCAGACATTTCTGAGGCAGAGTACATGGGACTTAAGGCAGTAAAGGAAAAGGAGTTAAATAAAGATGACTTGCAGCTTTGGACTTAGACAGCAGGGTGAGTTGTGTGCCACCAAGAGAGTGAGAGAAACTGAATGGGTTTGGGAGGAGCTGGGTTTTGACCCAATAAACTTGATGAGCTGGCTGGTTCCCCACTGCCCATCTGAGGAGCAGGCCATGCTGGTTGCAGAGATATAGCTAAGTCACTTGTGTAAAAAATGCTGAATCCCGAGCCTCTCTTGCACAGAATCTGACGGCTTTCAGGCAGCCTCTGGTAATGTTTTTCTTTTTTAAGCTCCCCAAGGAATTCTGATTCCCAGTTCAATTGAGGAATTATTGCTTAGGAATTATTTATATAATTAAATATATCGAGTAGAGATGCCCAGTGGACGGTAGAAAACACAAGACTACAGCTCCAGAGAGAGACCTGAAATGAGGACGCACTTTGGATTCCATGAGCAGAGAAGTGCTCCCTGACAACGGAAACAAAAAGACCCCCAGGTAGCATGTACCAAGTCAGAAGAAAAGGAACACTGCCAACCTTTAAGAGATGAGCTGAGGAAGAAGGTCCAACAAAACAGAGCTGAAGATCATTATTATTTCTAGTTTCCATTTGTTAAGTGCCTCCTACATGCCAGGAACTGTTAGGGGCCTTACGCTGTTTCTTTTAGTCTTCACAATAGGTGATGAAGGCAGATGATATTATCCCCATTTTAAAGATGATGAAACTGAGCCCTGGGGATGTTCAGTGACTTATTTAAGGCCACACACTAAGTAAGAGGCACTTACTAAGAGGGTGTTTAACTCCAGCTCCAATTTCAAAGTCCTTATTCTTTCCATATACTGCTCTGCCTCTTTGAAAAGAACAATGGAAGCCATAAAAGGAAAACATTAAAAACAGGGCTGCATAAATGAAGGGAAGAGTTTCAATATGGAGAACACAATCAGCTGGGTCAAACACCACGGAGAGATTAAGTGTGGGTAGACGAGGATGATGGTACCAGCAGGAAACATTTTGGTGGATTAGGCCCCTGCCTTGGCAGGAAAAATAAGTTGCAGCAGATTGTCTAAAGATGCTCAGAGGATGAAGGAGTGACTTCCCCTGGGATAATTTTGTTCCATGTGGTTGAGCCTGTGGGTGGTTAATGCTGCAGGCCCAGAGCCAAAGCCCAGGTAAAGGCTGAAGAGGTGGGAAAGAGGGGTTCCCTGACTGCGCCACTCCTGAGGAGAGAAGATTTAGGATCTAGGTTCCACACTCCCCAGCCTGTGCCCACCCGCCCCTCAGCAAGGCAGCCAGCTTTTCCCTGCCCCTCTGGCAGGTAGCTGACCAACCTCAACGGACTGCCTCCCGAGCTAGAGGGTCGGTGGCAACCTCAGCAGGTTCGCGGGCTGGTTGCTGGCTGCCTACCTCTGCCCCTCCTCTTGAGAAGAAATTTACCCCTGTGGTGCAGGCCTCACTCAATGACTCACCACCGCCTTCTGTCTCCCATTCAGCCAGGCTGCCAACTGTTTGGAAGTCTTGCTTTTCATTTCTTCCAGGTGGACTAGCTCTAAAGACTAACCACATACCCTGTTGTCTGTCTTGTCAGTCGATCATCAGAACCACCCACCCCAGCATCGTGGACCATGTGCTGCAGCTGCTGCGCACGATGCACCTGGAAGTCCAGTATGAAGGTAGGGGAGGCAGCTGGGTCTGCTCAGAGTGCAGGCGACAGCAGCAAGTAGACGGATTGGCTCATAAAAGTTTTCTCTTAGTCACAAAGAGCCTTGTTGTGGAGTGTCCTGGGTCAGTTGCCAGATGGAAGATGCTGGTTCAGTATTGATCAGCAAGTTATTCAGAAAAATGACAGTCCCTTTGAATCAGCCACATAGTGCTTTAACAATTGTTAGTATCTACCTGGGTCCAGAGCTTATGTGGGGCTTCCCTTTAAACAGAAATCGCCCTGAGGACTGTCCTTCTCCTAAGAAACTAAATTGGGTAATGGTGGTATTAACAAATTTTCATTTATTCAGTACCCCTATGTGCCAGCCACTTTCCATGCACCATTTCACTTAATTCTCACAATAACTACCAAGAGTACAGAGGCCCACACATAATAGGTATTCAGATGTTCCCATGAATGAATGGTGGGGGTTGGTATTTTCACACTTTTCAAGCTAAAGCATTGAAGCACAGAGAGATTAAATATGCTTTCCAAGGCTATACAGCTAACTAGATTCAAGCCAGATTTATCTGACTCCAAAGCATACGCTTAAAACATGTAGCCAGTGGCAAGGATGTTATTTCCTCCCTCCTTCCCACAGTGGTTGAGAGAAGGGGTATTCTGTTTTCAACAGGAGGGATCAAAGAAGGGTTCTCTGAGATGGTGGTGTTTCAGCCGAGCCATGGAGAATGGGAAGGATTTGGGAAGGTAGAAAGGAGCAGAGGAAGGCATTCGGGAAAAGGGAATGGCATAAATGAAGACCTAGACAGAGGGCAATACAAGATGTGTCTGGGAAATGACAGGTAGATCATTTGGTAGAGGTCTGGTAGATGTGTCAGTCCAGAAGGATCTAGAAAAGTAGGCCAGGACCAGATGGAGGAGCTTTCAGCCCCAGATGCAGTAGTGGCACTCCCTCCAAGGTGGCGTGCGGCCCTGGGAAGGAACGGGAACAGAGCAGTGGCGCCACCACAGGAAGATCTCCTGGGTGGTGGTGTGCGAGGTGGGCCAGATCCACAAGGAGACTTGAGATGGAAGCCATTTCGAAGGCTTTGCAGGGTGACAACAAAGTAAGAGTGTGCAGGTCTAGTCAGGTGTGGAGGCCCCGAGAGAGAGTGCACAGGATAAGGAGGCGCCTGGGGTGGGAAAGGAGGTGGCATGTGGGAGGGGGAATGGCAGGGCCCAGGCGGCCAGCGCAGAGGCCCAGTAAGCAGGAAGGTCTGGACGCCAGTACATACAGGACTCCTGTGCCCAGAATGACCGGCTGAGCCCCAGGGCCGGGAAGTCTGGGAGGGGCAGAAGGAGCGGATCCTGGGGAAGATCAACAAAGGTCTGGAGGCTCACTTCCAGTTTCGAGTATTTTGGGAGGCAGTGTTGATCTCGAATGTCAACCACATTTTTCCTTCAGCAGCCCCATCAGCCCCATCAGTTTTGTATTTGTCCCCTGCAGGCATGTGTGGGTCTGAGGACCTCGTAGGCTGGGAAGTAATGCGATGGTGAAATCCATTACCAGCCGGATCAGAGTCTCTTCGCTGGAAGGAGTTGCCAGTGAGGGGTGGAGTGGTGGAGGGACCTTGGTTAAAGTCAGACCCAGTGGCCGAAATTTGTCACTGGCGTTGGAGCAAGGGGGTGACTGGAGTGGGATCGTGTTAGGAAGCTTAATCAAACAGCCCGAGGACACTGGACGGGGTGGCTGTGAGACCTCCCGCCCACACCCCAGCTCCATGTGGCAAGCGCGACCACCCTACTCACCGGTTATGTCTCAGCTTACGCATTTCTTCTCTGAGGCCTTCCTGACCTGCCTTCAGTCCCTGCCCAGATGTCAGCCCTACCCCCTTTGTACCACCCTGTGCCCTCCCTCCCCTCCAGGACCTGCCTCCCCTGAAACAGCCGTGCCCAGAATGGTAACGCCCCTCGCGTAGACTGCACAGTCTCCGTGCGCCTCTCAGCTTTGTCCCCAGCACAGTCCTTAGCTTATGTTGGGCCCCCGTTACGCTTGTAGAGGAGGGAGTGAGGGAGCACCGCATATACACACTGTGGTAGTGACTCCTTGCCTGTATCCCTTGCTGCTCCCGACCTCGGGGCAACTTCAGGGCAGGGACTGGGTCTGACGCTTCTGTTTTCCAGCTCAGGGCCTGGAATATAATGGGTGCTCAGTAGGAGTTTGTTGAATACATTTATGAAAAAATGACTTCGCTTCAGTTTCACTGATGAACCCCTCCCAAGTTGGAACTGGCCCAGCTTCTTCCCATCTCAGGGCCAGTTGAGACTCCCTCTGCGTTCCTTACATACCAACTAACCCTGGCGGAGGCAGCAGGAACATGAAACTTTCTCACTGCCTTTTTGGTTTCGCATCTGCTCGTATGATAACAGTGAAACTCTACGTCTCCGAGGAATTTCAGATATGCCAGACTCTTGACAGGCGCTCAAGAGTTGTCTGTTGAATGAATGAGTTCCTGTTTTTCACCAGGCACTTCAAAATAGTCTTGAACTGCGAATATAGAGCACGCATATATGGCTATTGTCCACTGGGGGGAGCTGTTTCACACGGTCGGTGGCGTGGAAATGAAGGGACAAAGCGCAGGATTCAGCTTCCATTGAAACTCCTCCAGCGGCAGGAGGTCTTAGATGTGGTCCTCACAGTGATGACTGGAGAGGATTAGAGGTGCATTTGTCCGAGTTTCAGGACACCACATTACAAGACCAAGTCCCGCCAGAATGGCAACAGTCTGGATAGAGAAGCCTGGACTGAGAGGAACATGTGATGTAGCTGAGTGGACTAACCTTAAAAGGGCAAGGTTGGTTTTTCTTTAAAAAACAAATACAATTGAACATCTGTGGTGTGCCAAGTACTGTTTTTGTTTTGTTTTGTTTTTATCAAATGTACATCACAGTGATTCAACAGTTCCCCACCCCCTCCCCCTTGGTAACTTCTCAGTATCTATGAGTCTGCTGCTATTTTGTTCCTTCTGTTTTGCTTTGTTTTTATATTCCAAAAATTAGTGAAATCATGTGGTGTTTGTCTTTCTCTGCCTGACTTATTTCACTGAGCATAATACCCTCTAGCTCCATCCATGTGGTTGCAAGTGGCAGGATTTCTTTTCTTCTTAAAGCTGAATAATATTCCATTGTGGAAGTACTGGAGTTTTGTCTGTGTTTATATCGAGGAGAAAAAGGGATAGTGTGGTAGGAGGAGGGCGAGGAGGATGAATGCTCTACCTCCCATGCTGCGTGTGATGGGGGCTGACAGCCTTCCGCAGAAGGCTACAGGGAGAGTGGAATTCCCAGGAGAGTCCCATGAACACAGGAGGTGGAGGTGTGGGGGCCCAGTGGCTCTTTCCTTTGCGGTGGGCACCAGTGGCAGAGGAGCCAGGTGATGGCCTCACCTCTTTTTTTCATTTAGAACTCCACCTTCCCACCTCCAAATCTACCAACCTTACCTGACAGGTTCCCCACATTCATGACTCTTTCGCATCCCAACAAAGTGTCCCTGCCCTTTTCACAGCCCCCTCTTCTGCTTCTGCTTATTCTCTGACTCACATTCCCTCAAACACTTCCCTGAGGCAGTGACCCCGTCCCTTCAGCTACTCATCTTTCCATTTTCTCCCTACTTCATCTCTCAGCTGTCTTTGAGCCAGTTGGCCACAGGCAACTCTCTTTCCTTGGCTTCTGTGACGCCACCTGAAGTTTCCCTCGTGCCCACTGTTTTGCCATTCTCTCCTCTGCTAGCTTCCTGTTTCTCTCCCACGCTGTCAGGTCAGCCTGCTTCTCATCTTTTTAGCAACACCTTCTCCCTGTGTGGCTCTGTATAGTCCCATGGCTTTACATACCATATATATGTTATATACTCAGATACTAAGTCTGTATCTCTGGCACTACTCTCTCCCCTGAAATCTCCATGGATGTCTAACTGATATCTGAAATTTATAGCCAAAACAGAATTCTTGGTTTTCTTCCCAAAACCAGTTCTTTCTCCAGTTTTCAGTAAAAGGTACCACCACTAACCCTGATGCTCACGTAAAAAGTACAGGACTAATACCAGATGACCTGCTTTCTCTCACCTCCCACCCCCTCGCTTCCTTACCAAGTCCTCTACACTCTATCCGCCCTTCCCTGTCCCCACTGTGATCACCCTAGGCTAACACACCATCCTGTCTCTTAGCTGATCTTTCTGCTTCCATCCTGGCCCCATGTAAATACATTCTCCCACTGCAGGCAACATCATCATTTAAAAAATATAAACCAGACCATGTCACTCCTCAGCTTCTCATTGCACCTAGACTGAAATCTAAACACCTGCCATGGCCTGCAAAATTTCTGGAAGGCTCTCCTCCCAGACCTTGGGTTGATGAACAACTTCTCAAACCTCAAGTGTCAGCTCAGATGTCACTTCAGAGAGAGGCCTTCCAACCACTCTCTCTCTAAAGCTTCCCCATTTCCTCCCACCACCCGCCTAGGTCTCTCTCCATCATATCACGTCATAGCACCTACCTCCTTCAGAAATTGCCTTGTTTATTTACTTATTTATTGTCTGTCCTCTGTTAGGAAGTCGGCTTCAGGAAGAGCTGAGACTTCATCTTCCTTGTTTACCATTGTATCCCTAGGGCCTAAACAGTACTGGCAGTAGGCTCTTAAATATTTATTGAATGAATGAATTGGGGTGACTGCATGCTGTGTACCCTAATTTGTACTGTCATATTGGAAATAAAATTTGAAATACCTAGATTTTTCAGCCCAGATGGCTAAGTGGGGGCTATGTGTCTTAAATGACCCTTTATTCCCTGAGAGTTCTTAGGGCCAAGGAAGCGGGTTTGGAGAAGAAGGAAAAAAGAGAAGTCTCTGGAGGAAGGGAGAAGATGGTGAGGCCTCTAGAGCAGAAGGTGGATGTTCTGGTTACCTGTTGCTTTTAACAAACCACCCTAAATTTAGTGTCGTAAAACTATCACTGTTTTATTCTCACATAACACTTAGGTCAGGAATTTGAACAGGACACAGTGGAGTGGAGATCCACACTGTCTGGGCCTCACCTGGAAGACGGCTGGGAGCCCCAGCTGGAACTGGAGTGAGGCTAGAGAGGATTACTATTACTGATTTTTCCTTTCACCTCAGGCTCCCATATTGGCTCCACATGGCACTCCTTCAGATCCTGTTTTTATTTAACATTTTGATACATTCATCATCAGGTTTTTTTGCATTATTTTTTTTATTTGTAAGGAAGATTGCTTTAAAGTAATATTTATCTTGATTACTGAGTTTTGGCCCTTCCCTTAAATTTTGCATCTGAGGCACATGTCTCACTTGCCTTACCCGAATCCCAGCCTCGGGGTAGCCCAAGGGAGCTGGAATCATTTGGGGGCTTGAAGGTAGCTGTCGAGCAGCACCTACATGTGGACTCTACGCATCATCTAGGCTTCTCACACCTTGGTGGCTAGATTCCAAGAGGGGGCAGCCGAGAACAAGCTTCCAAGGACATTGCAGAACTGAAACTGCCTGGCCTTTTCTGACCCAGCCTCCTAAGTCATGCAGCATCGCTTCCTGCCCATATGCAAGGGAAGCACATAGACCGCACGTCTTGATGGGAGGACGGTCATATAAATTTGTGGCCAGTACAGTGAGACATGTGGGAGCTGGGGGACATAAGTGGGGGTGGCTCTATGTCTGTCCACATGAGATGAGCTTCCCTTTCTTCCTTTTTCTCTCCTTTTCAATATTTTAATGCAATTTCCTGAAATATGTTTATCTGCCAGAGCTGGGTTTCATAAAATGACATTCCCCTCACATCTGTGCAGGTGCCCCTGGAGGAGGGGTGGGTCAGGGAGCACTGCGGGAAGTGTGAGGAACGCCCTGCCCTTCCAGGTTCTTAAAAAGAAGTGGAAGAGGAAATCTGTGCACCCAGTAATGGCTTTCTAGTCCCCACTGCAGGAGACTCTGGTCGTCCATTCTTGTCCGTGCTTCGCTTTGAGGTAGAAATAGTCAAGGAAAGGGTACTGGCGCCTACACCCACTAAGTTTTGAGGGTTTTTTTTTTCAAAGAATTAAGATTTTAGAATTTCTTTTAGTGATGATCCCACTTAACCTAAGAGAGCCAAAATTTAAATTAAGGGAGGACTTCTCCAAAGTGGTCCTGCCTGGAATTTATCTCCATTTATGATTGCTGTGAAATGAAAAATGGCAGTTTCCTCCCAGGGAGGATTGCTATTCCAGGAATTAGTGGCAGGCAGGGACTTAATCATGACAAGCAATCTAAAGCCACAGAAGTATCTGCCCACTGGCCTCCCTGCCTAGAGAAGAGCAATTTCAAAGTCACAGAAAGTTTTTTGGAAGGAGAAATTAATGAATTGTGTTAGGAATCTGAAATGTGTGTATGTGTGTAAATAAATTAGTATCTTTTACAAATGAATTATTACCTTAGAACATTAAAGTTACTGTGTATGACTTAATTAGAAGAAAGTCAATCATTGTAAATTAATTGCCAAATGCATACTTGCTAAAAATCAACTGACCAAATGGCCAGTTTGCAGAGTGCCCAATTCACCAAATTACCAACTTGCTAAAACACGTTTTCTTTTGCTTGCTGTTGAATCGTAAGGTTTATAGCAGTTCCTTCTGGTTGTATTGGCAGGGCCCAAGGGAACTGGAAGAAGCCACACCTTCTGAGTTCTCAGGACCTCAGACTCTCTCTGCCCCTTCACTGGCCTCTTCTCTCACGCACCCTCTCCCTGCCCCCTCCTCTCAAGGATGAGCAGGCTAGGTCGTGCAGTATGGTGACCTCCCACAGGGTCCCTCACCAGGTCCCTCACAAATGAAGATTCCTTAAAATGTTGCTATGAAGTCAACATGAACACCATTACATTCAAACTTTGCAGAAATTTACAATCAGTAGATTTGTACTTAAAATGCTGTGCTGTTAAATTAGTCCATCTATATTCATAACCTATTATTATACAACAGATTATCCCCAAATGCAGTGGCTAAAAAAATAATAAACATTTGTCATCTCACACAGTGTTTGAGGGTCAGGAGTCTGGGATGAGCCTCACTTAGTGGCTCTGACTCAGTGCGTGTTGTGAGGAGTCAAGCAGGAGCTGCGGCTGTGGTCACCTGAAGGTGCGATTGGGCCTGGAGGACCCTTTCCATGTTAGTGCTGGGTGCCGACAGAAAGCCTCAGTGCTTCACCACGCGGATCTCTCTTTAGGGCTGCTTGAGTGTCCTCCCAGCACGGCAGCTGGCTTCTCCCAGAGCGGGTAATCCAAGAGAGAGCAAAGACGAAGCCCCAGTATCTTTTATAATCTAATCTCAGAAGTTGTATATTGTCACCTCTGTTTTACTCTGTTCACTGGAATCCAGGCACTAAGTCCAGCCCACTCTCAAGAGGAGGAGAATTAGGCTCCACCCCTTAAAAGGAAACATACTAAAAACTTTGTGGATATATTTTAAAGCCATCGTACCAACTAATAAAAATTGTTGAAATATTAACAATAGGTATAAGAAACAAGTTTATAGTGAAATGGAAATGTTTGTGAATTTGGAAAAATGGTCATTTGGAGAATAAAATTTTTGTCTAATTGACCTGGGACCTAGGATTAACTGACTTGCTAATAAAATGATCATGCTTCATGTAGTGAAGTTTAGTATGTGGCTTATCAGCCACAAAGTACAGCAGGATTAATGGCTGAGCAAACCACACTGCACTACTGCACTAACTTGGTGGAATCCCCTGGAGTGTTAGTGCAGGGAAACAGTGGCCTTAAATGACCAAAAAGGACAGACATGGACAGTGTCTCCAAAGACCTGGAGAGACTAACTGCACAAGAGTGTCACTTAATTTTCCTTAGGTTCTTGGTTTTGTGAAGTTACATAGATTCCTAATACTAAGGAGTATGATTTATTTAGAAATTAATCACAGATTTGGTTTACTTTTTTTCCTTCATAAAAGATGAGATTCACATCTCATAAAATTAGCCATTGTAAAATGGACAGTTCAGTGGCATTTAGTACACATTGCCAACATTATGTAACCACCAGCTTTATCTAGCTCTAAAACATTTTCATTACCCCAAAGGAAACTGTACTGTCAAACATTTGCTACCTGTCCCCTCTTCTCAGCCCCTGCAAACCACCAATCTTCATTCTGTCTCTATGGATTTACCTATTCTGGATATTTCATGTAAATTGAATCATACAATATGTGAGCTTTTGTATCTGGCTTCTTTCACTTGGCAGAATGTTTTTGAGGTTCATCTATGTGGTAGCATGTATCAGTACTTCATTCTTGTTTATGGATGAATACTATTCCATGGTGTGTACATATTTTTGTCTATGCATTCACCTGCTGATGGACATTTAGGCTGTTTCCACCTTTTGGCTATTGTGAATAGTGCTGCTATGACATCCATGTACATGTATTTGTTTGAGAGCCGGTTCGTAATTCTTTGAGGTATATACCTGGGAGTGGAATTGTGGGGTCATATGGAAATTCTGTTTAATCTTTTGAGGAACCATCAAACTGTTTTCCACAGCAACTGAACCATTTTACATTCCCACCGGCAATGTATGAGGGTTCCAGAAGTTCCTTTATATCCTGGATACTAGAACGGTTCTCCCATTCTACAAGTCTTTTCACTTTCTTGATAATGTCCTTTGTTGGTTTACTTTCAAGTGATTCAAGTTTTTCATTCATTCATTTACTTATTCAGCAGACACTGAGCTGGGTGCTGAGTACATAGGGACAAATAAAACAAAGTCCCTGCCCTCAGAGAGCTTCATTACAGAACTAGTAATAATAGTAACAGTAACCAGGAGTCGCCACCTATGACCAGTGAGGACTATATGCTGGGCACCATTCTAAGCGCTTTCATCATCTCATGTAATCCTCAGGAACAATTCTGAGACGTAGGTACTGTTAACCTCCCCAGTTTACAGATGAGGAAATTGAGGCACAGAACAATTGAATAAGCTGTCCAGAGCCTCGAAGATGATGAATCGCACCCAGGCAGTCCTACTCCTGTACCCATCTCCTCACTAACACTCCATCCTTTCTCCCCTTGCTGACAAGAACAAGACTTTTTTAGTTCTTCTGTTTTGAGAAGCAGGCAAAACCTAAAGATAGACAGCATCATTAAACATATTTTTAAATTATTTTTTCTCAGCTTCATGCCCTTCACAGGGTCAAGCAAATATACAAGACCTCATTTTTAAAACAACAGCCTTCGCCCCATAGAACCCTGTGCCTTTGTTTTCCTCTTCTGAGCTAACATGAGCAGTAGAACCAGCCTTTCCTGTGGCCAAAGAGGCCACATGTCCCATGTCACTTCATTGAACAACAATCACAGGCTCTGATGCTATAGTTTCACATAAAAACCTGCTGAATATTTTTAAAAGGTACATTATTTCCCCAAAATGATATGTGCACTCAACTGCAACACTTTATTCAATGTTTATGTTTTACTATATAGTCTTCCAGAGTTTTTTTTTAAATAGAAAGTCCTTGGGAAGAACTTATTTCTAACTACCAGTTTGCCTGGCCCTCAAAACCTCCGTTTCTGCCCTGGCCTGGTACTGTCTGACCTTGTACTCCTGGTGCAGCATGCTGGACTCAGATATCAGCAATAGCTCCAAGTGTCAGCGCTCAGGCCAGCTGGACTTGGTGAAATTTGCCTGGAGGAGCAGATACTCAGGGAAGACACGTCGCAGCAATTCCTGATTCAGCAGTACATACACCACAATAGCACATAACATCAATTATTTTGTGGTCTGTTTTTCTCACAAAATAGTACATAAAATATGTTTTTAATGTTTCAACATTAGGCTTTGAACAGGACATGGTGAAAGCACTGGCAAAATATACAGAAATCAGAGAGAGAATGTAATTGGTCAGGAAGATGCCTGACCCTGGTCTCTTTCCTACAACAGCAACTTGCCAAATCTGTTCCTACTCTTACCCTGCAGGAAAAGGAAGCCAACCTGTAGGGATGCAGGCACTGAAGCGCACTTCTCACACAAGCCAGTAGGTGACAGTCTTGTCTGGAAGTGAAGAGAAAGCACGGGGACACTGGTTTCCAAGGCCCAGGAGCAAAGCATTTGTAAAAGCTCCTCAAGCTGAGTGCCTGGGAAATGGTTGCATGGCATGGCCACAGTTCCCAGGTGCAGTGCCATTTCTAAGGCTCCGTCTGCCAAAATAATACTAAGGCTGCTACAGCTCTGCCTCCTATTCACTGTGATTCCCTGGGCAAGTCTTTTGTCCTGGGTTGCTTCATCTACCAGACAGGTGATCACGCAGCTTCCTTCTGGTGCTGACAGGCTGTGGGTGCTGTGGTTCCCCATGGCGAGGAAGACTCTTTCCCCTTGCACTGAAGTTTCCATTGAGTGTCAGTGGCCCACTGCTGGCAGGTTTTGCTTACTGCTCTTTCAGTCAGCAAGAGCACTGTGGCTGCCACGTGCCCATCAGCCTTTGTCACATGAACCAGCATGGACCCCGCAGAGCTGTTCTGCAGCCTCACTGAGCATGACTGTCAACCGCCTGAGCACCCAGATCGCACCCTCCTCCCTGAATCCTCTGATCCTTCTTCCCAGCCCCAACGCTGGCCTGGTTTCTATCTCTCCGGAAACTGCTGCTCAGTCCTTGTACTTTCCTGTTCCTCCACTGGTCCCTCAGGTACCGGTCCCTTTGTCCCTCAAGATTCAGTCCCAGGTCCTCTTCTCTCTTTCCTGTCTGTGGTACCTCATTCACTCCCGTGGTTTTAATTATCACTTACATAAATAGAAGCAATGAAGTTTTACTCCATGCTAGGTGCTGTTTCAGCTCTTTACTTTTATCCTCATAACAAGCTGACGAGGTGGGCACTGTTATTATCCCTGTTTTGTAGGTGGCGGGAAGACTGGTGCGTGGTGTCCCTACAGCTCACGCCACTCTCCCATGCTCCAGGTCTTTGTTCCATTCACCGTCTGAACATCTCCCCTTGGATGTCACTGACCATGTTCACAATACGGCTCCTGGTATTCCAGCTCCAAACTTTTCATTCTCCCAGTCTCAGTGAAAAGCACCCAATATCCAGGCCAGAAATGTGTTATCTCTTCCTCCTTCCTACCTTCAACCAACTTCTAACAAGACCAGTCAACTCTAACTCCCAAATCTGTCCCCTCATCTTCACTCCTATATTGTCTCCACTGTCATAATTCATGTCCCTGCATTTCTTGGTCTTCATCGCTCCAGTATGGTGCCCACACCCAGTCTGTTTTCCTAGCCCTCCACCACAGCAGAGGCAGTAGAGCTCAGTGGTGAAGAATACACACTTTGGAATCCAGCTGTCACTCCACTACTTATTTGCTGTGTGATGTCGGGTGAGCTACTCACCTAAGTCTTAGTTTTCTCTGAAATGAAAGACCAAGAAAACACTTTCTCTAAAGGGGGTTTGGCAAATGCAAAGCGTTCAGAAGCTGGGGCTACCCTGCCTCCACAGGCTTAGCTACCTCTCCATGACTCCACACCCCGTGCCCCAGCCAGACCTGCCCCCTTGCCTGACCACAAGGGGGGCATGCACCAGCTAACATGGCACTTACCACATGCCTCACTCCAGGCCCTTCCTTCCCCCCAGAGCTTTGTCAGTTCACATGGCACCTTCTCCAAGGAAGCCTTTTCCTGACTCTCTGTCCCTGAGCCCCCTCAACATGCCCTCACACCAACCTGGCTTCCTTTGTGTTCCCATGGCTCTTGTAACACTGTGTTGCAATGCCAGTGTCCTTATTCTCTCGTATGCTGCACTAGACTGTCATCCCTGAGGGCAGGGATTGCATGTGAGTCCTCCTCGGTGCCCTAGCATGGGGGTCTGGCACACAGAATATGCTCAATAAGTATTTTGTTAGATAAATGAATGAATCAATGGATAAATTAGTGACTGCTCCCATTTACGACAGCTGGGCACTGTCAGCACCATAGGCTTCAGGCAAAGCCGCCAAAGACCCCAGTCTCCTGCTGCCCTTGTTTCCTGAAGGAGTCGGCTATGCTTGGGAAGCAATGCAGCATCTAAAGAGCTGCACTGGCTGTGGTTCTTGCAGACACATTTGGGTGGGCACTAGCTCTTCTGCTTTGGGTGTAAACAGAGACAGCTGTGAATTTTAAAACTGAATCAGAAATGACTCTGAACAAATCTGCATTGTTGCAAGGAACACCAAGTGTTGCAAGTACATTGTCAATGAAAGATCAGGCATTTAGTGTAAAGTGAATAGGGAGAACCTGATATTTGTCTCCTGGAGTGCTTGGTTCTCTGTGGGCAGAGAATGCTGTTTGTGGTTGGGGAAATTTCATAAAAATATCTTCACCCGTTCATTGCCACCCTGAATGTTTACTGAGTCATTTCTCACTGCAGGAAGAGCTCTCTTAGGCACAGGCAGTCATTTTCCCCAGGGTATTCTGGCAGTAAGGTGCTGCCGGCTTGTGCCTGGGGAAAGCCCAGTCACTCACAGGAGACGTACTGCAGTTGACAGAGCCCAGGAGTGTCGAATATGAGAGGGAGCCAACCACTCAGACCCCAAAACTGAGCCACGCTAATTCAGGAAGAAGGAAGAAAAGGTCTCATAACCTAACAGCCAGAGGACCAGTGAGAAAGCCTTAGGAGTCTCAGGCACCAGCCGGCCCAGGCTGTGGCTGCCAAGCTGCGGGAGGCATCCCGGGCTGCATTTGCATCCAGGTAGGAGAGTATTTGGGGGAAGCCAGGGAGCCTTGGCGTGCTGGTCCCTTTCCCTCCACAATGTTGCTGGCTCTGTGACTCCAAATCAGAACCACATCCAGGGAACTGGAAGCTGGGGCAGGAAACTGCTGGGATTGGGAGGGCTACCCTGAGAGATGAAAGAGAAAGCCAGAACAGTGGCTGGACGGTCATAGGAAGTGTGTCTGGATGAAGCAGCTGTTTCTGAATCAGGCTGGTTCAGAGAGGAAAGGGGCTTCCCCGGGAAAGCCTGTCCCCGTAGTGCCAAGCACTAAAAGGGGACCACGTGTCCTTGAAGACCTCCTGCCTGGGAGTGAACCTTTGATTCTGTGACTGGGAAAAACCGGCTGAGACAAGACCGGCTTCGTGTGGGGCTTCAGGACTGGGCCTCTGGTGTGCCCCATGGCTCTGGAGTCCGGACAGCTGGGAGACCCTGCAGGATCTGGAACAGAGGCTATTTGGGGGAAACAGAGGCAATTTGGGGGAGGTGGGCTGATTCTCTCTATGGTAGCCTAGTGGTACCTTTCCTTAGATGGACACACCAGCCCAAACTGGTTCTCCTTCCTGCCAGAGGGCGCTCCTGAGGCCTGGACCAGCCACTCCCCTACCCCGGGCGGTGGTGGCAGCGGGTGATGTTCAGTGCCAGGCAGGAAAGTAGAGCGTGCGGCATACGAGGCGCAGGATGGGGCTGCTGGCGGCTCCCCAGCCTCCACCCCTGGGTAACAGGCCTCTGCTCTGTTGATGATTGGCAATGAAGGTTTTCTGACAAGGCTGTAAATCACCAGCACACGGTCACTGTTAGGCAGCATGTGTTTGGAGTTAAGCAAGTAAAGCTTCCAGGAGCTGAAAGCCGTCTCCTGGAGAGACCCACTCTGTGTGTCAGTAGATCCATGCAGTCTCTTTCAGTGGCCGCTGGCCCAGGTGCCCTTGTCTCCCACACGGAGGCAGGGCTGCATCCCTTCACCTCTGCACATGCCCAGCTCGTATGAGGCAGGCGTTCATGGCACAGGGTCCATTCTAGGCTCACCAAGAAGTATAAGCTCCTGGCTTCAAAGAGTGCTCTCAAAGGTGGCCACGAGAGGTGGAGGGATGAAGCTGCGGCAGTGCTGGCTCTCAGCCTGTGGAAGTCAGGGCCAGGAGTAGTTCCAGAACTCAATGTGCACAAGGGTCATAGGGGCTGGTGCAGAGCCACCAGGCTGGGCATTTCCAAGCACAATCCCAGGCCGCCATGACCAGAGCAGTCTCTAGTCTCAGAAGTGCAGGCTTCAGTCAGTTCTTTTCAACAACACTTACGGAGCATGCATCATGTGCCTGGAGTGGTTTGAGGCTCTGGGTAGGGTAGGAGAAGATGCCTAAGTTATGTTCACTGGAGTTCATGCACTAGAAGAGAGAATGTTACGAATGATACCAGTACTCCGTGGTGGGAAAATGGGGTTAAAGGGCCACAGACCTAGGACATCTCTATTCCTGAGAGGCCCAGGGGAGGCAGGGGGAGAACAGGCCAGAGAAAGCGTCCAGAAAGTTAATTGGGGAGCTGAGACTACAAGAATAAGTAGCAATAGCCAGGTGAATAGGACTCTTTTCTCTGATAATGGTAACCTAGGAAATGTGGATCATTCCCCTCCTGGGGACTAAAATATTGATTGTTTTTGTTCATAATACTACAGACACCAAATGCATTAGGGAGTTTTCCATATCAAGAAGTTCTCCAATTCTCTGTAGGCTCTAACTGGATGTCCTACAGTTCAACTCAATTCTGACACTCACTACCCAGAGTTAGCTTCAGACTGCGCAGATTTAAGGGCTCAGTCCCACCAGACTGCCCTCGCTTCAGTCACAGGTGTCAGGTCCCCAGGTTCCCACACTTCTGTGCAACATGGCTACAAAATCAGGGGATTCCCACAACCCCTCCTCTGTTTCAGGTTTGATAATTTGCTGGAACAGAACTCAGGAGAGCATTTGCTTACAATTACCAGATTATTATAAAGGACACAACTCAGAGACAGCCTGAGGGTCATGTATAGGTGTGGGATTAATATATAAATCAAGTATAGAAATAGAATGAATAATCATATCTGACTTGATTTTTATAATTCATGATGCGTGATCAAGACTGAAACAGTTTCTGTGATATGACTGCCCTCGCACTGTTCACCATGTAAGAACTTGTTCACCATGTAGGAACATCATGTCCCAGTAGACTAGAGACTGCTGAGAAATGGGCTTGGAGTTGATTAATGATTGTGTGTTGGGTCCCCCATGCAGAATTCTATTGTTGTTAACAACCATTTGATCAACAAATATGAGGGGTGCCCTCTCAGCACCACTCTTGTGCTGTTAAGCCTCAAGTCCCCTGGCTGGTCCTTTCAGCTCTTCGATATCTCATCGTGTCTCCTCCCTTATCTGCGGGTCAGAAGCAGGGAGGGACCGACAATAGGGCAAGGTATAAGTTGAGGGACTGCTCTGGGCATACCACCCTTCCACACCTCAATGTGTGCAGCAGCTCTGAACCCCGGCTTAAGGGTTTTTGTGGGTTTCACTATGCAGGTGTGACTGATAAATCATTGATCATTGGTGATTAGCTCACTCTCCACTCTCTCCCCAGAGGTCAAGGTTGGAACTTTCAGCAAAAAGCTAAGCAATATTTCCCCCTTTGTAGCAAAGCGTAGGCATGCTTACTGACTACTGTATAACATTCTGGTTCTCTGAGATCAAGCCTCTTTGTAATGCACTCCACTGCATAAGAAGGCATCCATCTGTGTTACCCCATGGGACCTGAGGGCAAAGGACACTGATGCAAAAAGAGAAAAGCCATTTAATCAATATGAAAAACATAGAAAGAGACATCCCCAGAGATGCTACATTCATTAAAATGATAAAAAGGTGATATAACTTTTTTCAATATATTTGAAAATTTAGATGAAAACTGCTAGAAAACACAACTTACCAACAAGACTTGAGAAGAAATAAAAAACACAAATAGTCCTCTAACCCTTAAAGGAAATAAATCAGTAATTAATTTTTTTTCTGTAAGATCAGATAGCTTCAGAGAATTCTATCAAACATTCAAGGGAAAAAACTTCTAGTCTTACACAAACTCTTCCAGAGATTAGAAGAGAGCACATATCCCAACATTTTCTAAGACTAACATAATCTTAATATCAAAATCCATCAATGACAGCATGCAAAAGAGAAGTTATATACCAATCTTAGGAAGATAGATGCAAAAATCCTACACAAAATATTAGCAAATTGAATAATCTAGTAGTACATAAAAAGGATAATATGCCACTACACTGAAGGACAGTGACTGCATTGGGGTATGGGTGGGGACTTGATAAATGGGTGAATGTAGTAACCACATTGTTTTTTCATTTGAAACCTTCATAAGAGTGTATATCAATAATACCTTAATAAAATAATTTTTAAAAAAAGGATAATATGCCATCCACGAATGCACATATATCCTCTTATTAGAGAAAAGTTTGAAAAAATTTAATCTCACTCTGATAAGAGGTATCTATAAGAAACTATGGCAAATGTCATATCTCACAGGTAAAACACTGGAAACTTTCCCTTTGAGATAAGAAATAAGGCAAACTTGCAAATGTTCCTCTCCACGGGAATCTTCAGTCAAATGCAAAAGACTGTGTGAACTCA
Organism: Phataginus tricuspis; assembly: GCA_029783875.1. Taxonomy (NCBI): domain Eukaryota; kingdom Metazoa; phylum Chordata; class Mammalia; order Pholidota; family Manidae; genus Phataginus; species Phataginus tricuspis. The sequence continues at coordinate 35,492,438 of JAQQAC010002837.1, forward strand.
AGAGAAACCAGAGTACACTTAACTACGTTTGCCACTCTTTCCTTAACTGACTGCAATTCTCCCAGTCTCGTGCCTATTCCTGTGCCATGACCACTGCGCTCTGAAAAATCCGTAATGGGAATTTTTGGAAAATATGTACGTTGACCCAAGGAGACACAGGAACGCACAGATTTAAACTGAAATGGAGTTCCGGGTACGGTGCCCTGTGGGTGTACCCGTAAGCCTTGGCTCGGTGCCTTACCGAGGGCACTAGCGCCGGTCCGCAGCCTGCCCTGTCCGCGGCTCTGGGTGCAAGCAGACCCAAACCTGTAAGATGTTATCCAACCCTGGGAATCCCAGAGAAGCGCTCTTGGCTTTGTGGCTCCTTAAGGACCAGGCATCTATGCAACCCGCAAATGAAGGCCTCAGCTGCAGCTGGGGGAGGTAAATAAGAAAAACCAGTTATAAGCCACCATTAGAGAAAGAAGACCCAAGTCACAACTTCCAGACAGCATGTTCCGATTCTGTTTCCTTACAAAAAAATCAAAATCCTTTTTAAGGAAGCAGGTCAAGAATCTGTCTTCAACATGCTAAATACTTAGCCTTAGCTAGCTAAGGCCTACCAAAAATTTAGTACCAATTCTCTATTGTTTTCCTTCCTAATTAACCTCTGCTTGAAAGCAGAAGGCTCACTTAAACTGAAAAGAAACAAAAACTTACCTATTCTTACCCTGCCCATCTCCCCAGATACTGGCTGATCCCCCTACGCTGTGGTGCCTTTGTACCTATGGACAAAAACTTCTCTTCCATCATACAGAATTATCCCAAGCATTTTCTTATTGGGTAAAATCTCCCAAAAAGAAAATAAAAGGCTAATTTTCATTATTCAAACAGATAATACTGGTAATAGTTCTCACGTCTACATTGCATTCTGTTATGCAAATGAGCTAGTCAGGGAAACAAACTCCCTAAGTCCTGTCTCCACCAGGAGTAGGTGACACCCTTGACTTCTGTGCTGGGGGCAGGTTTCTAAGTCCTGTCTTCCATGTCGCCAGCACAGGAGTTTAGAATAAGTTACCCTGGTGTACATTACCATCTCACCCTGTCTCCTTCTAGCTCTGCCTGTTTCCTTTCTCTTACAAAAATATTCAGTCCTCCCCCATCTTTCTAGGCACTCCCACAGCCTATTGTCCCCTTCTCTTGTCACCATATTGTGCACCTGGCACAATAGGTGTATGCAGATTTGCCAAAAGGCTGCATGCATGCTGGAATGAATGAATGACTGAAAAGCATCTACAGAAAATCCTCTCAATAAGTTCTAATTCCCTCCAGCTTCCTAACCAAATCTTTTCCTCCTTTTGTTTCCACTACTTCCTAGCTGTGGAATATTAGATAAAGAGCTTCACTTCTCTGGGCCTCATTCCCTCAAATGTAAAGTGTGAATAATACTCAGTGTTTTTGCAAAGCTAACCTCATTTGGTTATAGTGAGCTTCAGTGGGACACAATATGGGAAGCTCTTAGCACAGAGCCTAGGCAAAGGACTCGGTAATGGTTTGTCAGAGAAACTGCTGTGTACCTTGCTTCCACTCCTTTCTCATTTTCTGCCACACATCCCGCACCCACTTGCTCTATTCTTTTCACCCCTTGTCCTTCCCCACCCTGGTCCCCCTTTGAAGACACAGCCCTTTCCTCCTCCATTAAACCTGATTCTTGCAAGCCCAAGGTGGGCCTCCTGCTCTGACAGATTCTGAGCCTCCTTGATAGGTATCACCCCACAATGACTGGTTCTCTGAGCTCGGGCAGTCTGGTCCCCTCTTCCCCCTCCTAACCACAAGCTCCAGGAGGGCAGGTCTGAGGTGTTGCCTGCCCAGCTCCCCCTTTGCCTTGCACAGTGCTGGTCAGTGGAAAGTGCTAGAAAAGGTCGATAAAGAGGATGGGAAAAGGGGGCAGAGGTTTGGCTCAAGGGGTTTTTGCTTCCTTGGTGGGGACGTAGAGTGTTGGAGCGGCAGGCCTCCCCACTGCCTCTGCCCTTCCCCAGCCATAGCTCTGATCAAGGACCTGGCCAACTACGACGTGTGCCCGGAGCTGCTCAAGGGCCTTGTGGAGCTGCTGATACCATCCTGCAAAGAGACCAGCAAACTGCAGCCCAAGATCCTCTCTGGTAGGAATCTGCTCAGACAGGGAGGGGAAGGCACCTGGGTGGGAGCGGGGATTCTCCTGCCTCACGGCCGCCCTTCCGCTAGAATCCTCGGTTCTCCAACTCCCCGCCCCACTGCCGGTGTTTTTACAGCAGGCTGCGGCCGCCAAGGCCATCGGGTAAGCGGGCAAGGGGTAGTGGGTGGATGCAGCAAGCCAGGCTGGGCACTGCCTGCCGGAGAGTCCCAGGGATCCCGCAGCCCGAACCCCCGGCCCAGGGTCCTGGCGCGCAGCAACACCAGCCTCGCGGAGGAGATGCTGCACCTGCGCGTGGTGCACAGCCTGATGACCGCCATGGGCAACACCGACCACAGCAACAGCCAGCGGCAGGCCAGCCTCACGCTGGAGGTGAGCGGGCGGCGGGGGGGCGGCGCGGCGGGCACCGGGCGTGGGCACTGCAGTCACCCGCCCGCCGCCGCAGTACTTCGTGCAGGTGTTCCCGGTGGTGGAGGACCACGTGCGCAAGTCCATGGGGGAGGAACTCTACCAGCTGTTCCTCGTAAGTGCCGTGCCCCGCCCGCCACAAACAGCAGTTCCTCCCACACATTGGGCCTGGTGGCCAGCTGCAGAAGGGACTTGGGCTGCTCCACCTGGTGTCCTTCGGTTCCCTTTCCCGCCCCTCCAGTCAGACGAGGAGTCTGACCCCGGCCAGCAACATCCCTCTGCCCAAGCCCACTTCCAGTCCGCACTGTCCTGGCCCCGCAGCCGGGTTCCTCTCGCTCCTGTCCTCAGAGCAATGCCGGGGACTTGTACATGAAAATGGATAGCATTCAGGCAGATATCTTGGCGGCCAACAAAGTCAATGTTACCAGAGGTGAGTGGGCAGTGAGGGGACCTGGAGCAGAGATGCAGCGGACAACCAGACTCAGCCTCCCCTCCCCCGCCAACAGCATTATACCCGGGTGACCTCTCCTCCAGCAACATGAGCTTTTACTTTGATCCTCGGGATCAGAACCAGCTGGCCTGTCTCACACACTTCCAGCAGGAGAATATGGAAGGAAAGGAGTAACAGAGCCTCTGAGGCAATCCAGGAAGGCCAAGACGTGTGCCGGGCAGAGGAGCCTGGGGTCAAACTCAGGCTATTTCTCCACTTGGCCCTACGTGGGAGGGAGGCTGGGGGTTAGGCATGCCAGTGGGTGAGAGGGAAAGCAGCTGCCCGGGAAAGTTCAATAAACCGTCTTGCTGTCTGTCTGTCCTCTGTGTGGAGCTGGGAGGGAGACCAAATGAGAGCTATGACAATGGGGTGGGGTGCCTCTGTTCACCAAGCAGAAAAGCTGGTGCAGAGGGAAGGGACACCAACATCCTGGAAGGTTCAAGAGCATAGCCTGAGGAGGGACCCTGACCTCCGCTCCCTGCTGGCCCCTGCACTCTCTCCTCCAGGACACCACACTCACCTGGTTTTGCTCCTACCTCTCGGGTTGCTTCCTCTCATTCTCTTTCACTGATTCTTTACAGCCCAGCTTCTTTCAAGTTGGAGTGCGGCAGGCCTCTGACCTTAAGCCTCTTCTCTATCTACTTTTACACCTTGGTGATCTCATCCAGTCTCCAACCTTTAAATACCACTTCTATGCCAATGACTCCCACATTTCTATTTCTAGCTAAACATATTTCCACCTCATTGTGTTCAAAACTGAACTCCTGATCCTGTGCTCTCTCTGCAGGCTCAGCTTGTGGCAGCTCATCCTTCCTGCCATTCAGACAGTGGGATTCTCCTTGATGTCTCTTTAATCTCTGTAGCCATTCTATCTGCTTACTCCACCTTCCAAGTATATCCATAATCCAACTATATCTCACTACCCCCATTGCTAATACCCTGGTCTGGGCTGCCGTCATCTCTCCTCTGCTTTACTCTGCTTTCTGCTCATTCCCTTTTCAATACAGCAGCCAGAGTGGTTCTTTCAAACTTCAGATTCTAACACTCTGTCCGAACCTCGCAAGACTCTCCATTTCACTTATAGTAAAGCTAAAGCCCTTACTTTCGCCTGGAGGAGCTTAGGTGATCTAGTCTCCCATTACCTCTGAACTCATCCCCCTTCTTCCCTTTCTCCATACTGGCTCCAGATGAACTACCTGTGTGGGTCTTGAAATTGACAAGCCCTTGCTTTGGGGCTTTTGTACTGACTTTTTGGCTGACCAGTGAGAGAGGTTCTGTTCTTAGAATTCCTCACCCCACATAATCTGGCTGCGTGGCTAACTCTCTCGCCTCCTTTCAACTCTATACAAAAATCCCCTTCTCAATGCGGGACACTCTCTTTTAAGTTGCAACCTACACTGCCACACCCTGTACTCTGCCCCCGAGGTCCCTGTGCTGCTCTTTTTCCAAAGCGCTTATGACTTTGTTTATTGACTTGTCTATCCACCTGAACGTAAGCTCCACTAGGAGGGAATTTTTTTTTCTTTGCTTATATCCCAAGCGCTGAGAACAATGCTGGGCATGCATAAATGAATGACCATACAGGAGGGAATTGTGCCTCAAGTCCGAGGAAATGAAGTCAGGTGGCGGTAATTCTCCAGATTGCCACATGAGGGCACTATAGTCACGATGGGCTGAAGCCGCCCAGCCTTCCCTCAAACTATTTTGAGCCTTAATTTTCTCTGTTTGGGCCCAGGAAGGAGACTAAAGTTAACAGAACACTTACGGTTTCTATAAAGTTGAATGGATTTCCTCCTTTAGAGAAGTTTCCTCTCTTTCAGGCCTGTCATTCTTACTCTTTTCAGTCTTGAAATGGACTATCTAGAACTATGGTAAAAAATAGTACCCCAGAAACGTTTTGGAAATTTTAATAATTGAAAAATCCAAAAATATGGAAACCACTGGTATAAGGTGATTATGTTACGGAAAATACTGAAAAAACCTGGACTGGATCACTGACGGAAGAACCAAGCACACACTTGGAGGTCTTGGGGTGTTGAGGCTTTATTTCACACCAGCGGGCTCAAGGGAGTAATCTCCCAAAAATCTGAGCCCCGAACAAAGGCAGAGGGAGCAATATATATCGTTTTGCTTCTGTATCTGTAACATTCCTGTGCACTGCAAGCGAGCAGACAAGGGGGAGTGAATTTAGGGAGTGACCTTAGGGAGTGGGTGCCCCGCAGAGCGGGAAGTTAACGGAGTGTTTTTGTTGTTGGGGTTTTTTTTTGGTTAAGAGAGAGACGGAAGGGAGCCACCTGGACTAGACTGCTGTCCTTGTAAATTTTCTCTATCAATTATAGTTTAATAAAATAATGGAACTTTTAAAAAACGAAAACTTAAGTATCATACAAACACCTAAAACTCACATACTTGACATGGAATTTATTAATATCTATTTACTTTCTCCCAACTTTTCACTTTCAGAAGTTCAAAATCACAACAAAGCTGAAAGAAAAATATAATAAATACCTATATACCTGTCACTGTTTGACACTTGCTTCTCTCTCCTTGGTTACTGAGCTATTTGAAAGTTTCAGATACCATGATATTTCACCACTAAATACTTCACATTATGTTTCTCCTAAGAATAAGGACATTCTCCTACAAAACTACAATATCATTATTATAATAGCCTCCAGATGTGTCCGCATCCTAATCCCTGGAACCTGTGAATATGTTACTTTACATGGGAACAAGGATTTTGCAGGTGCGATTAGGAGTCTTGAGATGGGGAAATCATCGGGATTATTGGGGTGGGCCCAAGGTAATCATGAGGGTCCTCATCAAAGGGAGGCAGAAGACTGAGAGTTAGTACTAGGATATGACAAGACAGAAGCAAGAGTTGGAATGATGCAAGGAAGGGGTCATGAGACGAGCAATGCAGCTTCCAGATGCTGCAAAAGAAAAGGAAACATTTCCTCCAAAAGCCTCTAGAAAAAATGCCACCCTGCCAACACCGTCATTTTAAGTCACCAAGTTTGTGGTTTTTTGTTACAGCAGCAGCAAGAAAACTAATACAATTATCAATTCAATAATATAATCTAAAATAGAGTACATATTGAAATTTCCACATATGTTCCCAAAATGTACCTTTTGTTTCTTCTTTATGTTTGATTTTTGTTTTCTGTGTAGTGTGGGTAAAGTGGGGTTCCTATGGCCAGGATCCTCATTGAACTTAAATGTAACTGGCCTGTTGCTATGCTACCGCTTTCACACCTTTAGGCAATAAGCCATTATTGTGTTAATATAAGGAGTTTCGCCCAGTGCTCGGCCAGAGATTGGGTGGAGGGGCTGCAGGGCTGGAGGAGAGCGGAGCGGAGGACAGAGGCCCAGAGGACGGCTGTGCGGGGCGGCTGTGCACAGAGGCCCAGAGGACGGCTCTGCGGGGCGGCTGTGCACAGAGGCCCAGAGGTAGACACCGGCTTGCTGCATCTGAAGCAGCAGTGATAACACAGACTCGCTCTGAGTGAACGGGATTTTAGTGACTGACCTGCCACCTGGAAATAAAGTTGGGTAAAACCTTTTCACCCCAAGAACCCTTTGCTGTAAATTTCTTTGGTCACAGTGAATCTATAGCGAACTTGCCTGGAGCTGAAACTCATTTGCAAGACAGTAGGATCCAGTTAAAAATTGTATATTGCTTTTGACTGTCAAGTCGCTTATTTTTAAAGTTCAAATTTTATAACAACTACTTGTCATTTTGATCTATATAAAAATATGAAATCACAGATATACCTGAGAATTTCCTACTTTTAACAAATGATCCAGTTCTAATTTTAAGGCTAACTTACCTTTTTAGGAAAAAAAAAATACGTAAATATGTGTCATACAAAAAGTAACCAATTATACTTCGATTTTTTAAAGTTTTAAAAAGCAAAGTTATACAAGTGCAACATTTAGAGCCAGAGCCCCCAGAGAGGTAGGCCTTGCCTGAGGCGCTCAGGTCGCTGCCTTGAAAAATTTGTGTGAACAGATATGCCCAAGTTTGAACATTAAAAGTTTTATTCAACAAAAACAGGTTAACCAGATAGTCCATAGGGCAGCAAACATCTGGGGGACTGCTCTGTGGGCCCCGTGCCAAGCACAGGAAGCAGTTCAAGTTAATACTTGGTGGGTTCCAGTGTGTGAACATGAATTCGAAGTCTTAGAGATGAGGTATCCGCCATCTCTGTGAATGCTCTTGAATTCCTTCTGTGTGGTCAACTAGTTGGGTAAGGCTGGGGTTGGGGCCCTCCGGGCGGTGGCCGTTTCCTCCCCGGTCCTCCCGGATGAGAGCGCTCGTCCCTCGTTCCTCCGTCAGGGGACAGCTTCGCCTCTCCAGCAAGAACTCCTCACCACGCGAAAACTGACAGCAGCATCCAAGCCACGCCCAGGACAGCAGTATTTTCCTAAAGGTCCCCTAAGGATGTAGGGCTCGTCCACCGCGAGCCACTTTTCTCCAGCCAAGGAGTCGAGACTGACTCAGAGCTGAGTCGACTCACGCACCTATCCCTTCTTCAGCAGTTTGCCCCATGGACAAAGCGGCTTTGTGCCATTCGCCGGGGTGGCAGGAGGGGCCAAAGGGATTGATCACTTGAACTGCGTTTAGAACCCAGATAGTTGCCGCTAAGGCGGGAACGTGTGAGAAAGCCGCGAAGAGAGAAGATATTATCCTAGGACAATGCCACTCACGCACAAAACCCCAAAGCTGCAACAAAGAACAACCTCCAGCGAAGAGAGAAGATATTATCCTAGGACAATGCCACTCACGCACAAAACCCCAAAGCTGCAACAAAGAACAACCTCCAGCTTAACACCGCTATGTCAGAAAACATTCAAACCTCCCGTCTTCACAAATGCCTACATATAACGAGCTTTTTTTTAGACAACGCGAATGCCAGTCTTGCAAATGCAAGACCCCAAAAAATTGAGCAAACTCAGAATCGTTCCTCTCCACGGAAATCTTTAGTAAAAGGCGAAAGATTTATGCGGTTTGAAGAGAAACCAGATATAAAAAGGTGGTTGCGCACACCGTTCTCGAGTAACTGTAACTCCTAGATCAACAATGGTAGTTATGTACTCCAAAAGAGCTAGTGACTTTTGGCCTTACCACAGACAAATTTGTAAAAGTAGTCTCATTTTTAAGGAAAGAAAAAGGTTGAGAGAAAAAGAAGATGTAGTTGTTTTAAAATAAGAAGATCTTGGATGCAATGCATTGTGGGTATGTAAATGAAGCTGAGTCACCAACCTCCGGTTTCCGTAAATACCTCTTAACAGTTCTATTCCCGCTGGACCGCGGGCCACCAGCAGGAGACAGAGCAAGAACCAGATTGGCAGGAATACAGTCGTCGGGTCCAACCAGAAAGTCTGATTTTGTTTTGTAATTGGCACTCCAAGTTAAATTTTCTTTTGAATTTAAAATAAAAAATTTTTTTTGAAAGGACTGAAAATAATGGTCATTTGCTCAACCAAAATTTATTGAACACTTATTGTGTCAAGCCCGTGCTAGGCCCTAGAAGATAGATCTGTGTGATGAGCTCTCCTAGAATGTTCAGTGACACACGGGCTGAGGCTGAAAAGATCCTTAGGAGGTGGTGGTGAGGGCAGAGAAGCACCATAACTGGTGTGAAAGGGCAAGTGGCTAAGTGGCAGGGACCAGATTTTGATGGACCTTCAGTGCCATGTTGAGCTTTGATTTACCTCGAAGGCAATGGGGAGCCACTGAAATGGTTTACAAGGAGACTATTATTGTTAGGCATGAAAATAGATATAAGCAGGGTGAGAAGAGAACAGGGCCAGTAAAGCCCACTAGAAGGAACTCAAAGAGTTAACCAGTTAAAAGAAAGCTCAGAAGGCCAGGAGCAACTTGGCCTAGAAGTTTGAATACTCCCCAGATAAAGTATCTCAGCATAGCCTATGTTTTCACTGTGTCAATTAGAACATACCACTGTAAGATTTACTTTAGCACCTGCTAAAAGGCCCAGCTTATTCAAGAAGTCTATCTTAAAGCTAAGATTGCGTTTTGATCAAATGGATGGTGGCTCAGCCCACCTTGGAGGCAGGGCAGACAGTCCTGATTCATATGCTTCCAGACAGAAGCTGATATCCTGGAAAGGTGTGGGGAGCGGAGCAGATATTGTCAGACAAGACTCCATTTTGTTTTAAGACTTCATCTTGTACTTAGGTTTTAGGTTTTGATTACTTTCCCGCCACAGTTTTCCACCAAGTGTTCTCACTCCAGTCCGCCGCTTACGTCAGAGACAACTGCGCATGCGCACGACTCGGTGTGTGATTGGACCTTGTAGATCGCTTTATTAGAATAATGGGCAACCAATCAGAAGCAACCTCACCCCCTGAATGCTATATATTCTCTGATGTTCCCACAAATAAACGAGACTTGATCAGAGAGCCTTTCTTGTGTCCATTTTCTGTGTTTCTGTTCCTCTTAATTTGCGCAACCCCTCCTTAGGTTCCCGTTGTCGACCCCACAGGCTGGGGCAGAAAAGAATCAAAGAGTATATTTCTTGTGTTATTTTAAGAAAAGAAACTCAGTGTCTTCACAAAGATGAACATTCTGGGACAATTTGGCCTGTCCGCACCGGGCCCTGTATCACATTCCTGAAAATCTTCAACCACCTATAAAACCCCAGACCTTAAACCTTTCAGTGCGCTCCTCTCTCTGAAGTCGCCTGCACTTTCTAAGTGCGTAGCCTTAAAACTTTATCTCAATCTTTCAGTGCGCCTCTTCTATGAAGTAGTCCACGCTCCTCTTTCTCCAAGTGTGCACTTGCTCTCTTTAAATAAAGCTTAAATCTTTCAGGGCACCTCTCCTCCCTGAGGTTGTCCGCACTTTTTCTCTCTTTAAGTAACTTTAAATAAAACTTTTACTCTGCTTCACTACTTGTCTCTGCCTTTCAATTCTTTGTTGCAGCAGGGACAAGAACCGAGGAAAATACACGACACCCTAACATTATGATCAGATTAGTTTTGAAGCTACATCAGCATCGCCTGGTGTGTGTGATGAGCTGAACTGTGACACTGCAACAAAATTCATATGTTAAAGTCCTGACCCCCAGTACCTCAGAATGTGATTTCATTTGGAAATAGAGTATTCTAGATAGTAAAATGAAGCCTCTAGTTCATCTGGAGACAATAAGTTTCTGTTGTTTAAGCCGCCAGTTTGTGGTACTTTGTTATGGTTCCCTAGAAAATACACTTAATACACACCAGACCTACTGACTCAGACTTGGGGTGCTCCCAGGTTCCTGAGTTTTAACAATCCTCCCACTGATTCTGATGCAGGTTAAGCTGAGAACCACTGGTTACCCACTCTGGCTAAAGTAGGGAGACTGGCAAGCAAGGAGTTTGGGAAACAACTTAGGACACTGAGCAGTAAAGCCAGAGAGAATTAAATGGTGGCTTGAACCAGAGATGACCTGGATTGCCCAAGGAAAGATTGTAAAGTTAAGAGAATGATAGAATCCAGAGAGGGGTACTGCCTTTTTGAATAAGCCCACCCGCCATCTCAGACCTAGGTTTCATCTTATCTAGGCTACATTCTCCAGGGGACACTTCAGCAAGCCACAAGCCCACCTTTTCCCTGACCCCTCCCCTCAAAAAGTGTGCCAAAAAACCTGGCCATAAAAAGCCTCTTTGCCTGAACAGAGGGGTACGTCTCAGGTGTAGCAATAAACCTGCTTGGACTGTTGACTTCGCATCTCTTCTGTTCCTTTCAGAGACAAAAACGACTAGGAGAGGCCCCTAGAGAACAGTGCCTTAAAGGATAACCATGCAGCATAAAGAGCATGTTAAATTAGGTCTGACGGTGGAAAGTAACACAGAAATCAAGGGCTGAATGGAAGTTTCAAGAAAGGAGTGATCAGCTCCGTCAAATGAGTGAGCGTGTGAGGTGAGGACTGCAGTCCTTTGGATTCAACACCAGGCCAGTTGCTGATGACCTTGGTCTGAGCTGTTTCCCTGGAGGCGAGAAGGGGCGAGGGGTGGGAGCCGACTGCAGAGAGCCGGTGGTAAGAGGGTGGAAGGTAGAGCGTGCAGAGTATAGGCAACTCTTCAGAAGGGTGGCCCTGGAAATTTAAAGAGAGGCTGTAGTGGAAGGGGGGTGAGATTAAAGGCAGCCCCCACCTCTTGCTAATATGCGGAGAGTATTCAACTAGTGTAAACGCTGATGGGAAGAAGCTAGTAGAGAGAGAGTGAAGATCCAGGAGAGAGGGATTAAACATTAACTCGATGGGAGAATGGAGAGAAGGGGGTCCACTTTAGGTAAGAGGACGGAACCGGATTCTGACTACCTGGTAACAGGAGGCAGGGCAGGAAATCACCACCACAGCGATGCTCATTGATGGTGCATGTCCTTCTCGTCAGTTTCTCCTTCCCTGCAGTTCCTCCTCCGTCCTCCTGCCCTCCACCTGCCTCTACCTTCAGCATCAGCGCTCTAGAACCCGAACTGCACAAATCAAACACCTGGCCAAACCTCCCACGAAGCCCCGTCTCCTGCTTGACATGGCCCTTGTTGGCTCTGATTCACTCCTGAGGACTGCATTTCATACCTTCCTCTCCCAGCAAAACCATCCCACACCTCCTTCCGCCTCTCCTCTAAGAGCAACCTCTCCAGAGATTTCACAGAGAAAACAGAAGCCACACCCTATGGGCAGGGAACCCAAACCCAACAAAGCCTGCGCGGCTCCCGCTTGTCCCGCAGCAGCGCCGGCAGCTGGCTGCCGCTTCCTGGCCCATCCCTGCACGCCAAGCAGGCTCCACTAATCTCCCAACTGAAACAGAAAAGGGGAGGGGAAGGGGGAGCCAGACCTACATCACCCTTCAACTTCATTCTCCTTCTGGAATACAGCGACCAACCACAACCAAGGAAAAAAATCACTTTTGTCCTTATGTTTCAGAAAAAAAATTCATATAGAAATCTCTTCATTCAAAACAAACTGTCCGCTTCAGGACTTGCAAGATGGTGGCCTGAGAGGTGAGACGGAGAGCTCCTCCCAAAACCACAAATTGTACAAGAATATAGTTAATTAATACAACTAACCTTAAAACAGCAACAAGAAACACGGCTGAACAAGACTGCAAACAGACCTCACGAACAGAGCAGACCTCACGAAACAGGGTAACGTAGGAAAGCCTTAATCCTGCGGGACCGAGCCCTTCCCCCACCCCAGCTCACCTGCAGGAAGAAGAGAGACAGAGCTGGGGAGGAGATGGAAGACTGGGACTGCTGAACACCTAGTCCTGGACATCTGCTTTGTGAGCAGAATCCTGTAGTGTGTGGTGCTCTGGACGTTGGGGAGCTTGGACATGCAGAGTGCTTGAGAAATTGACATTCTAGCAGTTTGTGGAGGACGGGATCCACGCCCAACCCCTCTGTGTCTGAGGAAAGGCAGGCAGTCTGAGAGGCTTCCTAGCAGCGAGAGGGCTGCTGAAGGGGCGGGAATTGCACGAAGCTTGCTGCACAGGAGAAGGGAGAGCTAGACAAGGTTGTCTGGGCCTGCTCTGCCCAGCTGGTTGGGAACTTTGAGTAGCTTCAGGTGCTCCATTCCCCTAGCTGCCTACTCAGCTCCGAGGCCCCCACTATGACACACAGCCTGCCAAACCTTCCTACTGGTGGGCAGACACCTGCTCACAAACCTGCAGTCACTGTGCAGGTGTCAAGTCAGCCAGACGGAGGCCCGGCCCACAACAGCTAGAGACACAAAGCACAGAGGTTTACACGTGTGTGCTTGGCCCACTGGCTCTGGCACTGGAGACAGGCACCACGGACGGCAATCAGGAAACAGATCTTTCCTCCTCTCAGGCACCAGCTCCGCTCCCCTACGTCCCCCAACCTCACTCTAGGGGCTGAGCATCTCCAGAGACTGGAGTTTCTGCACACTAGTGGGCACCACACAGAAATATGAAATGACAAAAGAACATGGTTCAGACCAAAATCTCACAAACCCCAGAAAGAGGGCCAAATGAAACCAAACTCACCAATCTTCCTGAAAGAGAGTTCAAAATAAAAATTATAAACATGCTTATGGAGGTACAGAAAAATATTCAACAACTCAGGAATGAATTTAATTTGGAGATTCAATCATTAAGAAATTCCATATCTGAACTGCAACAAACAATGGAGGGATTTAAAAGCAGATTAGATGTAGTAGAAAGGATGGTAAATGGAATAGAAATTAGAGAAGAGAAATACAAAGAAGCTGAGGCACAGAAAGAAAAAAGGATCTCTAAGAATGAAAGAATGTTGACAGAACTGTGTGACCAATCCAAACACAACAATATTTGCATTATAGGGGTACCAGAAGAAGAAGAGGGAGAAAAAGGGGTACATAGTGTCATTGAGGAGGTAATTGCTGAAAACTTCCCCAATCTGGGGAAGAAGATAGTCTCTCAGGCCATGGAGGTGCACAGATCTCCCAACATAAGGGACCCAAGGAAGACAACATCAAGACATATAATAATTAAAATTGCAAAGACCAAGGATAAAGACAGACATTTAAAAGCAGTCAGTGAGAGATGAAACATCACATACAAAGGAAAACCCATCAGGCTATCATCAGACTTCTCAACAGAAACCTTAAAGGCCAGAAGGGAGTGGCATGATGTATTTAATGCAATGAAGCAGAAGGGCCTTGAACCAAGAATGCTTTATCTGGCAAGGTTATCATTTAAATTTGAAGGAGGGATTAAACAATTTCCAGATAAGCAAAAGCTGAGAGAATTTACCTCCCACAAACCACCTCAACACTGCATTTTGGAGGGACTCCTATAGATGGAAGTATTCCTAAGGCTAAATAGATGTCACCCAAGGGAAGACAAAGAGTACAGAATATGATTCATAACATACAAAGAATGGAGGTGAAGAAAAAGGAGGAAAAAAATAAAGAACCTTTACATTGTGTTTGTAATAGCATACGAAGTAAGTTAAATTAGACTGTTACATAGTAAGGGAATTGCCCTTGAACCTTTGGTAACCACGAATTCAAAGCCTGCAATGGCAATAAGTACATACCTATCCATAATCACCCTAAATGTAAATGGTCTGAATGCACTAATCAAAAGACATAGAGTCACTGAATAGATAAAAAAACAAGACCCATCTATATGCTGCCTACAAGAGACTCACTTCAAATCCAAATACATACACAGACTGAAAGTAAAGGGATGAAAAAAGATATTTCATGCAACTAAAAGTGAGAAAAAAGCAGGAGTTGCACTACTTGTATCAGACGAAATAGACTTCAAAACAAAGAAAGTCACAAGAGACAAAGAAGGACATTACATAATGATAAAAGGGTCAGTCCAACAAGAGGATATAACTATTATAAATATCTATGCACTGAACACAGGATCACCTACATATGTGAAACAAATACTAACAGAATTAAAGGGGGAAATAGAATGCAACACATTCATTTTAGGAGACTTCAACACACCACTCACTCCAAAGGACAGATCAACCAGACAGAAAATAAGTAAAGAGACAGAGGCACTGAACAACATATTAGAACAGATGGACCTAACGGACATCTACAGAACACTCCATCCAAAAGCAACATGATACACATTCTTCTCAAGTACACATGGAACATTTTCAAGAATTCATCTTATATTAGACCACAAAAAGAACCTTAGTAAATTCAAAAAGATTGAAATTGTACCAACCAGCTTCTCAGATCACAAAGGTATGAAACTAGAAATAAATTACACAAAACGAAAAAGCCCACAGACACATGGAGGCTTAATAACATGCTCCTAAATAATCAGTAGATCAGTGACCAAATAAAAATGGAGATCAAGCAATATATGGAGCCAAATGACAACAATAATTCAACACCACAAAATCTGTGGGATGCAGCAAAAGCCGTGCTAAGAGGGAAATATATTGCAATACAGGCCTACCTCAGGAAAGAAGAACAATCCCAAATGAACAGTCTAAACTCACAATTAATGAAACTAGAAAAGGAAGAACAAATGAGGCCGAAACTCAGTAGAAATAGAGACATAATTAAAATTAAAGCAGAAATAAATAAAATTGAGATTAATAAAACAATAGAATCAATGAAAGCAGGAGCTGGTTCTTTGATAAAATAAACAAAATAGATAAACCCCTAGCCAGACTTATCAAGAAAAAAAGAGAGTCTACTCACATAAACAGAATCAGAAATGAGAAAGGAAAAATCACTACGGACACCATAGAAATACAAAGAATTATGAGAGAATACTATGGAAAATTATATGGTAACAAACTGGATAACCTAGAAGAAATGGACAACTTTCTAGAAAAATACAACCTTCCAAGACTGACCCAGGAAGAAACAGAAAATCTGAATAGACCAATTACAAGCAAAGAAATTGGATTGGTAATCAAAAAACTACCTAAGAACAAAACTCCTGGCCCAGATAGTTTCACTGCTGAATTTTATCAAACATTTAGTGAAGACCTAATACCATTCCTCCATAAAGTTTCCAAAAAGTAGAAGAGGAGGGACTACTCCCAAACTTATTCTACAAGGCCAACATCACTCTAATCCCAAAACCAGGCAAAGACACCACAAATAAAGAAATTTACAGACTAATAACCCATGAACATAGATGCAAAAATACTCAGCAAAATATTAGCAAAACGAATTCAAAAATACATCAAGAGGATCATACACCACGATCAAGTGGGATTTATCCCAAGGATGCAAGGATAGGACAACATTCAAAAATCCATGATCATCCACTACATCAACAAAAAGGACAAAAACCACATGATCATCTCCATAGATGCTGAAAAAGCATTCAATAAAATTCAACATTCATTCATGATAAAAACTCAACAAAATGGGTATAGAGGGCAAGTACCTCAACATAAGAAAGGCCATAGATGACAAACCCACAGCCGACATTATACTTAATAGCGAGACGCTGAAAGCTTTTCCTTTAAGATCGGGAACAAGACAAGGATGCCCACTCTCCCCACTTTTATTCAACATAGTTCTGGAGGTCCTAGCAATGGCAATCAGACAACACAAAGAAATAAAAGGCATCCAGATTGGTAAAGAAGAAGTCAAACTGTCCCTGTTTGCAGATGATATGATATTGTACATTAAAAACCCTAAAGACTCCACTCCAAAACTACTAGATCTAATATCTGAATTCAGCAAAGTTGCAGGATACAAAATTAATATACAGAAATCTGTTGCATTCCTATACACTAATGATGAACTAGCAGAAAGAGAAATCAGGAAAACAATTCCATTCACAATCGCATCCAAACGGATAAAATACCTAGGAATAAACCTAACCAAGGAAGTGAAAGACCTATACCTTGAAAACTACAAGACACTCTTAAGAGAAATTAAGGAGGACACCAATAAATGGAAATTCATCCCATGCTCTTGGCAAGGAAGAATTAATACTGTCAAAATGGCCATCCTGCCTAAAGCAATCTACAGATTCAATGCAATCCCTATCAAAATACTTACAGCATTCTTCAATGAACTAGAGAAAATAGTTCTAAAATTCATACACTACCACAAAAGACCCCGAATAGCCAAAGCAATCCTGAGAAAGAAGAATAAAGCAGGGGGAATTACGCTCCCTGACTTCAAGCTCTACTATAAAGCTACAGTAATCAAGACAATTTGGTACTGGCACAAGAACAGACCCATAGACCAGTGTAACATAATAGAGAGCCCAGATATAAACCCAAGCATATATGGTCAATTAGTATATGATAAAGGAGCCATGGATATACAGTGGGGAAATGACAGCCTCGTTAACAGCTGGTGTTGGCAAAACTGGACAGCTACATGTAAGAGAATGAAACTGGATTACTGTCTAACCCCATACACAAAAGTAAACTCAAAATGGATCAAAGTCATGAATATAAGTCATGAAACCATAAAACACTTAGAAAAAAATATAGGCAAAAATCTCTTGGACATAAACATGAGCAACTTCTTCATGAACATATCTCCCCGGGCAAGGGAAACAAAAGCAAAAATGAAAAGTGAGACCATATCAAACTAAAAAGCTTCTGTACAGCAAAGGATACCATCAATAGAACAAAAAGACATCCTACAGTATGGGAGAATATATTCATAAATGACATATCCGATAAGGGGTTGACATCCAAATTATATAAAAAGCTCATGCACCTCAACAAACAAAAAGCAAATAAGCCAATTAAAAAATGAGCAGAGGATCTGAACAGACACTTCTCCAAAGATGAAATTCAGATGGCCAGCAGGCACATGAAAAGATGCTCCACATCACTAGTCATCAGAGAAATGCAAATTAAAACCACAATGAGATATCACCTCACACCAGTTAGGATGTCCGCCATCCAAAAGACAAACAACAACAAATGTTGGCAAGGATGTGGAGAAAGGGGAACCCTCCTACACTGCTAGTGGGAATGTAAATTAGTACAACCATTGTGGAAAGCAGTATGGAGGTTCCTCAAAAAAAACTCAAAATAGAAATACCATTTGATCCAGGAATTCCATCCTAGGAATTTACCCTAAGACTGCAGCAGCCCAGTTTGAAAAAGACATATGCACCCCTATGTTTATCACAGCACTATTTACAATAGCCAAGAAATGGAAGCAACCTAAGTGTCCATCAGTAGATGAATGGATAAAGAAGACATGGTACATATACACAATGGAATATTATTCAGCCATAAGAAGAAAACAAATCCTTCCATTTGCAAGAACATGGATGGATCTAGAGGGTATTCTGCTCAGTGAAATAAGCCAGGCAGAGAAAGACAAGTATCAAATGATTTCACTCATCTGTGGAGTATAAGAACAAAGAAAAAACTGAAGGAACAAAACAGCAGGAGACTCACAGAACCTAGGAATGGACTAACAGTTACCAAAGTGAATGGGATTGGGGAAGAAGGGTGGGAAGGGAGGAATATGGGAGAAAAAGGGCTATTACAATTAGCGCACATAATGTAGTGGGGGTGGGGGTTGGATGGGGGCATACTGGGAAGGCAGTATAACACAGAGAAGACAAGTAGTGATTCTGTAACATCTTACTATGCTGATGGATAGTGAATGTAATGGGGTATGTGGTGGGGACTTGATAATAGGGGGAGTCTAGTAACCATAATGTTGCTCATGTAATTGTATATTAATAAGAGAGAGAGAAAAAAGAATAACACACTTTCCTGTAGCCACAAGAGAAGAAACGGAGACTTTCATTCTAAAGTATTAGTTTCCACTGAGTTTTACCTTAAGAAGCTTTCTTGTGTGTGCATTGACACCGACTGGTGCAATTTTGAATGAATCTTCACACGAGGTTTTTAAAAATGACTTATGTAATTGTCTGAACAATGCATCACATATCTCAAATTGATTCAGACATCGGAGACTTTAATATATATTTTTAATAAGGTGAAATAACTGAAAGTAAAACAGTTCTTAGTTTACTCCTTATCTCTACTTCCTCACTTCTCATTCGTTATTATTTTAAAAATGCATCATGAACTATTTCTACTTCTAACCCCACAAAGTATAGAAGACAAAAACACACAATACTCCAATTTAATAGATATGAACATTTCTTCAAATGTGCTTTAGACATGTTTGAAAAGTAAATGAAACCTTAATAGCTCTCTTTTCTCCATTGTGTAGCCTATGGAAGCCTTTCTGGGACCAGGGCTTCAACAACATTCCTCTGCAAGGCTGTGATAAAGGCCATTGTTGCTGCCTATACGGGAGTCTCTGAACCAGAAGGAGGCACACGGCTGTTGTGAAAAATGAAGGTGTTTATACTCTAGATGAAACTGTTCTCTCTAGGCAGGAGATGTGCTTCTGTGTATGAAGGAAAGAGCAACACAGTGACTCTTCCTGGCAAACCAGCAAACCAGTCATCTGGCAAGAAGATAACAGGGGCTGTGGAAAGAGCACCGTGGTTTGTGCCAAATTTCAAAGCAACCTTCCTGCCAAGGTCTTTGGACACAGAATCCATGTCATGCGTGCCCTCAAGTATTTAAACTTATTGAAAAGTAAATAAATAAATGATTTGTTCTTTTGTTAAAAAAAAAAGCTTACATATGACATATTGATAATCATGTGTTGATAACAAGATTGATCTCACTGTAAAGCTCAGCATTATAATTCTGTTTTATGTTTTTGATGTCACATTTTACATTTTTATCTTGTGTATCCTTTAACTAATTATTGTAATCACAGCTATTTTTACTACTTTTGTCTTTTAACCTTAATCCACTACTTTTACTAGATATTTATTTGTTTTGTGAGATTTATTCTTTCATGTGGGTTCTCGTTACTAATCAGCGCCCTTTCTTTCCAGCTTAAAGAAGTCCCTTTAATATTTCTTCTTAGGCCAGTTTAGTTAGTGATGAACTCCTTTAACTTTTGTTTGTGTGAAAAACTCTTTATCCCTCCTTCAATTCTGACTGATAACCTTGCCAGGTAGAGTATTCTTGGTTGGAAGTTTTTTTCTTTCACCACTTTGAATATATGGTCCAACTCCTTTCTGGCCTGTAACATGGCTTTCCTAACCTCATAAAGATGTCCTCTATATTTGTTCTTTTTCCTCAGTTTACTCAGAGATTCATGGATCTTATTTCTCCATGTAAATATTAAAATAACTTTATAAAGTTCCTTATAAAATTCTGCTGAAAATGTAATGAAAATTGCTTTAACTTGTATATATCTAGAGATAAATATATCTTTACCATATTATTATCCAGCCTTAGGCATTTCATTCTATTTGCTCTTAATCTCAAGTCCTTAAGAGACTTAAATTTTTTTTCTCTATAAAGGTCATTTTTTAAGGTTTGTTCCTAGGCACTCTATAGTTTTTGTTGCTAGCAAATGGTATCTTACTTTTACTATTACATTTACTAGCTGGTTATTGCTGCTAAAGAGGAATACTAATTTGTAAGTTGATTTCATCTAGAGCAAACTTGCAGAACTCTTTTTTAGTTCTAATTATGTATATATTGCTGTTGATTCTCTTGGGCTTTTCTATATAGGAAACCACATCATCAGCAAATACTGCCTTTTCTTTCTTCCTCTCTGTGTTAGTATTCAATTCTACCATGAGTAACAAAGATTCCCAAAAGAATATTTTCTACAAGCAAGAAGTTTATCTTCCCCTCACACGAAAGAAGCCAGGGGAGGGGAAATTCAGAGTTATTATGGAGGCTCCATGGGCTCTGAGACCCAGGCTGCTCTTGTGATGGCACATGGCCCCTAACACATGGCTGCAGCCAGCGACATCATGTATACATCTCTTCTCAACTCTGTCTTCAGTGATTTCAAGTCAGTAACCATGGAAATGGGAAAATGTTACAAATCAGGACTCCCTACTCCTCGGTTCTCACATGAAGATGATTGCTGGTGCTACATCATCACCTCCACACTCTAGTAGCAGGAAAGAAAAAGGAGAGTGGAGAAAGTTGATCCATCCTTGTAAAAGAGAAGTCTCAGAAGTACTTTACACAGGCTTAGTATACTTTCCTTTATATTTACTTATATTTCCATTTTCACTTCAACTTGATCTTAGTCTCATGGTCATACAGGGTATCAGGGGAGTCTGGAAAATGTAGTCTCTTAGCTGGCAGCCATGCTATGCTGTCTATGTTGAGGTAAGAAACAGGAGAAACACTATAGGTAAGCAAGTAGCAGTCCCTGTCACACCTTCCAAACCTTAAACACTGATGCAGTGCCAGGTTGAACAGTAGTGGGGATAACAGTAATCCTTGTCTCTGATCTTAAATATGTGCATTTACATATAATGTTTACTATAAGTTTTTGGCATGTAGCCTGTATTCTGTTAAGGAAGTGTCCTTTTACCATCAATTTTCTGTTTCAATCAAAAATAGGGGCTGAGCTTTCAATTGAATGCTTTTCTGATTCTATTGAGATAATCATATTTTTCTCCTTCAGTCTATCAATGTGGTGAATTACAACTGCTAAGTTTTCATATGCTGATCATGTTTGCATTCCTGAGATAAACCCTATTTTAATCATGATACATTTCTAAATTTGATTTTACCTTTTGAATATGTAAAAGACTTACAAGATTCAGAGTCAAAACTATAAAATACATAAATTCAGGGAAGTCTCACTCTTGTCTTTATCTTCTCCACCCCCTCACCATGTTCATTAGTTTCTGATTTAATCTTTCTATGTCTCTTTTTGAAAAAAATTGTAATAATTACAATCACACACATTTTATTTCCTTTCACAAAAGATAATAAGCCTTTTACTAATTTCAGTTAATAGTATATCCTGGAAATCATGTACTATCAGTTTATAGAGATTGTCCCCAATTTTTTGGCTATGCACCATGGTTGACCCTTGAACAAGTTTGAACAGCATGGGTCCATTTATATGAAGATTTTTCAATAAATATATTAGAAAAATTTTTGGAGATTTGCAACAATTTGAAAAAAATATTTTCTTTTCTCTAGCTTACTTTATTGTAAGAATATAGTATATAATATGTATAACACACAAATGTGTTAATTGACTATTTATGTCATCAGTAAGGCTTCTGGTCAACAGTACGCTATTGGTAGTTAAGTTTTTGGGGAGTCAAAAGTTATATGTGGATTTTCAACTGACCAGGGATCAGCACCCCTAACCCCGTGTTCAAGAGTGAGCTGTACTCCATTTTGTGGATATACTATAGTTTATTCAGCCAGTCCCTATAGGTGGCAAGTTGTTTGTAGAATTTGGCTATTACAGATAATACTGCATCTCATAACTTGTGCGTATATTTTTCATATTTGTGGGTATGTTTCTTTAGGGTAAACTCCCAGAAGTGAATTATTGGGTAAATGCATGTTGTTTTATTAAATATTGCCAAATTCCATGGGTCTTACACCATGTATGTACTCCCTCCAACAATATAGGAGGGTGGCTGTTTTCCCACAGTTTTGCTAACAGGATGTTGTCAAGTTGTTAAATTTCTACCCACTTAAATGGTGAAAAGTGTTATCTCAGTGCAGTTTAAATTTGTATTTCTCTTTTTTATAAGTGAAGTTGAATACTTTTTCTTATGTTTAAGGGTCATTTGTGTATCTATTTTGTGTGTCTATTTTCTTTCTTTTTTTTAACTGAAGATAGTTAATATACTATGGGTAAAATTGCAATATTTCCAGAATCTCTCGCCTGGCTTTAGTACATCTGCATATCAATAGGTGTTTCAAGGGGTGGAGAGAAATACCTACCTACATATCAATAGGTAATTATAGGCCACGCAAGGGTTTATCTGGACCGGAGGAGGAGAGGTGGGGTGGAGCTCTCTTCTGCTGCAGCCTGGTCAAGAGAGAGATGGGAATGACTGCTTGTAAGAAATAAAAGGGCTTCTTAACTTTATTTCTCCCTTTGACTGATTTCGGTTTTAGAGGTATTTTGCCCTGGGATTTACCCCCCCGGAGTTACATATACAATCATACTGGTTTCAAATATACAATACAGTGGTTCAACATTTATTTTCAGTTTATGTCTTTTGTCCATTTTTCTGTTGGGTTTTTGCTCTTTCTCTGTCCCCTCAATTTTTCTTGGAAAGCTGCAGCACCATCTTTCAGCCATGCATCACAGAAAGGAAAAGTTTCCCTGAATTTTAAAGAGCTTTTCATGTATTAAGGAGATTAGTCCTTTATCTGCCACATAAATTGCTAATATTTTCTCCCAGTTTTTAATTTTTGCCAAGCAAAAGTGTTTTTTTAATAGGGTCAGATTTATTTGTCTTTCTTTTGGATTTTGAGTCATTGTTCAAAAGGCCTTCTTCATATATGTTCTATTTTTTTTAATGCACTCACATTTCTGGCTACTACTTCGTGTAGTTTCATCTTTTTACATTTAGAATGCTAGTTCTGTTTGAGGTTTATTCCAGTGTGTATTGTCAAGTATAGATTCAATTTTGTGTTTTTCCAAATGGCTGAAACTACTGACAGATGATAGAGGGGCTAATTACTCCTGTAAAGTTTGGTGGAACTTATCTATAACCACTTCAACTTGGAGCTTTGGGGATGGAAAACTTTTTATTATCTGTGGCTAAAATTGTAACATTTTCAGAATATCTCACTTGGCTTTAGTGCATTTGCATATCCTCAGCTGGTGGAGAGAAGTTCATCTCCATATCAATGGGACCTGGGCAACCGAGGATGTGTCTGAACCTGAGAGTTTAAAGGGAGGGGCTGGCTTGCTTGCTTGCTTCTTCCAGAGCAGAGGAGAAAGACTGCCATCGACTGCAGTTTGTAAGCAATTAGTGGGTTTTAAACTTTCTCCCTTTGACTGATTTCGGTTTTTAGAAGTATTTTGCCCCGGGATTTACATGTCATTTTTCAATGTCTTTATTGGCTATTGGTCTGTGTAAGTGTACTATTTTTTATCTTGTGCCAGTTTTAACATTTTACATTTTTTCCTAGAACTTTATCCATTTTGTTTGTTTTGAAGTTTACTGACATAAAGTTGTTCATGGATTTTTTTTTGTATCATTAATGTACAATTACATGAGCAATATTATGGTTACTAGACTCCCCCCATTATCAAGTCCCCACCACATACCCCGTTACAGTCACTGTCCATCAGCATAGTAAGATGCTATAGAATCATTACTTGTCTTCTCTGTGTTGTACTGCCTGTTCATGGATTTTTTTTAATATTTTTATTCTATGTGTGACTATACTTATTTCTCTTTTCATTCTGTATTTGTTCATTTGCATATTTTTCTTTTTTGTCACTCTCACCAGGTTTGTCTAGGTTAAGACTCAACTAGCTTTTAAAAATTCTTTCTTAAACCTCTTTTTCAGATTTCTTCCATTTTTCCTTCTCTTATTTCTTTGACTCTTAACTAGCTCTTTCCCAAATTCTTGAATAAAACATCAGTTAGGGATGTTTTCATCGGCAGGTTAAAGAAAATATGAATAAAGGTGGCTTAAACAAATACATGTGGTTTTGTTGTGCTTTGTTTTGTTCTGTGTTTACATAACAAGGAATCTTGATGTAGGTGGTTGCTGGCATTGGTTCAAACGCTTAGACATCAAGAACCCTTGCGAGCTTTTCCTGCTTTCATACTGAGCTGTTCTGAGTGTGTTGGATTTTTGGTCTGATGACTCACCCTACCTCATGGTCACAAGGCAGCTGTCATGACTCCAGACAGAATATCCATGTCCAAGGCAAGAAAAAGGGGGATGAAATATTACAAGCAAAATCATCCTCCATGTCGTTTCCTTCTATTAGATAACAAAATATACTGCCCGGAGGCCCCCAGAACACTCCAGCTTATATCCCACTGACCAGAACTATGTCACATGACTAGTTCTAACTGCATGGGAATCTGGGAAAGCGAGTATTTAGTTTTTTCTAATGCAGGGATAAATAGGGAAGGGGGCTGGGGATAACTTGGATTAGCCACCAACCGTATGTGTCTGTCACAAACAACTGGCTCATTTGTTTTCAATCTTCCTTATTTATGCCTTCCTGATGCCTTTTAGATGAATCCTCACCCTGATACTGTTTTCTTTTGGCTGTAACCATTCTGCTATTCAATCTATGTATGGATTTCAGCTATTAAAAATTTCATACCCAGTATCTCCAACTGTTTCTTCTTGTCTATTCTTAACTTGTGTTAACAATATCCTCCCTTATCTTTTGAGGATATTTATTATGCTTATCTTAAACTTGATCAGATGGATTAAATCTGCTTCATCTAGTAGTTTCTCAATTTGTTGTTTTTCTTCTACTGTAAATGTTCCCCTTTGAGTTCCTCTTACTTTGAGGGTGTCAGTGGACATGGCAGGGGAAAATTAATGCTCAGATCCTAGGATATGAAGAAGGAGGTGGAGAGGTGGAGTTTAAGGTCCTATAACTAGTTCCTATAACAGGAGGGTACTGGAATCAGAAATAAGTCATGAGGGATGGAGTTTTATCACCCATGCAGAGCCAAGAAAAATTCACTGGATCTGCCCAAGGTTGAAAAACTGGTAACCCCCCTACAAAAACCTATGCACCACAAGGGTTTCACTTTGGTCTCGGGAAGCAGCAATGAAGTTTGCAATTACCTGGACCCACAGGTAGAAAAAACCCAAAATGTGTGGATGAGTCTGAATTTACACCACATTATCTTCACAGGAGATGCAGAAAGAACATAATCAACA
Organism: Phataginus tricuspis; assembly: GCA_029783875.1. NCBI lineage: Eukaryota > Metazoa > Chordata > Mammalia > Pholidota > Manidae > Phataginus > Phataginus tricuspis. The sequence goes on from JAQQAC010002837.1 coordinate 35,517,665, forward strand.
TCCATGTATTCCCAGGATTCATGTAAAAAAATAAAACCTATTTGTTGAGGTACCACCCCTCTACAATCTCATTACCCTCTGCCAGAGGCAACTGCTCTCCTGAATCTTAAGTGTTTATCACTCCCAAGCATATATTTATCCTTTTATTACATAGTTCCTAAACAATATTCCACTTCTGTCTAGTCTGGCTCTCAACCTCAATACTATGCCAAGACTCCATAAGGTCACTAATGACTTAGGGGCTAGCAAAATCAGAGTACTTCTATGTTCTCACTTTACAGTTAATCCTTCCTTCTCCAATCCTTCCTTGGTCTTCACTCCCTGGCTTTCCTCATCCCTTCAAACTACCCTAATCTCACCTCCTTTGTTCCTCCTTCTCTGCCCTACTTCAAAACTGTTAGCATGTCCCAAGGTTCAATTATAGATGTTCTCGTCTACCATCTCTGTTCTCTCCCTAGATATAATTCAGTTCCATGAGTCTAAATACATCTACATGAAAAGACACCAAATCTCTACCTGGGCTTGATCTCTCCCTGAGCTCCTAATTGTATATCCAACTGCTCACTTGACACCTCCCCTCTGAAGTCTTGTAGTTATCTCAGATTCAACATGACCAAAATGAAACCCTTGACTTATGCCCCACTCCACCCCACCCATACCTGTTTCCTTCACAACTCCACTCCCGTTTCAGGAAATTGCCCATCATCTACCCAGTTGCTCTATCAAGAAACCAGGAGTCATCCATGATTATCCCTTCTCCTTAACCCCAACGTCCAACTCTCCTGCAAGACCCATTCACTTCCCTTCCCAGATATGGTGTACCTTTAAACCATTCTCTTAGCTACATTTCCACTGTCACTATCCCAGGCTGGGTCAGCATAATCTCTTGCCTACTAAATGGTCTCCTCACTTCCAATCTTGCCTCCTTCAAATCAGTTCTCCACACATCAGCAAGACTGACAGACGTAAAATCAAATGTATCTCAGATCTTGTCACTCCTTTGCTTAAAATTCTTCAATGACTTACCATTAGAATAAAATTCAAAATCGTTACCACGGGCTACAAGATGCTATATGATCTCAACCCTCTCCCCCTCACCTATTACCTTCCAGCTACACTCATTTCTTTGCTTTTTCAAACAAGACCAAGTTCTCCCCTGCCTCAGGGCCTTTGCACAGACCATCATCAGATCTTAGTCTGGAAGGCTCTCCACCTTTCTGCCTCCCATTTTGACATGGTTTCAGGTTAAGTATCACTTCAAAGACTTGTTCCCCCTGGCCACTTTATCTAAAGGAGGTTCCCCCATTATTTTCTATTCCAGCTCTCAGTTTCCCTCAGAGCACTACCACAAGTTGTAGTTTACTTGTTAAAGTTACTATTTGGTCCCCTATTCATAAGAGAATTGTTAGGTCATGAAGGGCAAGAACTATGTGTTTTGCTATTACTATCTCCAGCACCCAGCACCATGCCTAACACGTGGTAGACACTCAGTAAGTATCTAGGTAATCTGTATCTTCCAGGCACTTTAAACATAGTTCCTCACTTAAACTTCACAATAACTCCTCGAGGTAAGACACATCTCCCCACCGTGCAAAGAAGGAAATTGAGGGTCAAGTTTCTAACCTGTCCCAAGTCTCTGAAGTTAACTGAAGTGGGGACTGGAACAGATGTCTGTAGGACTCCAGAGCCTTCACTCTCAAACACCACTCTGAAGTTTCTCGGTTTTTGAAACCCAGCAGAACAATGGGACTCAGCTGCAACACCGAGAACCGAGAGCCTCACGTCCCGCCGGCAGCCGAAGCTCCCAGCAGTCCAGCACTCAGGGGTGTGGCCAGGAGAGTGGGCGGCTCCAAGCCCCGGAAGACCGCCCAGAGACTACGTATCCCAAGAAGCTCTGCAAACTAGCGGAAGCGAGGTCGGGAACAGCGTGATGACGTTTCAGGGACGCCGGCGCGCGTGATTTAAATTGCGGCGGTTTACACGGTGTTGAGACTTTGTAGGGTTACCAGAACTGTGGCTTCTCGGCATTTCGCGTTTCTCTTCCCAGGGCACCTGCTGACTGCCCATGGACTCGTCGCTTCAGGCCCGCCTGTTTCCCGGTCTCGCCATCAAGATCCAACGCAGTAATGGTGAGGGGTAGGGTCCTTAGGGAAAAGGGGACTCATGGGCTGTGAGACGACTTAAATGACTGCTCCTCCCCTAACGGCAGGGCCTGAGACACTTTTGGGGGTTTCCCCACCTCCTCCTGGTCCGCGCTTCTGTACTGGCAGTCGGTCTTTCCTACCCAGAGCAGGGACCTCTGTGCACTGGCGGTGGTCACCTTTCCCGTCCTCGGAGTGGGCGGGGCTCCAGCACGTCAGTGGACCTCCCAGGGAAGTTAAGGTCGCTAGATTCACTTTCCCTCCAAAATTCTCCCTGAAACTGCCCTGTGCTTTAGGGACTTCGGCTTCCTGGTCCCTTTACTCTCCTCTAAATAAATATTGCTCACTCGCAGTATGTCAGGCCCTGGGATTCAGAGTAAGGAGACAGAATCTCTGCTCTTCAGGAGCTTGCAATTCTGTCCTCTCTTATTCGGTTAAGCAGCTACCGCGTCAATGGTAGGTCTAATACACATGTCACTAAGAAATTGGTCAGACATAACCGTCAGGGGTGAAGCAGGGAAACCCCAGGGCGCTAGAGCCTCAGTACTATGTTGAGGAATGGTTCCTAAGGACTAGAGTGACTTACCTGCCCAAACATACCTTCACCCCACTGTAGGCTCTCTTTTGAGTGAAGGTGAACCCTCTGCAGCTCGGTTTTAAGACCTGTTCCCTGCCTCCCTCACTGTGGGGTGTCCTAAGGATGAAGTGCCAGGAACTTCATTATCTCCTAGTGTTTAAAAGAAAAAAGAAAGAAAGGCAGGTCCCTTCCTTCAGGTCAGCTGCACATTGAGAGTCTGTGGAATCCTAAAAATGAAAAAGATGGGTAACTAGCCTTTTCATACTATAGGCATAATTCACAGTGCCAATGTAAGGACTGTGAACTTGGAGAAATCCTGTGTTGCAGTGGAGTGGACGGAAGGAGGTACCACAAAAGGCAAAGAGGTGGGTTCTATGAGAATGCCTCTACCACATTTAACACCTTCCTACCTAAAAGATCTATGTAGAAATGGAACTTGTAAGAGCCTTGTTTCTGATGCCGTCTTGTCCTCCCTGATCTTAAACATGGTTCTCTCTCTCTCGGTGCATTGGGATTTTATTTAAGTGAAGCCTGTTCTAAACTGAAGCAATCGACAGTTTCTGGTGTGTTTGTAGAAGGCAAACTGCACAGAATCCTATAGCTTTGCTCACCTGCGCTAGCTTCTGAGTGCACACTACCGATGAAACCAGTTTGGGCAGCAAAATTGATAACCTAGTTGAGACAGAAGTATATTTCTGCAACACCAAATAACAGCAGGGACCTTGTGATGAATGGCACAGATGAATAGTGCTAGAGCAGTTGAGAGGTGGCAGCTCACTGAGGATGAGCTTAATTTGTGGTGGTAGGGTGGGAAGGCTTAGCAGAAACAGTGAGATGACCTTCAGGGAAACTAATGAAGAAGCTGGCTCCAGGTAGGGAAGCTCAGGGTGCTTGGCAGCAGCAGAAGGGCTGAAAAGGAGACTAGAGGCTCTTCCATCTCTGGCACTAGGATGTTTCAGATTTTATTTTGGAGGCCTCGGAAGGATTCTGAAGAGAGATGTGACTAAGACATGTATGTTTTAGAGGGCTTTTGTGGTGAAAAGGCCATCAGGTGAGGAGTATGAAAACCTGGATCCTAGTCTGGCTCTGCCACTACTGTATGTATTCCCAGGCATTTTTCCACCCCTCTTTGGAATTCAGTTTCCTCATCTATAAAATTAGGAGGATGATAATATCTATCTCATGGGTTGCTGTAAGGATTTATTCAACAAATCTTTTTGTACTAATCCCAAAATACCAGTGTGTTTGGTGCTGGGGATAGAGGTGAATAAGACAGACCTGGACCCTCTTTCTGGAGCTCAATGAGATAACATGTGAAGGGCTTGCTTAGTATAGCATGTGTGCCTTAGGGTAGGCATACAGATATTTAGGTGGTATATTTGAGAAATAAAAGGATTGAATATTTTACATTATCTGCCCTTAAATTACGAGATTCCTAAAATTGATTCCCACCAGCTATTAGTTTCTTGTCATCTGTTTTATGGTTTGCTGTTGTTTGTTTACAGTACAGCCTTTGTGAATGTTCCCTATATAGGGGCTGGAAATGGGGGAGGTGTGGGTAGTAAGGGTCTGTAGTGGTCCAAGAAACAGACAAAAGTTTGTTTACTGAAGTACTTGCCAGCTTTTGTATTGGTAATTCTATCCTTGCCTATCCCATGCCATGTTAGTTTCTAGCCCTTTGTGCATATGACTTCCCTCCTCCATTAGAATGTGAGCTCACTGAAGGTGAAGGCAAGGGCAATGGAAATCTTAATTCATCTTTGAATACCTTCCCCCTACTGCTTAACTCGTGCCTAATAAATGTTTGAATAACCAGTTAATAAATATAGGTTGTATACATAGGAGGTAAAGCTCTCACCTGGAACACATGCTTCAGCTCTGTCATATTTGGAGATACAGATAACCAAGTTGGTACTATTTTGGTGTGTTTGAACTGCTATGAAGTATCTGGTGAAGGTTGAGTTGTTCCTAGAGGATTGCAGGACTCTGGTGATGGAGACCTAGAATTGTGACCTCATTGCAGGCATGAGCAGGAAGCTCCAGTTTCTAGGCCTAATAGAAAATGTAGGTAGGCACAGGGTTAGGTAGCAGCTCTAAGGAACTTATCCCTTGCCCATAAGATCCTGAAGGGCCCTCTATTTTGACTATCACTGGGACAGAACTTGTTTCCTCCTTTGTGTCAGCCCTCAAGAGGTGCTTGGGTGGCTGTGTCCAGCAGGACCCCTGCCCAGCAGAATATTAGGGGAGCCAAGTGGCCTAGATCTATTGTGGACCACCTGACCGTTGGCCTGTGCCTTCCTCTTCACCTCGTTCTCATCACTGACATCTACCACTGACTTGGAAATCAGAAACCAATATCCATCTAGATGGTAAATCATGACTAAGGAACAAATATTTGTTTATACCTGTTAGTACTTAGTAGAGCTTAAAGTTAGTAAAGTCTGAATCTAGGGGTAGCTTTGGTTGAAGAGATGCAATTGGATTAAAGAAGCTATGATGTTCCACTGAAATTTTATTTGATCTTTGCAGATTGATTTTGATGATGTGGCCGCAATAAACCCAGAACTCTTACAACTTCTTCCCTTACACCCGAAGGACAATCTGCCCCTACAGGAGAATGTAACCGGGCAGGTAGGTGCGTTATTTGGCTACAGCCAGTGCCCCAGGGGAGTCATTTGGCTTGGTGGCTCTTTGGTTTTCTGGGACTGCCTAGGACTCAGCACAGCAATGGGCCCAGGATAGGCCCTTGAGAATTACCAGGATCCATACATTGTGGTTTGTTATATATTTATTTTTCAGAAACAAAAACGCAGATCAGTCAACTCCAAAATTCCTGCTCCAAAGGAAGGTAAATGGATTTCTACTGGCTTATTGTCATGGGATTTATGCCAGGAATGATATTCCTGGGGCTCAGATGAGTGAAACAGACACACTGCTCCAGGTTAGCAGGTGGCTTCCATGTGAGCTGAGTCCTGCCCTGTCTTCCAAGTATCTTTCTCAGTGAGAAAGAATCCAACCTACAGGGAGGGAAATGGAGAGGTATTGTTCAGAGGGTACGAAGTACCAATTATGCAAGATAAATACGTTCTGGAGATCTAATGTATAACATGACCTATTATTAACAATACTGTATTTTATACTTGAAGATTAACCATGAGAGTAGATCTTATATTAAGTGCTCTTACAACAAAAGAAAAGTAAACAGAATAGAAAACAAAGGGAGCAGAAGGAAACTTTTAGACAATGGTAAGTGTATGGCATTGACTGTGGTGATAGTTTCATGGGTAGATACATATCTCCAAACACATCAAGTTGTATACATTAAATATCTATCATTTTTTGTATGTCAATCATACCTCAATAAAACAGTTTAAAAAAAAAGACCCCAACCTACAGCTCTTAGACCAACCTCTCAGGGACTTGGGAAATTTGCTAACTGGTCCACAATTCTTTCCTATAGAATCCAAAGCAGTAATCAGCCATGACAGGCTTTTTTTCTTTCCTCAAGGGAATAGTGTGCCTTGGAGTGAGGTGGTGAGCAGTCTGGGAGGAAAGCTAGGTCTGGCTGTTTAGAAGTATAGTTGATAGTGCTATTGAGCTCTGGGGGAAGAACAGGATGGGAAGAATATTAGCAGTGCCCCAAGTCTAGGAGAAGGTTGCCTTTCTCTGCAGAAGTAGTCAGTGGGTAAACCTACTTCTGACTGCAATAGTCTGTGACTATAACGGGTGGCTGTAGGCACAAACTACCCAAGAAATCCTTATTACTCAGAGCTATACCTTTCAGCCGGAATGGCCTATCCCAGTCCAGGGATTATCATTGCTCTGACATGCTCCAGCTACGTCAGGCCCAGAGACTTACTTGGCTACAGCTTCAGGCTTTGGAGGCCTAGGTGGAAGGTGGTGCAGTTGCAAGCACGGGCTGGGCCTGAGTGGTATGGCTGTACCATGAGGACCTGCAGGAGAGATGGGATTGGCAGTGGTCTCACTCCACATGTATGTCCTCAAAGGATATAGCCACAGCTATTTTTAATGGAAAAAAAATAATAAAGGTGCATGCTATTCAATAGTAGAAATGAAACACAAGATCACAAATCTTTTGTGAAACAGCAAGAATATAATAATTCATGCTCTTTATGAAAGACTTGGATTATATAGAGCCATCAGATCAGCCTAAACTTAGGAGACCCAGAAATTCATTACAAGTTGATGTTTGCCTGTATGACAGCATGTGTTCTATTCCAAATTTATGACTTCTTTTATAGGTGAGGAATTATTTCTCTCTTAACGGAGGGTAGAAAATTGGACAAGTATTCAAGTATAACTCAATTGTTTCTCTTAGTTAAGCATTCTTTTAAGATTCCAGAAAATCAGTGTAGCTGATTCTATGGGTTTCTGATGATGTGGCCCAGGCCTGGCTCTGTAAAGCTTCCTGAAGCAGTGGAAAAACCCCAGACTTTGGAATATGACAGTCCTGGGTACACCTCCTGGCTCTCACTATTTGAGTGACACCAGGCAAGTTGCTTAATTTCTCTGAGCTTTAATGTACCCTTTCATCAGATGGGAGTACTGATATTTACCTTTTAATGTTGTTTTGAAGATTGGGAAGATTGTACAATGATAGATACTGCTACTGCTAGGGTTAATAATGCTTTTTTCAAGGATTAGGTCTATCTCTTCAGAAATAATTTCAGATGGTCTGTAGGTCCCCTCATTTACTCAAGACAGATGCTCTTGTGGGAGTGTACTTGCCCTTAGTAGTTCTCAGATTTGCAGAATCTGAACAAGTTAGTTTGGGGTCACTGGTACTTGGCCTTTCTAATTTTTCCTTTCCATGGGTGGAAGGAATGGGGAACTGGTGGTCAGGAGCCATTTCACTGTGTACAGAATCTTGGAGGGTTGCTCCCATCAGCCCTCCTGCTCATGCTGCACTGATTGGCTACTGCCCTTGGTTCTTCAGGTCTCCGAGGCCGTTCCACTCGCATGTCCACCATCCCAGAGGTTCGCATCACTTCTCAGGAGAATGACATGGAGGTGGAGCTGCCTGCATCTGCAAATTCCCGCAAGCAGTTTTCAGTGGCCCGTGAGTAATGTTCTCCATTTGAGGCCTTGGAGTAGCAACTCACACACTGCCTTGTTCCTGTTCTGGAATATCCTAGAATTCCTACACTCACCTGGCTTCAGGACTATTCTGCCCCTGCCGCACTGCTCCCTTATCAGCAAATATCTCACTTTACTTTTTTGAACTTTATTGAAACACAATATATATACAGAAAAATGAAGTCATTGAATATATTATTCACAAACTGAACACACTTAGGTAACTAGCACCGAGATCAAACACAGCATTATTAGCACCCCAAAAGTCTCCCTCGGGCCCCCTTCTGGCTCCTAACCCTCTAAGGATACCTATAATCCTGATAGCATAAATTAGCTTTTTCTCTCTTTGGACTTCATACAAATGGAATTAAGAAATATTTTTAGTTGTCAACTTTTATTAAATATATAAAGTGGGTGCAGATTTTGTAACATACACAATTGTTACATCTTACATGTATTAAATTCCTCTCTAATAAAATGAAGGTAAACAAAAGCGTTACAACCAGGAATAGGAAGTGATGCATTGTCAGGGGTTAAATCAATATAGTTAGTTGTTACTCAGGTTCCCATTAGTCCTAGCTTTTCTGTCTTTACTCCCATTAACCACTTGGGTTTCAAGGCTTTGGAGAAGTCAGATAGGTCTGACTTTTCTCCCAAATGAGTAGAAAGGGCTGGCCCGGCCTGAGAACCCATGCTTGGGTAAGCCTGAAGAGTTCAGGCCTTTTAAGGCCTTTCTTCATGGCAAAGCCCATATTGAGCTACTTAAGATTTGACCCCAGGAGCCAGCCCCTGTAGTGAGACTGGTCAGGTTCGGGGTTTGGGCTGAGGTGAGGGGAAAAGCCCAATATCTGCTCACACTGTAGGAGCCTGAGCCCTTGCTGAGCTGGCAGCCAGAAATCCTCCTGGCCCATGACCTGCTAGGGCTCAGATGAGCACAAGCTGCAATATGCCTGTCTGCTTCTCCATTGACTCTTGTTCCCCCACAGCCGCCCCCCCTAAGCCCTCCTGCTCTGCAGCAGCTGAAATACCATTGACGATGGTCAGCGGGGAGGTGGAAGAGCAAGTCCATTCCAACCGAGGCAGCTCTTCTGCAAACCCTGTGAACTCAGGTAGACACACTGAGCTGTCTGCTACCCTGCTCCTGGTACAGGACAGGTAGTTACATCCTGTCTTAAACCTGGCCTGCCTTGGCACCTCAGTTCAAACCATGTTTGACACATGGGGGCATGTTTCCCTGTGGCCATGGAATCAGTCTTTGGCCTGATTCACAAGAGGAGACCCTGTCCCCACCAGCTGGTAGGAGCCCTCTGATGTAGCTGGGGTGTTGTCACAGCTCAAGTCTTGGCTGACACCTGAAGACCAGCCAAGAATGACCATCACGACCAAGCAGGAACAGTCTCACCTCCTCTGGTGGTTATGCCACAGAGGCATGGAGAGAGCTTGGGCTAGACCTGGAGTGCTCACGTCTTTACTTTGTGGGCTTGGCCATCCCAAGAGTCACGTCGCTTCCTCTCCCTGCATATGGTGATTTAAGAGCAAGGGTCTGGGGAAGGCCAAGCCCTGGGGAAGGCCAAGCCCTGGGAAAGGCCCAGGACGCAGTACAGCTGCTGGAGAAGCGCAGGCTGGCTAACCTAGACTGGTAAGAGTGGGCCTCCTTTTGTCCCCCGCTAGTTCGAAGGAAATCATGTATTGTGAAGGAAATGGAAAAAATGAGGAACAAGCGAGAAGAGAAGAGGGCCCAGAACTCTGAAATGAGAATAAAGCGAACTCAGGTACCTTGGGAAGCTAGGGCATGGGTGTTTGGGCAGGCATCCTTAACTGCATCCAGACAGGCAACAGAGACATGGCTGGGCCCCAGCATTTCTGAGGCTCTAGTTCTGATATCCAGGACATTCAAATGGTTTCTCATCAGGATTCAGAGAACAGATAAGTGAGATACTTTTCTGAAGGCCCTCAGAAGAGGAATATTTCATGCTGATCCAGTGGGCACACCCAGCACACAGTGCATTGACCAGTGGGGCTCCTGGGCACAGTTGTCAGCTTTTCCCTGGCCTGTTTGTGTGTATATGGTGGGGTGGGGAGGGTGCTGCAGTGGAGTTTCACTTCAGAGCATTTCCCTTAAGTTGACTTAATTGCTCCAGGGAGTCTCAACCTGCTGGTCTCCTAAGAAGGGGACAGTTCCTAGAGAGTTTTGGTGCATTATTAGGTCCCCTGCCAATCCCTTTGTTCCTAGGTTCCCAGCTGAGAGCCAGGGTGGGAGGAGGGGAGATTTGTGGGGACTCTGTCAGTTCTGAAGGGCTTTGTGCATGTGAGGAGCTGTTGGTGCTGCTTAGCACTGCACGCTGAGCACTTACATCAGAGCATTCCGTCCTTTTTCACCCTTGTCCCAAACAGGAATATGACAACAGCTTTCCAAACTGGGAATTTGCCCGGATGATTAAAGAATTTCGGGCTACTTTGGAATGTCATCCACTTACTGTGACTGACCCTGTGAGTAAACCCAAAGGGCTTCTACCTCTCCTTCCTGAGTAGGTGTACAATTGAGAGACAGAAAACTTTAAGGGAGTGAGAGCATTCAGGAGTCTTCACTCACCCTTAAGGATATTTTTAATGCCATTTGATGGGCTGAGCTAGAAAAGCCTAGATGGGAGAGTCTTTGTAAACTCCCCTCCACCTCTGCACCCACTCCCACCCTCCTTGCTTCTGTAGGTTGGCTAGATTCTTACTAATAATAATGAAAGTGGTGCCAACACCTGTGGGTAAAAGAGTGAGAAAATTGGGAAGAAAATTCAGAGCTGCTTTCTTGTGCTTCAGCATAACTAAGGGCAGAGGTGGGGGACCTAGTGACAGATCTTGGTTCTGGACTGGGCTAAACATGGAATTAGAAAGGGAGGGGTCCTTTCAATATTGCTCTGACTTTGCTGGTTGGTGGTCTTCTCTCATTCTCTTGAAGATTGAAGAGCACAGGATATGCGTCTGTGTTAGGAAACGTCCCCTGAATAAACAAGGTAAGCCCCATTCAGCCAGGAAGAGTCTTTGGACTGACAGGGTTCCCCTGTGTCCAGGGAGCATCCCCTGAAATACTCTCCTTCTGCAGAATTGGCCAAGAAAGAAATTGATGTGATTTCCATTCCCAGCAAGTGTCTCCTCTTGGTACATGAGCCCAAGTTAAAAGTGGACTTAACAAAATATCTGGAGAACCAAGCATTCTGCTTTGACTTTGCATTTGATGAAACAGCTTCAAATGAAGTCATCTATAGGTTAGTCCTTGCCTTTTTTTTTTCCCCTCCTCCTGCCTTTCCTCTTTTCAATTTGGGGCATTGTAGTAACACTACTCATAGACGTACTGAACTCTGAAGCCCTGCCTGGCCTCAGCTTGTGTTCTCTTTGGATCAGCCTTCACAGAGCTGGCTCTGGCTGTGCTCCTGGCACCAGAAAGGCCCTGTTTGGACCTGCCACATCCCACTTTGCAGCTTTAGTGGCCCATCCTTGAGTGGATCAGAAATTAGTTATTACCCATTGCCCTCTCTGAGGCAGAGCTGGGCAGGCTCCAGGGGCTCATCCACTGTGTTGTGCAGGCACTCCATTACCCACTGGGCTTAGCAGAGTCGGCAAACTAAGTCTAGCAGACTTAGCAAAACTCTGTATTGAGCCCCCACTAGCCTCATGTGGCTGTTTAAATAAAATTAAAAATTCAACCCTCAGTCACACTACCACATTTCACGTGCTCAGCAGCAATGTGTGGCAATGGTTACTCTCGGACAGCACACAGAATGTTTCCATAATGACAGAAAGTTCTATGGGACACACTGCTCTAAACCAGAGGTCGACAAACTATAGCCCATAGGCCAAATTTGACTCACAATCCCTTTTTTACAGAGCTTTCAAACTAAGAGTGGTTTTTATGTTTTGGGATTTTTTGTTTTTAATTTTTTATCGAAGTATAGTTGACATATAATAGTGGTTTCAGATGTACAACAGTGATTCGACATTTATATACATTACAAAATGCTCACCATAATGAGTGTAGTTACCATCTGTCACCATACAAAGTTATTACATTATTGACTATATTCCCTATGCTGTACTCTTCATCCCTATGACTTCATAACTGGAAGGTTGTACCTCTTTATCGCCTTGAGCTGTTTTGCCCCCCCCCCATCTCCCTCTCCTCTGTCAACCACCAGTTTGTTCTCTCTATTTATAAGTCTTTCTGGGTTTTTTGGTTGATATTTATTTGTTTTGTTTTATAAGTTCCACATATAAGTGAAATCATATGGCATTTATCTTTCTCTGACTTATTTCACATAGCATGATATCCTTTGGGTCTGTCCATGTTCTTGTAAATGCAAGATTTAATTCTTTTTTTATAGCTGAATAATATTTCATTTATATGTGTATCTTCCTTATCCATTCATCTATTGAAGGACAATTAGGCTGTTTCCATATCTTGGCTATTGTAAATAATGCTACAAACATAGTGCTATAAATATAGTGGTGCATATACCTTTTTGAATTAATGTTTTCATTTTCCTCTGGTAAATACCCAGAAGTGGAATTACTGGATTATATGGTATTTCTATTTTTAATTTTTTGACAGACCTCCATAACTGTTTTCCATAGTGACTGTACCAGTTTACATTCCCACCAAGGCTTTTGTTTTTAGAGGGTTATTAATATATATATATACACACACACAGACACCTGTGTGGCCCACAAACCCTAAAATATTTTAGGCCTCTACTTTAGAAAGTTTCTTCTGATCTTTGTAGTGTTTCTGGTGCTGGAAGTTTGTTGCTAAGCTCAGGATTTCATCTGTGTCTCCAGAGTCAGGGAAGGACCTGTTGGCTCAGAGTGAGGGCCCCCAGCTTACTCTTGGCAAGTCAGTCCAGCCTCTCCCAGTCACCTAGGGGAATTTCAGATTTGTAGATGGGGCTGGGGTCGGATGGAACACTTTGCAGGAAAGGAGTGCTAGTGCTTGGAAGGAGGAATTGAGGACCCCAGGAGTTTTGCCATGGAAGGGCAGTAGAACCATGTTCGAGGGAGCACACTTAGGGAAGAGATAGACACTCTTCTCTATCCTTTCTCCTAGGTTCACAGCAAGGCCACTGGTACAGACAATCTTTGAAGGTGGAAAAGCAACCTGTTTTGCATATGGCCAGACAGGAAGTGGCAAGACACATGTGAGTATTCAGGCCTGGCAGAGAGCAAGCCTTTTCATGGTGCAACACTGGGTCCCTGAAAAGGAAGACAGTGACATTGCCCTCAGTGCAAATGCCCCATCACCAGATACTCTTGCTGTGCCAGATGCAGGGAGGGGCCTTGCAAGTCTAGCCTCCCTGCTTTGGTGGGGCCCACTGTGTCAGTGGAGCTGTTGTGCTCTGGCCTAGGCCAAGGACCATTTATCACAGTCTTCTGTCCCTTCCCTTTGCAGACTATGGGCGGAGACCTCTCTGGGAAAGCCCAGAATGCATCCAAAGGGATCTACGCAATGGCCTGTAAGTAGCATGTTCTGCCACCCTGGGGTTTGGTAGAGAGAAACAGGTTGCTTACCTAATCCAGGCTCTTGCCCACAGCCCGGGATGTCTTCCTCCTGAAGAATCAGCCCCGCTACCGGAACCTAGGCCTGGAAGTCTATGTGACATTCTTCGAGATCTATAATGGGAAGGTAACAGGCAGGGGAGTGCCTGTTTATGTTGTTGGGGCCCCTGACCTTTCCAAAACCTTGAGGTTGGCTAGAAATTATAGAAGCCAAACAACCTGCAGGCTGTCAATCCTTTGATAGGCCACTCTGCCCTGACCTGTGGGAGGTTTTATCTCTGGGTGGAATGGCACCCAACCTCAACAAGTACGGCAGGAACACTCCTCGGCGCCTCTCAGGTGAAGGTTTGCTGTGTCCCTGTCCTCCCTCAAACCAACTCCTTCATAACTTTTTCTTCTTCCCCTGTTCACTCCCATTCATCTCATACTCATATTCTGTCTCTCTCCTTATACCCTCTGTGCTTTTGCAGAGTTGCCTTCCCTAGAGAGGGATCTAGATAATAATAATAGCTAATTTGATTATAGTGTGATATTATGTGCTAAGCACTATACTCACCTCAACTCATTTAGTCATTACAACCTATGAGGAAGTATTACCATCACTATTCTACAGGTGAGAGATGAGTCTGGGTGGTTAAATACCTGTCCAGGCTCCCATAGCTAGTGGAGCAGCAGAGTTGTATGAAGCTGAGGTAGCCTGGTTCAGCTCTCAAGTGTATTGCCCTCTGCTAATCTGTCATCCACCCAGTTTAGCTCTTCTCTGTGTTCCCTGCTGCCAGCGCTTGTCTAAGCTGGGACAGTCCTTAGAAGAGAGGGAGGACTCAGGTGGGGTGCCCAGCGCCTGATGGCCTTAGCCTTTCTTCCCTGCCTGGCACAGCTGTTTGACCTGCTCAACAAGAAGGCTAAGCTGCGCGTGCTGGAGGATGGCAAGCAGCAAGTGCAGGTGGTGGGGCTGCAGGAGCGCCTGGTCAACTGTGCCGACGATGTCATCAAGATGATTGACACAGGCAGTGCCTGCAGGTCAGAGTTCTGGCAAGGGGAAGGGGCCGCCTTGTAATGCTGGGTTCAGGTGACAGAAACTACCTCTGAGCTCACTGCTGTTTCCAAAGAGCGCTACTTTTCCCAGCTTGGGGTGAAGGCCTCTGCCTTAAGAGGTCTTAATGAGGCAGATGACCCAGGGCCAGGGGCTCATCAAGAGCAAGTGAAAGTGTCTTAATTTAACCAAGGCAGTCTTTATTCCCAGGCCATTACTCCAAAGCCATGCTTCCTGATGTCTCTGGGTTTCTCCTTACTGTTCTCTTCCTCTGTGGTGGGAAATGGGAGCTCCAGGTAGGTTCTAGACTGGAAGTGATGGCGTCATAGCTCCTCTAACAGAGGTAGGGAAGTGCTCTTCCACCAGGCATAGTGCAGGAGGGTGCTAGGTAGCTTTTGGAGGCCCAGGGAGGGGGCTCAGCAGAGCCATCAGGTCTTGGTAAATGGTTCATGACACCCCCTCCTTCCCTGTGTGCCCTGCAGCAGAGTCAACTCATTCTTCCCCAGGTCTGGCAAAGGCCCTAGTACAGAACCCAGTAGTTTGGCTGCCAGGAAAACACAGAAGTCTGGGTCAAGAAGACACAAGACTTGGAGTCCTGACCTATGTTCCTGTCTTGCCAGAGAACTCACTGCTTGGACTCTGGGGTGCCACAGTGGCTGGTGATGCCAGAAGCTCATAGCCTTTCTTTGCTCTCCTTTGCCTACAGGACTTCTGGGCAGACATTTGCCAACTCCAACTCTTCCCGCTCCCATGCCTGCTTCCAGATCCTTCTCCGAGCCAAAGGGAGAGTACATGGCAAGTTCTCTTTGGTGGATCTGGCAGGGAATGAGCGAGGTGCAGACACTTCCAGTGCTGACCGGCAGACCCGCATGGAGGGTGCAGAAATCAACAAGAGTCTCCTGGCTCTGAAGGTAGCAGGGGCTAATGCAAGGTGGTTGGCCTGTAGGGCTGCTGGTGGAGGGAGGGAGGGACCTCAGTTGATCCTGCTGCCCCACAGGAGTGCATCAGGGCCCTGGGACAGAACAAGGCTCACACCCCATTCCGCGAGAGCAAGTTAACACAGGTGCTGAGAGACTCTTTCATTGGGGAGAATTCAAGGACCTGCATGGTGAGTAGGCGGTGGTGCAGAAGGACATTTAGTCCTGTCCACAGGCAGGAGGCTTGGCGCCCTTGCCCACCTGGGTTTCCAGGCTCTGACATGACTGGGCTTCTCTTGCTTATCAGCACCAAGCTCCCCTTTGCCTACCCAGATGGGGGAAAGAATCTGCTCCCTTTACTGTGTGTCCATGAAGCTCTTGGTTCACGGGAAGTCATTTCTCCCTCACCTGGTGAAAAGAGGGCTCCAGAACTCAGAGGGCCTTTGTGAAAGCAGGAGAAGGAATTCCTTGTCTCTTCTGTGGCTTCCCTCAGGCTTATTGGCTCCCAGCCTAGAGAATAGGAAAGGACTCCCGCTGTGTATGACTTTTTGTTCCTTTCCTTATTTTATCCATAAGTCCTTCTAGCTAGGGTCTGCCTTCTCTCCCTTCCGGGGACTGTCTCACACTGCCTGCTGGGGAAGGTGGGGATTTCTGACTAAGCTATAAACCCTTCTCCCTGAGGCATTATCCCTGAGCCTAGCTGAACTAAATAAAGGTCCTAGCAGGTGCCACAGAGCCTTGAGATGTGACTTTGGTGAGAGGAATGGGTCAGTAAAGAGATAAAGAAGCAGGGGGTGATCAGATATGCCTTTAAAAATAGGAAACGAATTTTTTTTTCTTCAGGTAATTTTATTTAAATTTTTTGGGGTGGGGCTTGTTAAGCTTTGGTTTAGGTACACAAGAGGATTGAAACTGATGTGGTTTTTTGAGAACCGGGCATTGGGATATTTGCTATTATTAATATATAATTACATGAGCAACATTATGGTCACTAGACTCCCCCTATTATCAAGTCCCCACTACACACCCCCACTGCAGTCACTGTCCATCAGCGCAGAAGGATGCTACAGAATCACTACTTGTCTTCTCTGTGTTATACTGCCTGCCCTGTATCCCGCTACCCCATCCCCACCCCCACTACATTATGTGTGCTAATTGTAATAGCCCTTTTTCCCCTTTATCCCTTCCTTCGCACCCATGTTTCCCAGTCCCTTTCCCTCTGGTAACCGTTAGTCCATTCTTGGGTTCTGTGAATCTGCTGCTGTTTTCTTCCTTCAGTTTTTTCTTTGTTCTTATACTCCACATATGAGTGAAATCATTTGGTACGTCTTTCTCTGCCTGGCTTATTTCATTGAGCATAATACCCTCCAGCTCCATCCATGTTGTTGCAAATGGTAGGATTTGTTTTCTTCTTATGGCTGAATAGTATTCCATTGTGTATATGTACCACCTCTTCTTTATCCATCATCTACTGATGGACACTTAGGTTGCTTCCATTTCTTGGCTGTTGTAAATAGTGCTGCGATAAACATAGGGATACATATGTCTTTTTCAAACTGGGCTGCTGCATTCTTAGGGTAAATTCCTAGGAGTGGAATTCCTGGGTCAAATGGTATTTCTATTTTGAGTTTTTTGAGGAACCTCCATACTGCTTTCTACAATGGTTGAACTAGTTTAAATTCCCACCAGCAGTGTAAGAGGGTTTGCCTTTCTCCACATCCTCGCCAACATTTGTTGTTGTCTTTTGGATGGTGGCCATGCTTACTGGTGTCAGGTGATATCTCATTGTGGTTTTAATTTGCATTTCTCTGATGACTAGTGATGTCGAGCATCTTCTCATGTGCCTGTTGGCCAAGGAAACGAATTTTTAAGATGCCTCAATTTACAGTGTCCATGAGGCATGCTGTCTGGCACAGAGTGGGTACTTAATGAGCTTTCCCCTTCCAGTACCATGTGGGTGTCAGCAGCAAGAGAATCCTCCTGGCAGCCTCTCTAAGTTCAGGTGGTCTAGCAGTCTTACCCCACGATCCTTAACCTTTAACTGCCATTCCCTCTTTTGCAGATTGCCATGATCTCACCAGGCATAAACTCCTGTGAATATACTTTAAACACACTAAGATACGCAGACAGGTACTGATGCCT
Source organism: Phataginus tricuspis (assembly GCA_029783875.1). Taxonomy (NCBI): domain Eukaryota; kingdom Metazoa; phylum Chordata; class Mammalia; order Pholidota; family Manidae; genus Phataginus; species Phataginus tricuspis. Next base: position 35,535,113 of record JAQQAC010002837.1, read on the forward strand.
ACATCCAGGTGGGGTGCGGAGGAGGGTTCAGGAACCGGGGAAGGAATGGTAGTGAAGAGAGGGGAGGAGGCTCTGGGGCCTCATTGCCCAATTTACATATTTTTCTGTAACGCAGTGATTCTGAAGCTTGAGAATTCAGACATGATACCAGAAGTTCTGTCCCAACCCCTTTCAGGTCTTGGTGGAGAATCAGCATGCTTGAAGCTCTTCTCCTAGGCCAAAGGAAAAGATGCTACTGTAGCCCCTTGAAGCCCCACAGTCTGAGTGGTGCTGCAATCTGATGAGTGCAGTGGCCTCATGTGGAATCTGAGACCTTCTTGTTTCCTCAGGGTCAAGGAACTGAGCCCCCACGGTGGGCCCACTGGGGAGCAGCCAACTCAAATGGAAACAGAAGAAATGGAAGCCAGCTCTAACAGGGCCCTGATCACAGGCAATGTAAGGGGTTGGGGGTCAAGACAGGCAGAAACATGGCCTGCTGAGATGGGAACTGAGCCATACTGTGGTGTCTCTCCTTTGGCTCCTTTAGTTCTCCAAGGAAGAGGAGGAACTGTCTTCCCAGATGTCCAGCTTTAATGAAGCCATGTCTCAGATCAGGGAGCTGGAGGAAAGGGCCATGGAAGAGCTCAAGGAGATTATACAGGTTGGGAGCTGACCCAGGCCAGGGAGGAAGGGGCTGGATATCCATCCTAGCACAGGCCCTCAGCAGCACTCTGTACCACTCCTTACACATGACCTCGGCTCTGCTCCCACCTGGTCTTCAGGTAGAATGGGAAGAGCCAGCCTCTGCACTAGCATCCCTTAATTTTCCGCCTGTTCCTCTGGCTGGTCTAGGGCAGCTGGTTACCATACCTTCTCTAGCCTGGCACACACAGGCTCTCATCGATCTTCCCAGCCGAGCTAGTCTCTCCTCCATGCTTCTGATTTTGTATGCAGGGACACTGTCGTCTTTATTCAGCAAATGTTTGGCATGTACTTCCTATATGATAGCTCCTGTGCAGAGACCAAGGGCCAAAAACAGGAATTATAGATAGTATGCCCTAACATAAGACTTGATCAATCCTGATTCTTCTATTTTTAAGCTGATTTCCTTGTGAAAGTCATTTAGCCTCTCTGGGCCT
>JAQQAC010002837.1:35536240-35583598 GCA_029783875.1 Phataginus tricuspis
TATATATATATATATATATATATTTATTTACACATGCACACACACACATATATATGGTATATAATACAGTAGTATACCATTACCAGGTTGCTATTTCCATGATAAGCCAGATGTGTTCCCTTTGGTTTCCACTTACTGGTCCAATGTAGCATCCCAGAACCAGGTAATCCTTCAGAGACTGAGGCAGAGACATTTCCCCACATGCTGCACCCGCATGTCCCTAAGCCAAATGGTGCCGGGTCCTAGCTTTTAAGCTGGGTACACAAGGCTCTCTGAGACATCCTCACCTCTATCCACCATTACCAGCCTCTGGCCTACCTCCTTTTCATTGCTCCTCCAAGGTCCAGCTCAGAGCATCCTCTGGAAAGCCTGCCATGATCCTCCCCAGGTCACTCCTCAAAGCCTGCCAGGTTTCTGCTCTCACAGCAGTTACTCCTACTGGTCTAGGATCTTTGATCTGTCTACAGAGATCATCTTCCCTCCAGCCTATGAGACTTTTGAGGACAGGACTGCATCTGATTCATCTTGATAAAACAGGTGAGGACTTGAAACCAGGCAGCCTTTACTTTTGTCTCCCTTACTTCCTTTCTTGCTTTCTTTTTTTTATTTTTTATTTAGGTATTATTGATATACACTCTTATGAAGGTTTCACATGAAAAAACAAAGTGGTTACTACATTTACCCATATTATCAAGTCCCCCCCCATACCCCAATGCAGTCACTGTCCATCAGCGTAGTAAGATGCCACAGATTCACTGTGCTACACGGTTTTCCCCGTGACTCCCTACACCATGTGTACTAAACATAATACCCCACAATCCCCTTCTCCCTCCCTCCCCACCCGCCTTCCCACACCCCTTCCCTTTGGTAACCACTAGTTCCTTCTTGGAGTCTGTGAGTCTGCTGTTATTTTGTTCCTTCAATTTTGCTGTGTTGTTATACTCCACAAATGAGGGAAATCATTTGGCACTTGTCTTACTCCTCCTGGCTTATTTCACTGAGCATAATATCCTCCAGCTCCATCCACGTTGTTGCAAATGGTAGGATTTGTTTCTTTCTTAAGGCTGAATAGTATTCCATTGTGTATATGTACCACCTCTTCTTTATCCATTCATCTACTGATGGACATTTAGGTTGCTTCAATATCTTGGCTATTGTAAAAAGTGCTGCAATAAACTTAGGGGTGCATCTGTCTTTTTGAATCTGAGAAGTTGTATTCTTTGGGTAAATTCCAAGGAGTGGGATTCCGAGTCAAATGGTACTTCTATTTTTCGTTTTTTGAGGAACCTCCATATTGCTTTCCACAATGGCTGAACTAGCTTACATTCCCAGCAGCAGTGTAGGAGGGTTCCTCTTTCTTCGCATCCTCGCCAGCATTTGTTGTTCTTAGTCTTTTCGATGCTGGTCATCCTTACTGGTGTGAGGTGATAGCTCATTGTGGTTCTAATTTGCATATCCCTGATGATTAGTGATGTGGAGCATCTTTTCATGTGTCTGTTGGCCACTTGGCCATGTGAATTTCTTCTTTGGAGAATTGTCTCTTTATTATCTTCTGCCCATTTTTTAAACCAGTTATTTACTTTTCGGGTGTTGAGGTGTGTGAGTTCTTTATATATTTTGGATGTTAACCCTTTGTCAGATATGTCATTTACAAATATATTCTCCCATACTGTAGGATGCCTTTTTGTTCTGCTGATGGTGTCCTTTGCCATACAGAAAATTTTTAGTTTGATGTCATCACAGGTGTTCATTTTTGCTTTTGTTTCCCTTGTTCAAAGAGATGCATTCAGGAATAAGTTGTTCATGCTTATATTCAGGAGATTTTTGTGTATGTTGTCTTCTAAGAGTTTTATGGTTTCATGCCTTACATTCAGGTCTTTGATCCATTTCGAGTTTACTTTTGTGTACAGGGTTAAACAATAATTCAGTTTCATTCTCTGGCATGTAGCTGTCCAATTTTGCCAACACCAGTTGTTGAAGAGGCTGTCATTTCCCCATTGTATGTCCATGGCTCCTTTATCGTATATTAATTGACCATATATGCTTGGGTTTATATCAGGGCTCTCTAGTCTGTTCCATTGGCCTATGGGTCTGTTCTTGTGCCAGTACCAAATTGTCTTGATTACTGTGGCTTTGTAGTAGAGCTTGAAGTTGGGGAGCATAATCCCACCAGCTTTATTCTTCCTTCTCAGAATTGCTTTGGCTATTTGGGGTCTTTAGTGGTTCCATATGAATTTTAGAACGATTTGCTCTAGTTCATTGAAGAATGCTGTTGATATTTTGATAGGAATTGCATTAAATCTGTAGATTGCTTTAGGCAAGATGGCCATTTTGACAATATTAATTCTTCCTATCCATGAGGATGCGATGTGTTTCCATTTATTAGTATCTTCTTTAATTTCTTTCATGAGTGTCTTGTAGTTTTCAGAGTTATAGGTCTTTCACTTCCTTGGTTAGGTTTATTCCTAGGTATTTTATTCTTTTTGATGCAATTGTGAATGGAATTGTTTTCCTGATTTCTCTTGCTACTAGTTCATTGTTAGTGTATAGGAATGCCACAGATTTCTGCATTATTAATTTTGTATCCTGTAACTTTGCTGAACTCAGATATTAGATCTAGTAGTTTTGGAGTGGATTCGTTAGGGTTTTTTAGGTATAATATCATGTCATCTGCAAACAGTGACAGTTTAACTTCTTCCTTACCAATCTGGATGCCTTTTATTTCTTTGTGTTGTCTGATTGCCGTGGCTAGGACCTCCAGTACTATGTTGAATAGAAGTGGGGATAGTGGGCATCCTTGTCTTATTCCCGATCTTAAAGGAAAAGCTTTCAACTTCTCACTGTTAAGTATAATGTTGGCTGTGGGTTTGTCATATATGGCCTTTTTTATGTTGAGGTACTTGCCCTCTATACCCATTTTGTTGAGAGTTTTTATCATGAATGGATGTTGAATTTTGTCAAATGCTTTTTCAGCATCTATGGAGATGATCATGTGTTTTGTTTTTTTTTTTGATGTGGTGGATGATGTTGATGTTTTTCTAATGTACCATCCTTGCACCAGCTTTTGCTTTCATCGATTCTTTCTATTGTTTTATTCTTCTCGATTTTATTTATTTCTGCTCTAATCTTTATTATGTCCCTCCTTCTGACTTTGGGCCTCATTTGTTCTTCTTTTTCTAGTTTCGTTAATTGTGAGTTTAGACTGTTCATATGGGATTCTTCTTCCTTCCTGAGGTAGGCCTGTATTGCAATATACTTTCCTCTTAGCACGGCCTTCGCTGTATCCCACAGATTTTTCAGTGTTGAATTATTGTTATTTGTCTCCATATATTGCTTGACCTCTGTTTTTATTTGGTCATTGATCCATTGGTTATTTAGGAGCATGTTGTGAAGCCTCCATGTGTTTGTAGGATTTTTTGTTTTCTTTGCATAATTTATTTCTAGTTTCATACCTCTGTGGTCTGAGAAACTGGTTGGTACAATTTCAATCTTTTTCAATTTACCGAGGCTCTTTTTGTGGCCTAGGATATGATCTATTCTTGAAAATGTTCCCTGTGCACTTGAGAAGAATGTGTATTCTGCTGCTTTTGGGTGTAGAGTTCTGTAGATGTCGGTTAGGTCCATCTGTTCTAATGTTTTGTTCAGTGCCTCTGTCTCCCTGCTTATTTTCTATCTGGTTGATCTGTCCTTTGGAGTGAGTGGAGTGTTGAAGTCTCCTAGAACAATGTATTGAATTCTATTTCCCCTTTTAGTTCTGTTAGTATCTGTTTCACATATGTAGGGGCTCCTGTGTTGGGCGCATAGATATTTATATTATTTATATCTTCTTGTTGGATTGACCCCTTTATCATTATGTAATGTCCTTCTTTGTCTCTTGTGCTTTTAAATCTTTCCATTGTATGTTTCATTTCTGATACTGTGTTCGTAGTGATTGGATTTCCAACCGGAATTCATTCCTGAGTTCTTGAATATTTTTCTGTACCTCCATGAGTATGTTAATGATTTTTATTTTGAAATCCCTTTCAGGCAGATTCATGGTCGCATTCATTTGAATCTTTCTCAGGCGTTGTTTTCATAATTTTACTTTGAACCAGGTACCATTGGCATTTCATATTTGTATATGGCGCCCTCTCCTGTCCAGAAGCTCTACACTATGGAGCTGCTCAGCCCCTGAAGCAATGTCAGGAGTCGCAGGGGAGTGGTATTGGTGCCCCGGGGAGGAAAGAGCCGTTTCCTGCTTCCTGGCTGCTATGCCTGTCTCCACTGCCAGAACCAGTGGGCCGGGCACACAGGTATAAGCCTCTATGCCTTGCATTTGTAGTTGCTGTAGATGGGGCATCCCTCTGGCTGACCTACCGCCAGGGTAGGGTTTGCCGGTTTGTGAGTCAGGTGGGGCTGGCTGGGCGAAAGGCTCAGTAGGCTGCGTATCATGGAGGGGGTCCTTGGAGCTCTGGAGCCAGCCAGGGAGCTGGAGCTCCTGAAGATCATGAAAGTTCCCAACCTGCTGGGCAGAGTGCACCTGGACAATTTTGTCTACCTATTGTTTCTCCTGAGCAATAAGCTCTGTGCCATCCTTGCCCTTTTAGCCGCCCTCTTGCTGTTAGGAAGTCTCTCAGACTGCCCACCGTTCTTTTGTCCCAGAGCAGCCGGATATGGATCATTGCTTTCCACAAGTGGCTAGAATCTCAGTCTCTCCAGGTATTCTGCCTGTCGTAGCTTTCCAACCCCCTAATCATGAGAGTACCATGAAAACACCATGAAATGTAGGTTTGTGCTCCCAGATCAGATCTATGGAGTTAGGTATTCAGCAGTCCCAGGCCTCCAGTCCCTCCCTGCTCTGTTTTTCTTCCACCTGTGAGCTGGGGTGGGGGAAGGGCTTGGGTCCCGCTGGGCCACGGCTTTGGTACGTTACCCTTTTCCGTGAGGTTTATTCTTTTCTCCAGGTGTATGCAGTTTGGTGCAGTCCTCTTGCCTGTTGCTCTTTCAGGATTAGTTGTATTAATTATATTTTCATATTATATGCGGTTTTAGGAGGAAGCTTCTGTCTCATCTCTCACACCGCCATCTTTAATCCTCTCCCTTTCTTTCTTTCTTTTTATTTTTTGTCCCTGTTCACCTGGAAGACACCTCTTCCTTTTGTGGGAGAAATTTCCTGGATTAATATGGTCTGGAAATCTACTCAAGGCCCAATGAGTTATGTTTTTCAAGGGCCCAGGGGAGATGTCGATATGAGGAAAGAAGAGGAGTGTGTGTGTGTGTGTGTGTGTGTGTGTGTGTGCGCGCCAGAGGTCTGGAACACCCAGGACCTGAACTGCAGAGGGCAAGATACCAGTGCTTGGGCCTCAGCCATCATGGCTGTGCAGGCCTTTCCCAAGCCCCTGATCTGCGGCTTATCTCGAGCATTCTGGGCTGCTTACCTCTTAAAGAGCTTCCCGTACCTGGGAAGCCAGGTTCTGGGACTAGAGGAGCTCAGGCTCCGGGGGTCTTGTTGTCTCTGGCAACCCTGCTGGATTTCAGGCCTTCCCCATCCCCATCTTCTGCCATTACCAACACTCTGGGTCACTGGGCTGGGAGTTTCTCACAGCGAAGGAGAGAAGTACCACGCCTGAAGCCTTGGTCCTCAGACCCCACCCTGCCTGTCCCTCCTGAGTCACCACATATCCCTTCCCTGTGGCTGACAGTCCCTTTAGTTTATGGTCCAGGAGAGGGAACCACTCTGCTTGTAAATCATTTACCCCACCCTTCTTTTTGACCTCTAGCTCTTACTTCTCCCTCTCTTCTGGTCCTAAACTCCAATGTCCCTCTCTCCTCACAGCTGAAAGCTCCATACATAGCTGGGCAGGTTACAACATGAGTCTAGGGCCAGACTGCCCAAATTTTCAAATCTGGACTCCACTGTGAACTACCTCTGTGACACTGGGCAAGTCATTTAACCTCTGTGTGTTTAACTTCCCCAGGAGGAAATGGGAATTATAATACCCATCTCATAGTGTGGTGAATATGAAATGAATTAATATTTCTAAAGTACTCAGAACAGTACATGGTGAGTATGATATGCTACAGTATCTATTAGCATCTCTTCTCTCTGGTCCAGCTTTAGCACTTCCACTTCTGCACCCCTAAGACACCTGAGATCTCATTGGTGAATCCAGTAGCCTCCTCCCAAGTCTTAACCATACTTGGCATCTCTCATTCTTGAAAGACTGCCTTGAACTCTGTGACCTGATGCTATCAAGAAATTCTCAATGGCCCAAGGGGCAAGGAGTATGGGACAGGTGTTTTACTAGGGGTAGCAGGCCTGACAGCATCCTCTGTGGGATGGAGACCCAGAGAGCTGAGAAAACCTCAGCTTGGGCAGAGATTGTGAGAGTCTTGGGGAAAGGAGAAAGGGCACTAGTAGGAGGAAATGAAGACATGGAACAGTGTGGGAGGAAGACAGGTGCAAGGACAAAGCAGTGACCCCAGAAAAGTCAGGTGATGGCAACAGTGGAGTTAGACGTCTTGGATTCAGAGCTTGGCTCTGCCCCTTGGTAGCTTTAGGTGACCTTGGTTAAGAAGCTTAACCCCTTAAGCCTCAGTTTCCTCATCTGTAAAATGGGGTAATATTTACAACCACATCATAAGGTCAGTGTGAGTAGTCAGTAAGATAAATGCTTAGCCAGTGCCTGGGACATGGCAGGTACATAAGATCCACTAATGATAGCATATGTTACACTGAGGGAGGAGGCAGAGCAGGCTGCCAGTTCAGGTACAGCATCCAGGAGGATCTACTCCTGGTGTCTGGCTCTCTGAGGAGGTATCAAGAACCTTGTTAACCTCCCTAGGGGAGAAGACAGTGAAGGGTAACAGAATGTGCCACACCAAAATATGTCACTTTGGCATATGGATTACTTTGAGTTGTATGCACCTGAAAAACAGCGAATGCAGGGAGAGGCTGTCTGAACTTCCCTTACCTGCCTAAAGACAGATCTTCTAAAGGGAACTCAATGGTCATAAATCCCCTTCTTGGGAGTTTCATCTCATATCCCAGGAGAGGAGACTATACCACTATCCAGACAAACCTGTCGGAAACTATCATATCTCCCATACATTCTTCTAAGGGCCCACTCATCTTTCCTAGAAATTCATGTATTCCCCCTAAGAGGCCTACATTCCCCTTAGCCTTTCCCTCTTAAAATGGTATTTAAGCCTGAATTCTAAGCCACATGGGAGACTTCTCATTTTTCCCTGGGTATCCCCCATGTACACATAAGTTATACATGTTAATAAACTTACATTTGTTTTTCTTTTGTTAATCCATTTCTTTATTGAAGAGTCACATCCAGAAATCTAAGTTTTGACCTCTACAAAGCCCTAACAATTAATACCTTAGAGTCTGACTGTATTTGGAGATAGGACCTTTAAAGCAGTAATTAAGTTAAAATGAGGCTGGTAGGTGGGCTCCAGTTTGATGTGAATGTTGTCTTGTGAGAAGAAATTAGGATACAGAAAAATAGAAAAGATCATGTGAAGTCAGAGGGAGTAGACCACCATCTACAAACCAAGAGTGAGGCCTCAGAAGAAATCAACCTTGTCAATACCTTGATCTTGGACTTCCAGGCTCCAGAAATGTGATAAAATTAATTTCTGTTGGTTAAGCTACTTGTCTGTGGTTTTTCGTTCTGGCAACACAAGCAAACTAATACAAACATATTTTGCTTTATTTTCCAAATATAAAATTACAATATCATCTATGCGTTTTCAAACTATACATGTCTCAGCTCCATTTCTCCTGTGGATTTGTCCTTTCTGGCCCCATCACTATCTCCGCCCTGGAAAACTGTTGCCCTGTAGGATAAAGACCAAATTGCTGAGTATGGCACCTGGGCCCTCCTGCCCCGCCCCCCCCGCCTCCCCCCCTACTCATCCGACCACCTGCACGTCTGAGGTACTGGCAGGGCTTGCGCTCTCCCTTCAGTGGCCACGAAGGGCAAGGTTAGAGAAGTAGGCTCCTGTGGGCCTGATGGGGGAGTGAGTGAGATGGCCACACGCAGGGAAGATGAAATTTTGGTGAGGCAAATATTTGGGAGATAAAACCGGCAGGAATTGGGTACTCAATAAGTATTTGTTGACTTTCCTGGCTACTCCTTCACAACCAAGCTCTTTGGGTTACTCTTCAGTTTACTGTACATCGCTTTTCACAGCCTGCAGTTACCTTGTTTACATATTTGCCTGCGGGTAAAACCGCAGTATTTCCAGAATCTCTCACCTGGCCTTAGTGCATCTCCGTATCAATAGGTGATTCCAGGGGGTGAAGAGTAGTTCATCTCCATATGAATAGGTGATTAAGTGCAGGAGCAAGGGCATATCCCGACCGGGGAGATGAGGTGCGGCCCCCTTTTTGCAGCCGGGTCTCGAGAGATGCGGGCGAGCCGTAGTGAACAACTGCTTGTAATCAGTAAACGGGTTCCTCCCACTTTATTTCTCCCTTTGACTGGTTTCGGTCTCAAAGGCAATTTGCCCCAGGCCGAGAGACAAATTTTACCCCCCTGGAGTTACATTGCCTATTGTCTGTTTCCATCAGGCAAAATGTAAACTGTTAAAAAGAAAACCGCAGACCCAAATGATGTCATTTATGTTAAGGCTCTATACTTAATACCTAGCTACAGTTTCAGCAACCCCGCCCCCCTCTTATAAAGTAACCTTTAATCAGCCGAACTGGAATCTCCTGGTCCGCACTAGAAGCTTATCTCCTGATAGCTCCTTCTATCCCTTTTAGGAGAGCGACCTTTTCTAAAGCAATGCAGTCCTTGATAATTCCTTTCTTCCACCTGCTCCCTCTCTAACTTCGGATTTAAGAAAATCCAATTCCCATTCTTCTGGCTTTCTGGTCAGGGTAGTGGGTGTTTTGAGGGAAAGGTAATAGAGGACCCTGCCAGAACCTGAGATCTGCCCCTAAGGAGGAGTGTGTTAGTGGGGAGCAGGATATGTGGCCTGGCGCGTGGTAAAAGCCTTGAATGCCAGGCCCTAGACCTTTTAAAACTCAGCACTTCAGACCTGCTCTGCCTCCCGAAGAAGCATAGCTGGGAGCGTGCAATTCCTTCCAGCTCCTAGAGTGGGTTGGGCCTGGCGGCTCTGGCCAAGGGCGAGGGAGGAGTGCACTGTCCCGCGTAATTAAAGGGGAGTGGTGACAAGCCCCGGCGAAAAAGTGCACCACCCCGGCCTCTCCCCTCCCAGATGGAATACGGGTCCTCTAGTGGCTGGGGAGACTCCCCAGATGCTCAGCCCCCATTCGGACTTCAGCATACACCCCGAAGGATGGGGATAGAAAGTGGCCCATCAGCGGGACTCTCAGTCACCAAGACGGAGTTGGAGGCATCCAACCAGGTCGCACCCTCACGGTGACTAGCAGTACAGTGGCTCTTTAAAAGCGTGAGCAGGAGGCTGGGTCTCGAGGTGTGTGGGGGTGGGAGGAGGAGCTTCTTGATGACTTAATGCCTGGATGGGCGTAGCTTTTCGTTGACTCGCCGCCAGGAAGGGGGCGGGCTCTTAATGACGAAACGTGGGGTAGTGGGGGCAGGCGTTCATTGATAAAAACGCTGGGCTCCCTCGGGCGCGAGCGCAGTGTAGCGAATCGAGATAACTCCACGCGCAGCCTGGGCCGTGTGGAATCGAGACAAGCCGGGCCAGCGCGGCGACGCACGTTCCGCCAGGATGGAGCCCGCCGCGGGCTTCCAGTCTCCGCGCCCCTTCCCGCGTGCGACCGCCCCGCCCGCGCCCCACGCCGGGCCCGGGCCGCCTGAGAACGCCATGCCGGGAGTTGAGTTGGAGATGCTGGCCGGGCCGCCGGCGACGGACCCAGGGCGCCTCATCACCGACCCGCGCAGCGGCCGCACCTACTTCAAAGGCCGCCTCTTGGGCAAGGTGAGCTGGAGGGTGGTGCTAGAAAGGGTGGAGGGGGACCCTGTCGGCCTCTTTGCCAGCGCTGGGCGCGGCGCTTGTCCTTAGCGCGGGGACATCTGCGGGCCAGACCGGCCTCCCCAGGGGCGCCGTACCTGAAGCCCTTCCCCATAGGGGGGCTTCGCCCGCTGCTACGAGGCCACTGACACGGAGACTGGCAGCGCCTACGCGGTCAAAGTCATCTCGCAGAGCCGCATCACCAAGCCGCATCAGCGCGAGAAGGTGGGCCCGGGCCCAGGCCCAGAGGTCGAGGGACGGGCTGGGGACGGTTGCGTGGGAGCCCTTGAGGGCTGACAATCCCGCCCCCCCCCCTGCAGATCCTAAACGAGATCGAGCTGCACCGCGGTCTGCAGCACCGTCACATCGTGCGTTTCTCGCACCACTTTGAGGATGCTGACAACATATACATTTTCCTGGAGCTCTGCAGCCGAAAAGTGAGGATGGTGATGAGGGTGGGGGAGGGAAAGGGGGCTTTAGACCCAAAGTTGGAGCCCTGTCTTTCTCAGCAAGTACAGATGGAGGGAGGGTCAGGGAAGGGGGGTGTCCAGGGTTTGAGGCAGTGGCTCTCTGCAGTCCCTGGCCCACATCTGGAAGGCCCGGCACACCCTTTTGGAGCCAGAAGTGCGATACTACTTGCGGCAGATCCTTTCCGGACTCAAGTACTTGCACCAGCGGGGCATCTTACACCGAGACCTCAAGCTGGGTGAGACTCCTGGGCCAGTAGGATACAGGGTTGGGGAGGCAGAAAGAATGGAGTCTGACATACCTCTCTCCCCCCATCCAGGGAATTTTTTTATCACAGAGAACATGGAACTGAAGATAGGTGATTTTGGGCTGGCAACCCGGTTGGAACCCCCAGAGCACAGGAAGAAGTGAGTGTTTGAGGATGGTTGAGGGTGGCCACAGTCTGTGTGACACAGATGATGTGCGTGACAGTGAGTATGCATGTGGGCGGAAGGATGCTGGCCTGATGTGTGCATGTGGTAGATCGGGGAGACGCGATGGGCTGTTTGTGGGTGGGTGGAGGTGGCAGCCTGGGTCACTGAGACTGGTGGAGATGCTGAGGGTCCTTGGGGTGTCTGAGTCTCTGAGACAGATGGGGGTATTAAGGATTCTTGGAGATAGGTGATTGATTCTGTGTGTGGTTGGGGAAAGGTGACACAAGCAATGTGTGTGTGAGACAGTGTAGGAATGGCAGGATATGACACTCTGGGTGTGTGTGTGTGTGTGTGTAAGAAGACACTGCTGTGGCCATGATGACTGGGTGTGAGTGACAACAGATAGCATGTGTGGCAGATGAGTGTTTATGGGGATGTGACAGCTGGTGCTGGTGTATGGGTGGCACAGACTATAGGAGGTGACAGCCTGTATGGGTGTCTGACAGATGGGAATCGGGGAAGGAGGAAGGGATCAGTGATGGACTCTGTTGACCCTGGAGGGGAGGGGGCTGGGTTGGGAGGTCAGGGCCGCCTCCTGTCCAGCAGAGCAGCTGGCCAGGCAGGTGGGCGGGGACTCAGCTGCCATCCCAGCATCCATTGTCCGAGGACAAGCAAGAGTTCTCTGGCCTTTGGTGACAGACAGCTGCTTTGTCTGGACTCACAATGGGGGCAGGGATGAGGGAACTGGCCAAGCTGGGTTTAAACTTTCACCCATCCTCCTCCATTCGCTTTTTCAGAACCATCTGTGGCACCCCCAACTATGTGGCTCCAGAAGTGCTGCAGAGACAGGGCCATGGCCCTGAGGCTGACGTGTGGTCCCTGGGCTGTGTCATGTGAGTCCCAGGGTCATCAGCACACAAGGTGGGTGCAAGGGTGGGGCATACCTGCCACCTCACTCCTAATCCCCTTATCTCTGCGCCCAGGTACACGCTGCTGTGTGGGAGCCCCCCCTTTGAGACAGTTGACCTAAAGGAGACATACCGCTGCATCAAACAGGTTCACTATACACTGCCTGCCAGCCTCTCACTGCCTGCCCGGCAGCTTCTGGGTGCTATCCTTCGAGCCTCGCCCCAAGACCGGCCCTCGATTGACCAGATCCTGTGCCACGACTTCATCACCAAGGTCTGTGGCTCACCTGACACCCAAGTGCAGCCTGCATGTCCCAGGGGATTGAATGGGGACATGCTGGTGATGGGACCCCTGGGGCCTCCCTCTGCTCACATGGCTCTCCTCCTCAGGGCCACACCCCCGACCGGCTCCCTGTCAGCAGCTGTGTGACAGTCCCAGACCTGGTACCCCTTAACCCAGCTAGGATTCTGTTTGTCAAAGTTACCAAGAGCCTCTTTGGCAGGAAGAAGAAGAGTGAGTCTGGGATAGCATTGGTTTTGAGGATGCAGAGCACCAGGGGGGCTTGTCCATGACCTTGTGGGGGCATGAGTGTGGGTGCCTGTGAACCCCTGAGGAGAAAATGTGTTATGCAGGCACTTGAATCTACTGTATCATCCTGTGGGAGGCCTTGGGGCTAGGCAGGGTACTGAGGGCTATCTCTTTGCCGTCCAGGTAAGAACCGTCCTGAGGAGCGGGACGAGGTCTCCTGTTTGGTGAACGGCCTCACTCAGATGTCCACTGGCCGTCAGGCTGCCAGGCCTGAGGTGAGGCACTCATGTGGGCAGTATTCCCCTGACTCACCCACACCCTAGCAGCTGCGGGAAGCCTGGGATAAAAGAGGCTAGTGAAGCATGTTGCCTCGTGGTGGCCTAATTGGCTGTGTCTCATTAGCCAGGTGGGGCTGACCTGGGGTGCCCCAGGTGCCAGGACAGGACAGGGTTAGGCCATGTACTAAAGGATTTGGATTTTGAGGCCTATCTCACTCCCTTCCCCTAACCAATCCCTCTAGGCTCCAGTAGCTTCTGGTCCTGCCCCGCTTAGCCTGGTGGAAACAGCACCTGAAGACAGCTCACCTGGTGGAACATTGGCTAGTAGTGGAGATGGTGAGCAGCCAGGGGTGAATGAGAAGGTTGCTGGGGCTGAGATCAGGACCAGGGGGAAGGAGTGGACAAAGGGATATGGCTTGGGTCCTCGGGGACTAACCGATGCCTAATTCCAAGTGCCTTGTCCCTTTAGGGTTTGAAGAAGGTCTTACTGTGGCCACAGTGGTGGAGTCAGCCCTCTGTGCTCTGAGAAATTGCCTGGCTTTCATGCCCCCAGGTAAGGTTGGGGTCTGGTACATGTGAATGGTGGTGGGAGCTCTTCTGCTGGGAAGCCAGGAACAGGTCCTCACTCCTTCCTCTCCCGTCACAGCGGAACAGAACCCGGCTCCCCTGGCACAGCCAGAGCCCCTGGTGTGGGTCAGCAAGTGGGTTGATTACTCCAACAAGTTTGGCTTTGGGTATCAGCTGTCCAGCCGCCGTGTGGCTGTGCTCTTCAACAATGGCACACACATGGCCCTGTCGGCCAACAGAAAGTAAGTGCTGTTACGGGGTGCCTTGTATCCAGGCCATGGTACCCAGCAGGGTTGTGGCTCCCTGTGTGCTCCAGGGCTTAGGGGCCTGGGGTCTCTCAGGGGAGGGCTGTTGGTGCAGGACTTCCTCTGACCTGTCTCCTCCTCTCCAGGACTGTGCACTATAACCCCACCAGCACTAAACACTATTCCTATTTGGTGGGCGCTGTGCCTCAGGCCCTGCAGCCTCAGCTGGGTGTCCTGCGGTACTTTGCCTCCTACATGGAACAACGTCTCATGAAGGTGTGTGGGCCCTGGTGGGGCACACTGAGGACTAAATTCAGATCCTTTCCTATTCCTCTTGGTGTAGTGGGGGAAGGGGGCTCAAAGGTAGAGGCTGAACCTCTAATTAGGGGAGACACCAGTGGGGAGGGGTCTAGCTTCTGCCAGACAACTGACCTACCTCTGCTCCCAGGGTGGTGATCTGCCCAGTGTGGAAGAGGTAGAAGTGCCTGTCCCCCCACTCCTGCTACAGTGGGTCAAGACTGATCAGGCCCTACTCATGCTGTTTAGTGATGGCACTGTCCAGGTAAGAGCCCCTCCTGAAACTGGGTGCAGGTCTGGGAGGCTGTATGCCGGGGAGGAAAGGACCCGGAGCCTGGGCTCTGGTCAGTGCCACACTCCTGTGCACAGGTGAACTTCTATGGAGACCACACCAAGCTAATCCTCAGTGGCTGGGAACCCCTCCTTGTGACTTTCGTCGCCCGAAATCGCAGTGCTTGTACTTACCTCGCTTCCCACCTTCGGCAGCTGGGCTGCTCCCCAGACCTGCGGCAGCGCCTCTGCTATGCTCTGCATCTGCTCCGGGACCGCTGCCCAACCTAGGCCCCAGCCTGCAGAGCAGGTCATGACCCAAGCCAAAACCCTCAGGCCTAGGGCCTTTGCCTGTTAAGGCTGCGGCCCTTGCCTTTGTGGCACTCCGTGTCCCATTGGTGCCTCACTGGGGGCGCTGGGTCAAATCCCCAGGGAATCAGGGACCAGCTTTACTGGAGTTGGAGGCTGCCTATCCTAGCTGCTTCCTAACCCTTCTCCAAGAAGAGCCTGAGCCTTAGCCCCCAGCTAGGGGGCATTATTTATGGACCACTTTTATTTATTGACATTTATTTATTGGAATATGAGCTCCAGGGAGGGCCTCCTTCTGGGATAATAAACCATTTTTGCAGAACTTGGAGGCCTCCTTACTCGCAGTAGAGCCCGTGGACCGTGGCCACAGCGAAGAGTGAGGCGTTGGTGAAGGTGGCAGATGCCAGCCCGTCGCGCGCCGCATCCCACAGTGCACGGCTGACCACGCGCACACCCTGGCCGGTGCGCGGCCCCAGCACCACGTTGCACACGAGCTTGTAGCGGGGCGGGCTGAATTCGCGCAGGCGCACATGCACGAGTTCGCACAACTCCCGTGCCAGTGGCCCGGCCTCGGTGCCTGAGTAGCTGGCATTGCGCAGCCCCGTGGCCAGTGCCGCCTCCAGGGCACGCTGTGCTCGTGGGGCCTCCCAGCGCTCCCAGGGCGCAGGCTCTGTGCGGTAGGAGGGAGCCACCGGGCGGGCCAGAGCTAGGGGCAACCCCGAGAAACTAACCCGCGAACTTAGAGGGGGCACTGGGCCCAGGGATGGGCGTTGACCCCCAGGACCCGTGCCTGGTCCGGCCAGGGAGTTGCGGTGTGAAAAGGATGAGACTGCGCCCAGCATGGAGCCACGGCGGGAGGCTGGGCCTGGACCTGCTGGTCGGGCCTCATCAATGCTGGGCAGGTGGCCTGGAGGTCGCACCGGTGATAGTTTCAGCCCAGAGTCTCTGGCGTTCTCCTTCTCCTGGTTTGTTGGGGGCAGAGACCTGCCAGCCATGGACCTACCGGCTGGAAGACCCACACTTGGGCTGGATGGCCATCTTTCTACACCATCCAGTCTCTCACTCCAGGGTAAGGGTTTTTACCCCATAACCCTTTCTTACCTGTGTTTCAGGACAGGTGAATCAAATAGTCTGGGGCGGCGAGGCTTCTTAGGTGCTTAGAGGGTTAAAAGCTGTATGGATCTAAGCAAGGGAAGAGATGCTGCTCAGACTATCATCTAGGGCTAGTGTCTGCCCCCTGAACTCCACTTTCCCCTAGGCACTATGGGACTTTAGCTGAGTTCCAAATACACCTTTTTTCCCTTCCACCTGACCTTGCCAGCAGGAGATATATCTGCCCTTTGCCTCAGCTAGACAGTGGTGCTTTCAACCCCTAACCAGAGGGAGGAACTGACAGACCCAGCTCCTTTAACCCCACAGATCCTTCTAGCCCTGTGGGTATTGAATCCAGTCATCTTCCACCATACCTGCTCCTAGGGTGGCTGGCACAGAGATCTCCCCACACAGATGGCTGAGGTTGTGTGTAGGTGACTGGGTAATCCTTTCCACGCTCTGCTTCTGGCCTCAGGCCCTACCTCCAGAAGCAGCTCTGGGATGGCTTCTCCCAAAACTCCCACAGGCACGTGACTCACCTATAGCCTTTGGCCTCCACGCTTTCCTAGCTCCACAGCCCTTGCCCAGCTGGCCTGACTGGCAGATGAGAGAGTAAGAGCCCCTTGCTGTGTTGTGGAGTTGCCATGGTTTGCTGGGAAAGAACTCCTCCCTTGGTTCCCTCCCTCCAATTCTGGCTCTGGCTTATTAACCTGGGAGTGTTACTACTGTGAGCGTGTGCTCAGCGCTGTGTGCCTGAGTCATCAGGGGTGAGGGCCCAAGAGGGCTGAGAGCCCAGGGGCTTGCTGCCACAAAACTACTCCCAGGGCGGGGCTGGGGGTGGGGGGCAGCTGCAGGAGGGGCTCTGGTCAGAAAGGTGTGTCCCTACTCTACGGCCTTTGAGCCACTGTCCTCGGGAAGACTGGCTCTTCACTTGTGAATGAGTCACAGAGGCCTGGGACGTGGGGAAATCTTGAGGCTGTGGGGGTGGCTTCTTAGGAATCAGAATGTGGACCCACAGGAAGGAGCACGTCATGAGTTCTACCGTCTCCCCATCAGCCTCAACAAGGACAAACATTTCCGTTCCCTCTGTGCAGAGCTAGGGTGGGGCTTGGATGACTTCCTCAGTTCAGGGCTTTGCCTGGGGGAGGGGAGGCGGCAGCTCGGGTGGGAGCCAGACCTGATGCAACAGCAGCTGACCCAACACTGGGGAGTCCAGTGGTGACTCAACGCCCAGAGTCCAGCCTCCTGACTCCTGCTGACCCGTGTGTCCTGGGGCTTGTCTCTAGCCACACCTCTTGTGTGCCTGAGTGCCCAGATTGCCACCCCACCACGGTTGCATTTCAGGCATGCCAGAGTTCATGACACCTCTGCCAGAGCTGCCACCTCCTCACCTGACCTCTGGGAGGGACAGGCCTGCCCCCTTCCAAACAAGCCAGTTCTGGGCCCTGAACACCTTGCTTGTGGGCGAGGACTGTCCCTGTTGTGGGGTGTTCCCAGGCTTGGCTAACCTGATCCTGACCCAGTGTGCCTGTGGGGAAACGGGTGGGAGGAGCAGAGAATTTGAACTCTGAACCCAGGACAGGCAGGAGCCTTGATGCAGAGACCCTCCACTAGGCTTGAGACCCACAGAAGGCTGAAGTTTTCCCTGGGCCTGTGGGGATGGGCGGGGCCTCCTCTCAGGCTACAGTTTCCTTGGAAACCCACAGGCTTCCCACCCAGCAGCTGCCTGGGCAGCCTCCCAGCTGGGGCCTCACCCGCAGCCAGGCTCTCCTTCCCGGTCTGCGATCCTCCATTGCGGCCTCTCTTGGCCCCCTTCCTGAGTCCTCATCCCCAAGCCGAGCCTTAGGCCTCCTCCAACAGCTTCTGATGCCTTCCTTAGGAACCTGGGCCTTTGCTGCCCCATCCCTGAACTTCAGCTTCTCAGCAAACAGGCCTCCCAAGCTCCTGCCCCTCCCTGGCAGGCCTTTCTAGTCTCCTCACCAGCTCTAGGGCCTAGCCAGAGAGCTCCTGCTCCTTCACCTACCGCCTCCCACAGACCAAGACAACTGCCTCCTGGGCTATTCCACCTGCTTTACTCCCCTGCCCTGCCCTGCCCCACCCATGGAGGCCTCAGGACTGGCCGTACACGGGGAGGCTGCACCCTTTTCCACGGCACTCCGGAGCCTCGTCAACAACCCCCTTTACAGGTGAGGGGGTGGGCCCCTCTCTGTGGGTTTTCCCTAGTTGGCTCTGCTGGGCCCCATGACCGAGAAAGCCCTGTACACAGAAGAGGTGGGGAATTAGAACAGGCCCCTCCTCCCTGGCGAACTCAGCCGGGTAGGCAGGTGTACAGGATGGCTACTGGCCACTCAGTTTCCGGGATATCCTAAGCGCCAGAGCTGGGGTGGCGGGTGGGGGCTGGGGCTCAGAGCGCGTGTGTGACCTCAGGCTCCTGGCAAAGAGCCCTCTGTCCCCTGAATCCTGAGAAATGGGAAGTAATTTGAATCCCTCCCTAGGGCAGCAGAGGAGCAGATGAACCTATTCTGGGAACTGGGGATTCCCAAGAGGAACAAAAGCCCAAGCCAGTCTCAGACAGGAAGTAGTTCAAGGGTGCTGCCTTGGGCTCACTCACTGCCTGCCTAAGATGCTAGTGGTTCTGCAATCAGAACGAGAATGCAGCCTTCTGTGCCTACTTCCTGACCTGGCTTCCTCCCCAAGGGCTGGTGGCTCCCGTATTCCTACCGCTTTGGGGATCAGAGTGCTCTGAGCAGTGGGAACCTCAGCCTTAGACCTGGGCTTAGGAGGCTCCAGGAAGCCCAGGCTTCATGTCCCACCTCCTTCCTACTGTTGTTCAGAGGCCCAGATGCTGGGGCCGGAAGCAATCATGAAGATGGAAAATGTGGTCAGGCTTCATCATGGGGCACCACTGCCACGTCTGTCTGCTGCAGTGCACTCTGTCTGCACTGCCGCCCCCACGTCCTACTGGGGGAGGCTGAAAAAAGCTGAATTTGCAGTCCATGGAGAAGGCAAGAAGAGCTTCCCTTCCCCCAAGACTCAGGCTGGAGAGGGTAGGGATATGTAGGCTCAATCTTGCTGCACCCCTGGTGCCCCCTCAGTGGTCAAGCATAGCCACCTCCTCTGAGACCCTTCGTGAGTGAGAAACCTGAGATTCAAAGGTAGGAAGTTAATTTGCCTGAGGTACCATAGGGCAGAGCTGGGACTAGAACCCAGGCCTGTGTCCCAGACCTTTGGCTGGGAGGACTAAGCCCTCTTATATGACTGCTAAGGAAACGAAGGGCCAGCGTGGGCAAAAGCAGAACCTAGAGTTGTACCTGGGCGCTGGCTCTTCCCCCCTGGCTCTCTGCCCTTCTTTCCCACAGTGATGTTTGCTTTGTGGTCGGTCAAGAACGGCAGGAGGTGTTTGCCCACCGGTGCTTGTTGGCCTGTAGATGCAACTTCTTCCAGAGACTTCTGGGCCCGAAGCCAGGCCCTGGGGTGCCTAGCCCCGTGGTGTTAAGCACCATACCAGCTGAGGCCTTCCTGGCAGTGCTGGAGTTCCTGTACACCAACAGTGTCAAACTGTACCGCCACTCTGTGAGCCCACTGGGCAGGGGTCAGGGTGGGAGAGGGAGGAGGTGGGCTGAGGGGCAGGAGAATCTCCCGTTCACTCCCCCAACCACCCACTCTGCAGGTGCTGGAGGTGCTCACAGCAGCTGTGGAGTATGGACTGGAGGAACTGCGCGAGGTGGGTTTCAATGGCAGGCCCGTCTCGGTTCCCTTGCCTCTTGTGGGCTCAGTTCACACCCTGCCCCACACACTCTGGCCTGAAAAGGAACATGCACAATACAAAGAGAAAAATGGCTATCTCTGTGTAAACAGGCATTTATGTCTGCCTGTGTGCAAAAGGGTATGTGTGTGCCCTGTGGGTCCGTAAGGACATGTGGGATGTTTATGACTGGTGCTATAGATGCCAGGACAAGTCAGCCTTGATCCCTGCTCTTCAAAGAGCGATAGATACATGAAAACTCTTAACCCAGTGGCATAAGAAGTGACAGAAAAGGGCAGACAGTGCTGAGACTGTAACAAGGGTCTCTCTAGTCTCAGTACTAGGGAGAAAGGAGGGTAAGACTTCCTGGAGGAGGAAACATTTGTATTGGATCAGGTAGAATGGGTAGGAGTTTGTTCTGAATGGGAGAGTACAATGCTGTTCAGACAGGATTCTAGTCACAGAGGCACAGAAGGAGGTAGTGAGACATTTGATGTGGTTGGACTAAGAGTCTGAGAGGAGAAGGAAAGATGAGATTGGAGAGGGTGCCAGGGGCTGTTTCATAAAGGACTTTCAAGTACTTGAACTATTTTACCCAGAGGGCACTGGAATTCATTGGCAGTTTCAGGTAAGGGAGTAAGGGTTTGGAAACTAGGAGAAGGGATTGGATAGGATAGTTTTGGGGGTGGCAGTGGAAGCCCAAGAGAGAGGTACATGGCTTTGAGAGAAGCGGAACTGGTGTGAATCAGTGCCTTTCTGGGAGTGAGGCTGAGAGGGAGATGTCAAAGATGAAATTCAATTTTTTGGTTAAAACAGAAGGTAAGTGTCCTGAGAGAAAGGGAGGGTAGAATTTTTATATGGCTTTTACCTAGTCTGATTAGTGGGTAATGTGGTAGAAGGTAAACTATTGGGCTTGGCTTCACTAGTCTCTATGCCCTCCAGGCTCGCCAGGTCTCAGGCCCTGGGTATTCTCAGCCTGCTCTGGCCTGGGAGGTCAGGATGGGCAGGGGCTGCTAGAAACCTGGATGGCTCACCGTTCCAAGCCTGCTGGCTGCCTCTGGATGGGGGCTGGGGTCTAGGAGCTGGGATACCTTGGCCCAATCAGAGTCATTTCTGTTCCCAGCTGTGCCTGGAGTTTGTGGTGCAGGTGCTGGACGTGGACTTGGTTTGTGAGGCCCTGCAGGTGGGTGATGCTAGACAGGCTTTCACATAGTCCTCATTGTGGAGGGCTGGGCTACATGGCCTCTCCAGTCTCCAACCGGCCCCCCCTCATTCTGCTCCCAGGTTGCGGTAACCTTTGGCCTGGGGCCACTGCAGGAGCGCTGCATAGCCTTTATAGAGGCCCACAGCCAGGTACAGCTCCCCATCTTCATACTCCCAACCCGACACACCTCATTCTGCTCCTCCCTGACTCATTCGAGAACCCACAGGAGGCCCTTCGGACCCGCGGCTTCCTGGAGCTGTCGGCGCCCGCGTTGCTGCCCCTGCTGCGCAGCGATGAGCTCTGCGTGGACGAGGCTGAGCTCGTTCTGGCGGCCCGGAGCTGGGCGCGCGTGGGTGCGGTGAGCAGCAGCTAAGGGAAGCGTGGGGTGGGCGTGAAGGAGGCCTGGGCCACAAGGACCGTCGAGCCAGCGGTGGGGCAGGTGCCCCCGCCACCAGGGCTCAAGGCTGGCATTTGCAGGCGGTGCTGGAGCGGCCTGTGGCGGAGGTGGCGGCTCCGGTGGTGCGGGAGCTGAGACTGGCCTTGCTGGCCCCAGCGGAGCTGAGTGCCTTGGAAGAGCAGAACCGGCAGGAGCCGCTCATCCCGGTACGGACCGGGAACCAGGCTCAGATCCCGCGAGGGACGCGGCCCGCGGCCTGCAGGGCGAGGGAGGCACGGGGATGGGGGTGGAGGGGCTCCGCGGTGATCGGCCTCCTCATGCAGGTGGAGCAGATCGTGGAGGCGTGGAAGTGCCATGCTCTGCGGAGAGGGGATGCAGCCCGGAGCGCCCCGTGCCGCCGCCGGAGGGGCACTCTGCCCCGGGAGCACCACCGCTTTTTGGACCTGCCCTCTAAGTGACCAGAGGCCGAGATTTGAGGGGGAATTCTAGGCCCAAACTACAACTCCCGGCATGCTGGGCACTCGCAGCGGCCTTCCATTCCCAGCAGGCACCGCGAACGGGGCTCTAGGACTGCCGCTGTCTGCCCTGCACAGAGCCCGTAGGGTGGAGCTCCACGGGGAGGGCGGAGGCGGGGCGGGGCCTAACCTCCAGGCCCCTGCAGAACCTCAAAGCGATAAATTTTACACGTAATCCTGTCACTGGGCAGTCTCGCCCTCCCCTTTTGCCCCCACACCCGCCTATTATCCTTTCGGTTTAGCTCCCTCTTCAGTTCCACACCTTCCTCCTGAAGATCTCTAAACCCCCGACACCTCAGACTCAGGCCAAAATTGAGCTCCCTGCCCATCTTTCCCCTGTTCTGCCCGCATCGTGTTTCTCATCTCCCCGGGTGTCCAAGCCAGAGACCTGGATCTCAGCCTTGCCCTATTCCTCTTCCTTACACCAGCCTCCTGTGGCTTTTACTTTCTAGGAGACTGAGGGTAGCAGAATATGCCACGCCAAAATATGCCTCATGGCTTCAGGATTATTTTAAACTGATTATTTTGAGAAACAGGAGAAACTCCGAAAACAGAAGTTACCCTTTTGTAAGAAAAATTCATAAAGGAAGCCTGCATTTGTGTCTCCCTCTGTACCACCACAAGAAGGATGACTAATTCACAAGGGAATCTATCAGTGGGGGAGGCAGCCACTGAAATCTTGTTAATGAAATCTGGTTAACAAACTTTACCCTTGTTTACAGTGTTTTTCCTGGTGGCTTCCCCACACTTTGTCTTTAGGTGACGATGGTATATAAGCAGGTATTTTAGTTCACCTTAGGGAGTTACTTTTCCCTGGGTATCCCCCTTGTATATATGCGTTATACATGTTAATAAACTTGTTTTTCTCTTATTAACCTGTCTTTTATTACAGGGGTCTCAACCAAGAGCTCAGAGATAGAAAATTATTTTTCCTCTCTGACAAGACCCAGTTGGTTTAGCTCCCCAGCCCCGGTTCTCTGTGGCAGCAATTAGGACAACAGGCTTTCTAATTGAGTCTTTAGGCCTTCACTCCAGCGCCCCACCCCATCCATTCCCCACACTGCAGCCAGACTTGTCAAGATCGTCAGCCCTGCTTCCTCTGTTAAGCACGTCAACATGTCCATTGCCCTCTCTGGACAAAATGCGACTTTATTTTCAGGGCTGTAACTCTGTGGCCTCTGTGGCGAAAATATTTTCCCAGCCCGGGGCAAAATACCTTTGAACTGAAATCAGTCAAAGGGAGAAATAAAGTGGGAGAAACCTGTTGATTGCTTACAAGCAGTCGTCCACTTCCACTCGCCTCTCTCTTGCCACCTGGGTGAAAAAAGGGGACCCTATCCAATCTCTCAGGTCCAGATATGCCCTCGCTCCCCCTTATAATCAACTATTGATATGGAGATGGATTGCTTCTCTCCATCCTTTGGAAACACCTATTGATAAAGAGATGGACTAAGGCCAGGCAAGAGATTCTGGAAATGTTGCAATTTTACCCACATTACAAGTGGTTCCAAAGGATAGCAGCTCTTCTCTCTGCTATTGCATAAACTCACTGGTCCTGGAGGCACTAGTCCTTCAGCTCCGTATTTACTCTTAGTAATTGAAGACTCCCCACGCCACCTTTCACTCATTATATAGTTTGTCTTCCTGGGGATCTGAATCACCCTGGAGAAAGACCCCCTGGGACCTGGAGTGGTGCCTTATTCACTTCTGCTTCCCCGATTCCTGTCACAATCAGTGCTCTGTGATGTTCAGTGATGACTTTTCCTTATTTCAGTGCTGTTTTATTCCATACAGAGTTTAAAGGAGCTGTAAAACAAGATCCTATAAATCTAAAACGAGGGACATTTGACTATTTGGAAGTAAAGCTAGACTGCTCTTAGGGATTTTATATAAAATGAGCATGGATTAGTTATTTGGCATTATTTCTTAAGACTGAAAATGTGGCTACCAGCAAGTACCACTTCATGACAGCACTGTTTGGGGATAATGAAATTGAAAACAATGTAGATGTCTTAGAGGACTGGTTAAATTAACTATGGTATATTCCCATAATGATATAAAAATATGTCTGTGATCTGTGGTGACAAAACACAGTGCAGACCAAGTAGAGCATTTCTTTTGCTAAAGGAAAAGTTAGTGTAGGAGAGGAAAATGTTTTCCTTTCCTCTGAGGGGCCCTGGCTGGATCTGAAAATCAAACTGACAGATTAACAGGAGAAAAGCATACAAACGATACATTTTACATAACACAGGAGGCTTCATGAGGAACTGACCAGAAGAAATGGTCCAACCTGAGTATTTTCCTGCTGGCTTTGAGGAAGAGGGGAGTCCTGGAGGAATATGGGTTAAAGAGTGTGTAGTTAAGTGGGGGAAACCTAGCAAGGCTCGCTAGGATTCTTCTGGAGTCTCTTTGGAGATGAAGATGGCTCTTTTCCTCTCAGTGTAGAGAGGGGCACCCCTCACTGCAGGGTCTGATGACCTGTTTGAAGGGAAATGGAGTGGGGAGGAGAGGTCAGAGTGACTTTGTTTTCTCAAATTCCTTCAGCTTAAAATATTCAATATGCGGAGGTGCTGCATTTTGGAGTACTGTATGCTGAACCCCACCAGTAACACACTGATTAAGAGTATACCTCTTTTACAAGTAGTGACTCTGTGGCATCTTACTCTACGGATGGATGGTGACTTCAATGGGGTATGGGGAGGGGACTTGATAATACGGGTGAATGTAGTAACCACAATGTTTTTCATGTGAAACCTTCATAAGAGTGTATATCAATGATACCCTTTTAAAGTTGCTGTGTGAATCTCAGGTCCACCACTTCCTGGCCTTGTGACTTGAGTGAGGCTATTTAACTTTCCCATGCCTCAGTTTCCTTATTTATAAAAGGGAGATAATAACAAAATCTATTTAGGATTTTTAGTAAGGTTGAGGTAATTTTGTAAAGTGCTTAGAACTGTAGTGGGACAGATTAAATACTGTGCATGTGTGAGAAATGCGCTCACTGGTCCAAACTTAGTAAGCGGACACGGAGACAAAGAAAACAGCAGAGCGAGGCTTTAATGGTGGCCTTGCAAGATTGGGTGTCTGGTAAACACGCACACCCAGGGCAGTTGGAGCAATTTATTCCCTAGCACGCAGGTCCCTCCCCTGGTTCCTCACCGGTTGAGTACTCCAGGGTTCACATTCTTTCCCGGAGGTTGCCTGAGCAAGTTATATTCATATTTGGCTTTCTTTTACATTTGTCTGAATTCTATTGGTTGGCTCAAACCCCCTCCCCCACCCAGTAGGCACAGCCTGTTCCTTTTCAATTTCTTCCCCCCTCAGCCTGAACAACTTCCTGGTATGTGCTTCCCCACAGTGGGCTTTTTGTCAATATCTTACTGTTTAAATGTTTAAACCCCCTAGTGGGAGTAAATCACATTTAGGTTTTGCTTTTTCTAACAGTTGGTCCTCTTCTTATTTAAGAATTTCTAACTTTATTCCCAGGAATGGATTTCAACTTATGCCCGGTTCTTTTTCAAACTTTTCCAATATATTTCTTCTCTCTTCTTCATAGTTAAATTTATTTTCCAATAACATAGAACTATTTTGGGTGTATGTCATAGGTTTTTGTTTATGCTGTGTGAGCCTCTGGGTCAGGCCTCTCACACAAGGGATGACGCAGCACCCCACAGCGGATAAAACTCCTGCACCTCTAACAAGGGATGCTAAAACACAGGCAACTATACCTTTCCATTTTCTGAACCATCCTTCTAAACAGTCTGTAAAAGGATCATCGATGCCAGAGTTTTCAGCTAATTCATTAGCTAAAGTGGTGAGTCCCTGTAGAGCTTTAGTAATAGTACTATCAGGAGCAGTATTACTTGGAATAAAAGTACAACATTTTCCTCCCAACGCAACACAGACTCTGTCTTTTTCTTCTTACATCATGTCAACGCAAGCCTGGTCTCCCAGGCCATCCTGCTGGTAGCATCCAATTGGCTAGCTACTCCTTGAAGAGCATCCCTGGTACAGTTAATAAGCCTGTGTTGATATAGTAAATATAACTGATCCAATCTACGTTTTTGTTGATGGTGGACCACCAAAAGAGTGCCGATTCAAACCCTGCGGCTATTTGGTTTCTAGCTTTAAATTCATGAGGGAGTCCCCTAGGGGCTCCTCTTGAGTCAATGTATACCTTCGAATCAAAGGATCCCTGCAATGGTCTGCGATTTCTATGAGAAATTCTTTCCCCTTTGGGAGTGGAGAGAAACGCCATTGTAAATGGAATAGCCAATTGGACTAAAGCACAAGTCCCAGTCCAGTTGGATGGCAACCAGTTGTGCAGGTTCCTCTTCCTGCAGTACCACCAAATATCCACTCGGGGGATGAGTAATCTTGAGAAGTTGCCCTCTTTAGAGACAGTCAGGACGTGGGTACAAGTTAGTAAGTTCCCCACAGGAGTTGTGAAACCTTCCTCTCGCCTAGAGAGACACAAGGATTGATTTATCATCCCATGGAAAAAGGGCACTGCCATCGGGGCTGACTTCTTCAGTGCAGGAAAGAGTAGAGACAAGTGCTTGCAGGTCTCATCTTCCCAAGTGTCCTTGTCCTGATATAGGGCTAACATGCGGTTCATCCCACTGGGGTCTGTGTCCCAATAGAGAAGGAACAGGACTACCTGCACCTGCGGCTATCCTGCATCATATGCATAACAATTGCTTTTGTTCAAAGCTAGTGCTGAAAATTTGAGACATTCTCCCCAGGCATTGGTGTTTCTGTAACCTGTCTCGATTTCCAAGAGTTTTGTTTTAGACCCTTTACCTCTGTTACAGTAATTAGTGTAGGGTCATTACTGGGAAGCTCTGGCTCAACTACCTCAGTATTGGGGGTGGTCACTATGGGTGAAGTCTTGTCTTTGATTAAATTAAGACCAAACCTTCCCACGGGATCTATTCCAGCAACATCTGCACCAAGTCCGTAAACACGAGGAGCAATTACGGGGTTTGAGTCTAAATCTTGAGGATTATTTATAGTTAACAAGAGAGGGTTACATTGTTTGTCCTGGCAATTCTTAGCGGGAATGCCTTTAGCTAAGTGGAGTTTTCCTTTTAAAGGTTTTAAGTCTCTAGATCTCCCTCTCAGGCTGGCTAGGTGGGCTGGGCTGGCTGTCCATCCCTGCAACTGGGTGGTCCACCATACATCGCTCCAGGTAGGGCAAGGATAGGCCACATAGGCTTCCTGGCTTGGACTTGGTTCGGGACAGAGGTATTTATTTTCCCCAGAAAGTTGTCTCTGGTTGTTTAAATCACCACAAGAGAGAATTTGACAGGCATCAAACCTAATGGTTTGGGGGCTTAATGTCTTTGTAATATTGATTACTAATTTGACAGGATAATCAGGAGTCCCTTTCCAACTTAGGGTTCCTTGTGATTTGCCTATAAAATATAGAGTGAGAAGGATAAGAATGAACATTATTAGGTTATTTTTAGTTTTAGCCTTAAGAGTTTGTTAGCTACTTGGAACACCTTCCAATTCTCCGTTTTGTTCCCAGATCCCTCAGTTAATTTCTTTATTCTGGTGTAATGAGTCCAACCCTTTTCAGCCGTCCTCACTGCAGCTTCCGGGGTCTGGAGCACTTGGGAGGGGCCTTCCCAGCTGGGCTAGAGTCGATCTTCTTTCCAGGACTTTATCAACACCAGGTCTCCAGGCTGGGAGCAGTGAGCGAAGAACTAAAGTGGGGCAAGTGTAGGCGAGGAGTCCGTTCAGGGTCAGCCTGAGAGAAGATAAGGTAGAAGACATGGACAGCACATATTCCCTTAGAAATTAATCTTTTGTTTCCATGGTTGGCAAGTCTGTTGTCCTTCCTAGGTATGGCAGCCATACAATGATTCATAAGGGTAAAGTCTTAAATCCTTTCGGGGAGTTCTAATCCTTAGGAGTGCTAGAGGAAGACATTTAGTCCAAGGCAACTTGGTTTCTAATTTAATTTGGTTAAATGTTTCTTGAGAGCCTGATTCACTCTTTCTTCCTTGGCAGAGGATGGTGGATGCCAAGGAGCACGGAAATCCCCCCGTACCTGGAGGGCTGTCATTGTTCCTTGCAATGCTTCTGAGGTAAAATGACTCCTGTTGTCTGAGTCAACATCTTCTATTAACTCAAACCTAGGAATCACTTGCTCTAAAGGTACTTTTATTACTGATCCTGCAGTTAAAGGGGAAGCCTCTACCCAACCAGTGAGATGGTCAACAGTCACTTATAAATATTTAAGCTTTCCCACTTGTGGCATCTCAGTAAAGCCAATTTGGATACTCGGTAATAGTCTTAGTCCTGGGAGTCTTCCTTCAGGTACTGGCTTTCTCATACTCTCTTCGTTAATTTTTTGGCACGTTATACAACTCACATGTTTAGCAATGGTGTAAGTACCAGGACACCCATAAACTTTTAGCAAAAAATCACACATCGCCTGGGGACCCCAATGGCTCCCTTTATGTAACATGTTCATCAGCTTTCTCATAATAGGTCGGCTGATCATTTCCTCCCATCTGGTAAAGTCCACCGCCCTTTCTCATCTCGAGATGCCCCAACTTCCTGCAGCTCTTTAATTTTTCGGAAAATTTTGGGATGAAGATAATTTTAGGGATATCAGAAGTGACATTTAAAAGTCTGATTTCATCTTCAGGTGCAGTCTCTTAGCAGCTTCATCAGCAATTCTATTACCTGTTGCTTCGTAAGAATTTCCTTTTTGGTGACTATTTACATGCGTTATAGATATTTCAGCTGGAAGTAAGAGATTTTTTAAAAACCTCTTTGATTAATTCTCCATGAATTAAATCCTTTCCTTTACTGTTTATGAGACCTCTTTCTGTCCACATTTTTCCAAAGGCGTATTTGGAGTCTGTGTAAATTGTGCCCTCCCTATCTGAAAGTAGTTTTAAGGCTTGATTAAGGGTAAAAAACTCACAGGTTTGGGCTGACTGGTTAATCTTCCTTTTTCACACAGATAACTGATCTCCATCAGTGATGGCATACCCATTACACTGTTTGCCCTTTATCATCAGGGAGGACCCGTCTTTAAACAGTTTCATACCCTCACCTATAGGTGTTTCTCTTAAATCAGGCCTGATTTAGTCTGATATTCTATGAGGTCCATGCAATTGTGACTCAATTCTGATTGGCCTTCAGCCTCCCCTGCACACAGGAAGCTGGCTGGACTGTGACAGGCATCTGTGGTTACGATCAGGTCATCTCTGTCAAGTAGAATGGCTCATGTT
Organism: Phataginus tricuspis; assembly: GCA_029783875.1. Taxonomy (NCBI): domain Eukaryota; kingdom Metazoa; phylum Chordata; class Mammalia; order Pholidota; family Manidae; genus Phataginus; species Phataginus tricuspis. The sequence continues at coordinate 35,564,667 of JAQQAC010002837.1, forward strand.
TTAAAATTCGAGACTCCATTAGCCAGCGCCCAGCCTGCTGATTGAGTGTGGCCCCCACCTGGTAAGGAGTACAGACGGGTTCCTCCTAAAGTTAATTTCCTGCTATTCTACCAGTAAGGCTTCTACCCTCGAGAGACAGGGTCAAACAGTTTAGACATAAAGGCCATCAGTTGTTTCTTTCCTTCCCAGGTTTGGGTCAAAACCCCTATAGCAGAGCCTTGTTCAACCGTAACAAACAAGTGAAATGGCTTTTCTAAAGATGGGAGTATCAAGCCTGGGGAGGTGGCTAAAGATTGCTTTAATTCCTCTAGAATTTGCAGTTTTTCTGGGGTCCACTGGAGAGCGTCTGGCTGTCCCTCTGACAATTTAGAATACAAGCTTTTAGCCTTTTGTGCATAAGAGTCAATCCATAATCTACAATATCACACCAGTCCCCCAAATTTTATAAATTCCTGTTTTTTGGCTTGGGCTAATTTATGATTCCAGAAATTCTTTCTGGGTTGATTCTTCATTTCCCTTCACTTATAAGATGACCTAAATATTTAACTTCCTTTTCTATAAATTGAAGTTTATTTCTAGAGACTCTCAACCCCTTTTGTCCCAGGAAGTTAAGCAAATCTATAGTGGTTTCAGACATTCTTGTCTTTTCTTTCCCTGAGATTAACACATCATCTACATATTGCAGAGGCTGCGTTCCTTGCACAGGTTCAAAGTCCTCTAAGATGGATTCTAAGATTTGACTGAACCAGTTGGGGGCCTCCATGAAGTGTGACAACACTGTCCAATGACACTGTGGTTTTTTTTCTATTAATGGAATTTTCCCATTCAAAGGCGAAAAGGTCTTTGCTATCCAAACTTAGTGGAGAGGCCCAAAATGCATCCTCCAGGTCTACCGCACTAAACCATTAATGTTTATATGGTATTTTATTCAGGATGGTATAAGGATTAGGAACTACAGGATGTCAGGTCTGGACTATTTGGTTTATAGCCCGAAGATCCTGCACCAATATGACTCATGAGGTTTTCTCACCAGAAGGATGAGGGTCTGGCATGGTGGTATACAAGGCCTTCTATAAAGGCTGGAGACCCTTTCTCCTTCAAGGAGGACTGGATCTTATCTCCTATAAGTATTCTTTTTTTTTTTTTTCCTACAAGTATTTTCACCTGGTTGTTTCAAAGTTACTTTCATCAGGGAAACTTGTAAACCTCCCCTGTTTCTTTTAACCCATACCCTAGGGTTTATTCTCTTTTCTTCCTCCTCTGTGAGGCAGGCCATTAGGACCTTCATTTGGCCCTTCTCTGTTCCTAGACCCAGGCCCAACTGAATAATTAAACCCTTTAGTTCCTGCTTCTGGGACATACAAGAACGGTCCCTCTGTAATCTCATTTTCTAATTTGATTACGGTTTTTTTCAGAAATAGAAAGTTGGAATCCCTCCCCTTTCAGGTCAAAATTTCACATTTTGTGGCTGAAAAGGTCAAGGAGTGACGGGCTGCCCCTGTATATACTAAAAAGGTTGTGTCTTCCTCTTTAGGCCCCACCTTCAGATTTATCCAGGGCTCCTTGTGGGCCTGACAAAGGGGAACTCCTGGCCTCCCTCGTGTTCATCTAATGCCATGAGGGAGTCACTTCTCTTTCCCCTAAAGGGTATTCTCTCTTCAAGTGACCTGGTTTCCCGCAGTTAAAGCATTTCTTGTCTCCTTGTGGACACGTGTCTCTTTCCTGATTCCCTCATCTTCTCTGAGGTGGTCCTCCACCTCTCTTCTCAACCGCTTTTTTTACGGTAGTCACGATACATAATTTTTACTTTCTGCTTCTGCTTCTCTTCCTCTCTTTTAACAAACACTCTCTGAGCTTCCCTCAGTAATTCCTCAATGGGTTTCTCATTCCATCCATCTAGCTTCTGTAATTTCTTAGCAATATCTGGCCAACTTTTGGTTACAAAATTAACTTTTAGAAGGCCCTGTCCTACCTGATTTTCCGGGTCATGTCCTGAATACTTCCTCATCTGGTTCCTGAGTCTCTGTAAAAATGTGCTCGGGGGTGTCTTCCCTCTCCTATTGGACTTCAAATGCCTTAGAAACATTTTGACATCTTGGGCCCGATTCCCTAATTCCCTTTATAGTTAGCCCTCGAAGATCCTGCATTTTAGTTCTATCCCCTAGATTATTATTATCCCATCTAGGATCTACATTTGGGAACTTCTGTTCCGCTGGCTGGACACCCTGGCCCAGTGGGTGTTCTTGTTCCCGAATGGACACAGCAGCTCTGCTGATCACCCCGCTCTCCTCACCAGGGAATAGGATATTCATGATGGACATCAGCTCAATCCAAGTATATCAGTCTAGTAGGTCCGCTAGGCCAAGGGGATCTTATAACAATGGTTTAATTTCCTTCTTGAAATTTCTCACCTCAGTAGGTGAGGGGAACATTAACAAACTTAATTTCCCCTTGTCCTTGTGGAACCTCTCTCAGTGGAAACATCTTAGGGGTTCTGATGGACTCCCCAGAAGGAAGGGGGAACCTCTCTAGGTCGTTCTTACATTGTTCTAATTCCCCTCTAATGTTGGAATAAGGGGTTGTAGGGGGCCTGGTAAAGGCCGAAGACCCCTGATTCTCAGATGAATCTGAGTCTCCTGCTTGATCTTCCTGGCACTGTTACCCTTGAGTCCCAGCCTGAGGGTTATAAAGCAGAGGGAGACGAGAAATTGGATGCCAGGACTTGTCCTGACCTCTTGCAGTTCCTCCTCCTTAGCTTTCCCTTCTCAGCTGTTTTGGGAAATATGGAAAGCTCCCTTGGTAACCAGCAGAGGGCGTAGTCCAATTCCTCTGGCGAACTGGAGGCTTTGTCACTCACACGAACTAGAGCCTGGCAAAGCCAGTTTTCTTTCGATACCAACTGCGGCCAGAAAACCGAAGGCTTACAGATCGGTTCTTTAGCCCAGACACAACAGCATAATTTGATCATCTTCTGTTCGTCCTTAGTCCTGGTACAGGAGGCGCCCCCAGTACGGTAACATTGGCCCCTGTGGACTATCTGCAAGAATTTCAAGGGAGCTCTTCTGGTTCCCTTTCCCTGTTTCCCTAGGCCTAGCATTTTTATTTCCCATCTTTCAAGATGTCCCTGTGTACTCAACCCCGCCATAATGGAGGTTTCCTGCACACCCGAGATTCGCTTTCTCGGCCTCCCGCAGTCTCTTTTGCGGGAGAACGGAACCGTGGATTGGGACTCCACACTCGCTTCATATCCAGGATATGTCGCAGTCACACACACTCCACCTCCGAAAAATGCCCAACCACCAAGGCAGTAAGCACTTATAGTCCAATTTTCCTACCTTGGCTCCTGCACAAGATTGCCTGGTTGCCGCGGTGCCTGCCTTTCCTTTTCTGCGTCCGTCCGGCTGTCTCCTCACAACAGTCTCGGGGTCTTTTCTAGGTTTCCGCGGGAAGGTGAAACACCCAGACAAAGCGGGCTGCCTAAAGTCGGGCGGCGCCTTCCCACTCCCTTGGGCCCCCACTTCCCCGGGCAAGAGTACTCCGGATGAGACCCCAAATTGTGAGAAATGCGCTCACTGGTCCGAACTTAGGTGGACACGGAGACAAAGAGAACAGCAGAGCGAGGTTTAATGGTGGTCTTGCAAGATTGGGTGTCTGGTAAACACGCACACCCAGGGCAGTTGGAGCAATTTATTCCCTAGCACGCGAGTCCCTCCCCTGGCTCCTCATTGGTTAAGTACTCCAGGGTTTACAGTCTTTCCCGCAGTCCCCGAATAGGTACAGCCGTTTATTCTCAATTTCCTTCCCCCTCTCAGCCTGAGCCAATAACCTGGCCTGTACTTCGCCACGTGAGCTTTTTGTCAATCTTACTGTTTAAACGTTTAAACACCTTAGTGGGAGTGAATCACATTTAAGGTTTATGCTTTTTGTAACATAGGTCTTTAGAAAATAAACCCAGTCGTTTGTTTCACAAAGACTGAGAGGTTGCGTGCCAGGCATTGATTTAGGGTCATGGAATTAATCAGGGAACAAGTCAGGTAAGGACCTTAAACATTAATTTAGCTGTTGAGTGGAGGATTGGGACAAAGTGGGAGGGCAGAGTGGAGATAAGAGAGGACCAAAGGAGAAGAGTTAGAAAGGGGGCTTTTGCACGAGTCTATCAAAAGCTCTTACACCACGGTACACCACGGCGGTAGCAGTGGAGGAGGTAGTAGGTGTGTTCGATGAAGCATATGCTTTGAATATGGGAGTCAATGGGCCTGGTAACGGCTGTGAATTTGGAGACCACCAGCTGCGAAATGTTATTTAAGTAGGAGGAGATGCTCTCCCACAGCAGAATTGCAGATAGGTAGGAGAATTTAGGTCTAAACGCCAAGAACGTGTGTTAGCTAACCCCATGCCTTTTCTCATCCTGTCTTCCTATATAAGCACTTCTTCTTACCAAGAAGCAAATACTGTAGTGAAATACAGAAATTGCGCAAAAAGCAAACACTGTAGTGAAGTACACAAATTGCGCAAAAAACACTAAGTTATGAACAAATAAATGGCTGCAAAAATGACTGCCAAAACACACGCAGCAGAGAATAAAAGCACTACAACTCCTGTTTTTTCAACACTGAACAACAGCCTTGTAAACACAAGGCCTCAAAAAATTGGTTATAAACTCATAACTGTTCCTCTCCACGGAAATCTTTAGTAAAAGGCGAAAGATTTATGCGATCTGAAGAGAAACCAGAGTATGTCCCCTTGCTCCTGCTTGGAAGCTCCCAGAGCGACACAACACTCAACACGCTTGTGGTTGTTCAGGGCCTGAGCAGTTCGCACTCCCGGCATGGAATGCATATAGATCCCACCTTTCTAACAGGCAGCCTGCCCCAAGGTACCGGAAAGACCTCCAGGTGGCTGGAACTCAAGCGTCGTAAAACTGTCTTTTCGTGGTGCGTCATGGGTATGCAAATCGCAGGCGGCAAAGGGCGGGGCTGCACGGCGCCGCGCAGTCTCCTAGGCCGCCCGGCTCTGTTTCTTTTCTGCGTGTCTGCCCGGGAACCCCCGCGCTACCTGGATAGGTAAGGGCGTTTCCCGCCGGGGCCGGGGCCGAGTCCCTCACGGAGGCTGGGATGAAGTATTAGTCTCAATCGTTGGAATTCAGACCTTCATTCCATACCGTCAGGGTTCCCCGATTCTAGGGACAGAAGCAGAAATGGTCGAGCGCGGGCACTGGGGCCGTGGGACCACTCGGGAGGCACACCACCGCCCCTCCTGCAGGAGCTGGCATCCACTTTATCTTGAAGGAGAGTACGGTCAAGGGGAGGTGGGAAAGTGTTCTAGGCAGAGAATGGTGTGTGTGCAGTGAGCATCCAGTCATTCAGCCTGTCGAAATCAGAGCGGGTGTGCATGTGAGGGCGTAAGTCCGGTCGGGCGCTGTCGCGGAGACAGCCAGGGTGATGGCACAGGCTGGATTGAATGAGGCCTGGAAAGGGCTTGGGTTTTGTCTTGTCAGAGATGGGGAGCTGCGAAAGGGTTTTGGAGGCAGAGGGCTGAGCAGCGTGAGGTGCCACACAGGGTGGACTGCCCTGCAAGCCCTGGGCCTCGGCCCCGAGACTGGATGTGGTCAGTGCCCCAAGGCTGACCATTCCTGGTGTGGGCCCACTCCAGCTGGCTAGAACTGGTTCCACTGCTGCCGGGCAGGACACCGTCCATGTTTCAGGGTCATGTCATAAGCACACCATCAGAGCAAAAACTTTCAGACATCTCTACAAACTACAAAAATAGCACTTATGAGATGCCAGGTCATTTCTTACATAAATAATATGATTTAAAATACCGAAAGAAAAAAATAGCACCTTACACGATAGGCTCTAATCTTCCCATTTCACAGATGAAGATGCTGAATCTCAGTGAGGTTAGCTAACTTTCCCAGGTCACTCAGCTGGTAAGTGGCACAGCAGGCTGACATCTTTTGTGCTATTCCAGCCTGAGGAGCTCTCCTGCACCACCCAAAAGCCCCTCCATAGTGACCCAAACACTACTGACCCGAGACCAGGTTCCATTCCTGGGGTGTGCTGGATGCAATCCTACTCTGTGTTACAAGCCAACTACCTCTTTTATCTTTTCACTTTTGCTCAGAACATGATTTTCTGACCTTTAGCCTAGTGGGTGGGGTGTGAGAAGGCCGTGCTTTTGGGTGGGATTGTTCCTGGTGAGTGGGTGGCTGGACTCCAGGCCAGCTGAGCCCTGGGATAGCTGGAGAAGGGCGATAAAAGACCTCCCCCTTCCCATGGGGTGAGGCCCTGTACTCTAGCCCAGGGGAGTTGCCAGAATTCCCAAGGCCTCTGTATAGTGGGGCTGTTCAACCTTCACAGAACAGCTTAACCACAGCACCTCTCCAGTTGCTAGCACAACCTCATTTCTGAACAGTTCCCTACTGATGCCGTGGCTGTCTGGCCAAAGATGCCTCTGGGGTGCCAGGCTGACTGCTGTCTTGCAGAAGCCTCTGCCTGGGAGGTTGACCTGGGCACAAAACTTCTAAAATATCTCCCCTGACCCTGTCTGTCCACGTATTTGCTTCAGTGGCCACTTTCCTGATCTGCTTTCACTTCACCTCCCACCTGTTTGCATGGTTATGCTCCTCTGCCTATGCCGGCCATGCTGCTGAAACAGGAAGTTAGGCGACAAGTCTGGGGAGGTGGGCAGGGCTGGATTATGATGGCTCTGAAAGCCACACGGTAGAGTTTGATACCAAAAATGTGTGTGTCATTTTGTATACTAAGCACTTAACCCAGACTTATTACCAAGTATATGATCAACATGTGTTTGCTGAACTTCATGTTCACTTGCCAGGTAAATAAACCAAAGTTACAGGACAAAAATTTAGAACCTTTCCCATGCAGGACTAGAGCAGCTCCAGGACCTTAGGCCCTGACACCTCTACTTGCAAACTCCCAACTCTGTTGCAAAGAAAAGCAGCAAAGTCATGTGAGATGAGTTCATACAGAATATATTTTCTCTTTAAAAATAAAACTTTCAGCATAGCTAACAGCTATACAAACTACAAAAATAAACATCTTCATATAAATAATTTATATGGTAGGTGGTAGGCAGGAATACAGCCTACCCAGGAGTCACCTTGCAGTGTGGGGCCAGGACTAGCAATGGGTGCTAGAGATCCCCTGGGCTTGGTCTGCTGCGGGCAGCAGCGTGGGGAGGGGGAGTGGCCATGCCACAGCCTGAGGGGCTGGCTTTCATGCCCCAGACGGTGGTGGCTCTGTGTGGCTCTCAGGAGGCCTGTGATGGCCCAGGCAGGGAGGGGTGCAGGCAGACAGCAGCAGCAGGGCCTCCAGGAGTCTGTCCTGCATTCAGCAAGCCACCCACTGCGTCCCAGTGACTTCAGGTGGCCCAAGCAGGGTCTCCATGCTCCAGCTGCTCTCACGCAGTGGCTGGACATGGTCCCTGAGAGCTGAGGTTGTTGGAGCCACTGGCAGCTGGTATGGCAGCAGGGGACCAAGTGGGCTCATCGGAGGCTGGGTGGATGTAGGCACCAGGCAGTGGGGGTGGGTGGAGGGCCACGGTCATGGAGGTAGTCACTCTGGCAAAGCTCTGGGGCAGGGTGGGGGATACCCCCCACCTGAGCCCTCCTCCCTGTGCAGCTGGCGGGCTCAGGACCTCTGGGCTCTCCTTATACATCTGTACCACCTGGGGGGAGACCCCAACCCCAGTGAGCCCAGGGGCCACCCGGACCTCAGTCCCCCTCAGCACCTCCCTGGTGCCTCACTGTTTGTTGGGAAGCTGGGCACTTGTTGGCCTCCAGCTAGATATGAGAGCTGACAAGGGACAGGATCGTCAAGGCCTGGGGCAAATCTGTGCCTTGCTCGGACCTTAAAGGCTAGGTGGATCCCAGAGAAGCCAGGAGAGCCGAGGGGCAAGGGGGTCTGGGAAAGTGGGGGCTGCCCTCTGCGGCTGCAGGTGCTTAATAGCAGGGAGGGTACTTGTGAGTTGAACCTTGTCTGCTGGCCACTGAAGGGGTTTGTCTTGGCCCTTCCCATCCCATCCCTGAGCTGGGAGCAGAGGGGGGGAGTGGTCACCTCCGGTGGGGGACCCAGGATGGACAGTAACACCGGCAGCAGCACAAGCCCGTGCAGCAGGCCCAGGAGTGTGAGAGCTGTCAGCACCACGAAGAAGTACCTGCAGGGGCGGGTGGTCAGCTGGGGGATCCTGCAGCCAGCACCCATGGGCCTTGCTGCCTTGCCCTGAGCTCTCCCCTACCTTATGATGAAGTCAAAGTTGGAACCAGCAAGCATGAGCAGACCCAGCAATGTGGAGACGGCCCCATCAGTCACTGGGGCAAATGTGTGCTCTAGGGCACGGGCAGCCCGCAGGTTCCGGCTGCCCTGGGTGGTCAGGAAGCCCTGGGGGAACATAGTGGTCCCGGTGCTGCTCTTCAGCAGACCATGGCTCGCTCACCCACGTCCCCAGCTTCTGTTCATCCGTCCGAGGGCTCAGCCAGGCCCACAGAAGGCCAGGTGAACTGAGTTTCTGGGGACTGCCCAGGATGCATGCATGTGCCCATTTGGGTAACACTGTATAGGTGTGTCGGATGAGAGGCAATGTCTAGAATAGATTGACCAACTATACCATGTCACCTGTTTGGTAGTAAAGTTTGTATTCACACGTGGTCTGTGACTGCTTTTGTGCTGGACTGGCAGGGTTGCAGCAGAGACTATATGACCTGCCAAACCTGAAATATTTACTATCGCCTCTTACAGGAAAAGTTTGTTGATCCTTGGTCTAGAAGGACAGACATCAAAGTGGTAACAGTTACTTCTCAGGGTGGCATTTCCGAGTTCTAATTCTCTCTTTGTACTTTCCTAGATGCTGACTTTCCCCCTATATATTGTTCTGATAATCCAAATAATAATGGGGCTGTTATGGGGGAAAAGAAGGGGGCTGTTTGTGGGGCTGCTTCTACCTGGTGTGTGGCCCCACCCCAGTGCCCACTCCTCCTCTGCCAGAGACCACAAGGCTTTGGGTGAGGCCCACACCTGCCTCAGTTCCCCCATCTCTGCCTGGGTAGACTCCCTCCTTTACCTGGACTGCCATTCAGCTACCATCCTGTTTCTCTGATCCCTTTCACAGTCAAACCAAAAGGGCTGTTGGTTCCCATTTTCTCACTATTCATTCTGTCCTTACCCCATTCTAGTCAGGCCTTTGTCCCTTCCTGTCTACTGAAATGCCTGCTTATTTATTTGTTTACTTGTTTATTGTTTATCTCTACACTCCAGAATATAAGCTCCTTTAAGGTAGAGCATGTGTGTTTTGCTATTATATCCCCAGTTCTTAAATTGTACCTGGTACATTGTAGGTGCTTGATAAATATGTGTGGAATACCGATTGGCCAGCCCCCCACCCAGGGCCTGTGCTCTCACCAGAGCCACGTGGACAGTGAACTCCACCCCAATGCCTACAGAGGCCACGAGGATCACCACGGGGATGGCACTCAGCTTGATGCCCAGGAAACCCATGATGCCAAAGAGCTCCACGGTCATCATCGCCAGGACCAGCACCTGGGGAGGGCAAGGCTCACCCTGGGCTCCTGGGGCGTGGGGGTGGGACGGACAGGGCAGGGGGGTAGCCACAGGTCTCCGAGACCTGGCCCTGCGAGGACTCACTATGAGGCCGGCAGTCCAGGGGTTGAGCAGCAGGAGGGCACAGACCAGGAAAGTGCCCACCAGCAGGATGCAGACTGCCAGCAGGAAGCAGTGCCGCAGGCCCAGATACTGCTCCCAGAAGAGGAAGGGGTAGCCGCTGGGGTAGGCACGCACCCCAGCCCGGCCTGCCTCGGCGCATGCGGCCCGGGCCCCCTTGATGGCCTCCACGAAGTCTGCAGTCTTCTGGAGGCCGCGCAGCAGGAAGGGGAACTGGGCAAACTCCAGGGGCTGGGCTGCCGGGACTGTGGAGGGGAGGGCGGCAGGCAGAGGGGGGTGGCCGGTGAGAGCCAGTGAGGACCGGGAGTCGTGGGCAGGGCCCCAGGGCAGGGTCTGTGTGGGCCGGCTCCCCAGGACTCACTGCGAAGGTTCTCCCTGGTGGTGTCGTACTTGTCATGCGGCCACTCGGGAGGTGGGGGGTAGAAGTTTGCCTGCGAGGCTGCCAGCCCCAGGGGGTCGCTGCTCACCCACACGGTCAGCCCCACGTAGAAGAGCTCGGGTGGAATCAGTCCCTCCTTGTCTACCAGCTTCCTGGTGGTCAGCTGCAGAGGCAGAGAGGCCTGTGTCCATGAGGCTTGGAACACAGATCCTCTGTGTTCACTGACCCTTCCAGCCCTCTGCCAACCTGGCTGAAATCCAAAGGCTCCTGGGCATCCCCCGTCTGGATGAGCAGCTTGTAGGCCAAGGCCCCGTCCTCAGAGCCATTGCGGTACGAGTGGTGGGTAATGCGGCCAGAAGCCCAGTCCTGGTCAAATGCAGCCTGGATTCCTAGGGGAGAGAACGGTAGGCACAGTCAGCCTGCGGCCCTGGGGCTTCTGCCTGCACAGCCCCCCTGCCAGTCTCCTCGCCTCTCACCCTGTAGCCAGTTGCGATAATAGTGCAGCCAGGTTCGGGGTGCCTGGGTGGCAGGCGGGGGTAGCACGGCCTTAAGGGAACTGAAGCGCTGGTGCAGATCAAAGAGGGCGCGTTGGGAGTGGGCGTAGTCAAAGCCACCCTGTGTCACCAGGGCCACCTCGTACAGGGAGAAGTACCTGAGCTGGGTGCTCAGGAAGGCATGCTCCTTGGTGCCCCGAGGCACCACATCTGTCAGGGCCAGCCCGTCCTGCACCAAGGTTGCTCCATAGAGGCTCAGGCCCAGAAAAGCCCCAAAAAGCCCCAGTACCATGGCCTGTGGGAAATGGTGATTAAGCTGGAGGCCTAGGGATGCCCCATCTTTGAATAATGGGCCAAGCCCTCTGCCCTTCTTGGGGCCCAGAGACGCCTAAGCCTCTGCCCTGACCTCCCCTGACTTCTCCAGGCCTGGAGTCTCACCTTGGTGTGTGGTTGGAGCAGCAAGGGTGCAAAACAACAGCGGGCAAAATGGGCAAGATTCCAGTGGGCACAGGGCAGGGACTTGCCGGCTGCCTTCTGCCTTGTCTCCTCCTCCTGGCCTAGAAGGTCCCGTGTGGACCCTCCTGGGCTGAAGAGCTCAGAGCCCAGTGGGTCAGAAGGTGGGGGCACCAGGTGGGCTTGGGGAGGCAGGATGGTGACCACATGCTGGCTGCTGGCATCACAGTGGGCAAAGGCTTGAACTGTGGCAGTCAGGTGGGCAATGGCCACTGGTACCGTCCTGTCCCCCAGCTCCTGGGGCAGGATCTGAATCACCCGAGCAGAGCAGGGGCTGGAAGAGGGAGAGAGGTGGTGACAGGGCTGGGCCTGGAAATGCTGGCAAGGGGACAGGATGGGATGGGGCCAAGGGAAGAAGCCTGGTGGGGTAGAGTGGGGGGGCAGTGCAGGGACAGCACCTCGAGAAGCAGCAGAGCACGTCGAGGCGCTGGCAGTGACGCCGCTGCAGGTCCAGGCTGAGGACCGCGGGGAAGACGAGCATCACGGCTGCAAAGTTGCAGCCAACAACCACGGCTGCCTACGGGGCAGACAGGCAGGGCACGGAGGCCGCATGAGGCATGTCCCCGCTGCATGCCCACCCGAGCCCAGGCCCTGCTCGGGAGGCCTCACCTGCAAGGAGAAGGCCCGCAGTGCAGGGATGGGAACGAGGGCGGCCATGCAGAAGGCGGCCATGTTGGTGATGGATGTGAGCGCCACGCTGGTGCCTGTGCGCTGCAGACACTCGCCGGTGTGCTCCTGCCGGGGTGGGGGGGGGTTCCATGGGGCTTCGAGGTAGAGGGAAGGGGAGGCTCGGGAACTTGGGATGGCAGAGGAGGGGCAATACCCACACAGCTGCTGACATTTCTTGAGCACCACACATGAGTTCTGCATGCTGTTCTAAGCGCTCGACTTGAATTACCTCACTGATCCCCACAACCGCCTCATAGACACTATTATTACCCCTGTTTACAGATGAGGCAACTGAAGCACAAAGTCAATTACTAGCTCGAGGCCGTCCAGACCCGAGGCTGACCGGCTTCCGGTGAGCCCAGGCTGGAGGATGAGGCCTCACCTGGAGACGGGTGTCTGGGGGAGCTTCTGTGAAGGCGTGCGCCAGCAGGAATATGTCATCCACGCCGATGCCCAGCGCCAGAAAGGGCAGCACCTGGAGGGGCGGGGGGTGGGAGCTGGAGGAGCTGCGGAGCCCGGACTGTGGGCACCCAAGTCTGCCCTGCAGCCCTGTTGGACCTGGGTGGTGGCAGCATTGAAGGTGATGCCGAGCAGGGCACAGAGCCCGAGGCCTGAGGCCACTGCCAGGGCCACCAGTAGCACCCCGACGAGGCCCACAGCACCCTGGGACTGGGCACAGTCCCACCGCAGCATGGTCACGCAGGCATAGGCCAGCTGTGGGGAGAGAGGCGCAGCGTCAGGTGGGTTCCCATGGCGGGCACTGGGTGCAGGTGGGCGCAGGGTGCCAAGAGCAGGACGCACCATGAGCAGATAGCCTCCTGCCACACGGACAGCACTGACTTCCGAGAACGCGTGCAGGATATCATCCAGGGTGGTGGAGGAGAAGGCGTGGACCTGCTGGGACGCATTCTCAGGCAGGGCCTCCTGGGCCAGCTGGAGAAACAGCATGGGTCTGAGGGGCAGGAGGCAGGAGCAGCTTCGGGCACCGCCTTTGCCCTGCTCCACACTGACCTGCACGAAGCGCCGCTGCCAGGCTTGCAGCACAGTGGCGGCCTGCTCCTCGCTCCAGCCGATGTCATGCGTCTGGTAGTCACCTCGGAAGTGTTCATATAGCTGGCGGGGACTCATCAGCAGGAAGGTGCTCTGCAGGGCCTCGGCCCTGGTGAGGGGTACAGGAGAAGCAGAGCTCAGAGCTGGCCTGGGCACCCAGTGGGGGCATGCAGGGGGCTTTTGCCAGAACTGCCCGGAATCAGAGTGCAGATTCCCATGCCTGGGGTCTCCTTGCCAACTCCCAGGGCAGGCCCTACCTCAGCAGCTGTCCTTGGGAGTCTCTGGATATGCCTCCCAGCAGCAATTCCTCCTGCCAGTGCATGAACTTGTGGGAGAAGCCGTGGCAGCCTCCACCCAACTCCTGAGCCACACCGGGAGCCTGGCGGGAGACAGGAGAGGAGTTATTACTTGAGGTCCTGGCTGTGGATAACTGGGAGGCCCCTCCAGAAACTGTGCCTGACATGGAGTTCTGCAGGCCTGCAGTGTAGATAACTGAGCCTGAATAGCTACTGTCTCACAGGAGGCCATGAGAGGGAGCAGAGGCCCGGAAATGGGTTGCTGGGAGGCACTGGCATAACTGTGGTGGGTTCTGGAAAAAGGTCCACATTCACATGGCCACACAGACACTCAGGAAACTAGGTATGATACAAATTAGTCCTCAGGTTCTCTGTACAAATCTATTTTTCATAACAGCCAGCCTTTCTGAGCTTAGAAAAGGACAGAGGGATTCACATGCTATTTGAGGTCTCCTTTGGAGAACTGAATGGGAATGGAACATTAGGCATCTAGCGCGCTGGGGACGGGAACAGTGTCCAGAAGACGGTGGGCAGAGTGCAGTCTGCCTTCTCCCAGAACACTGGAGCATACAAGGAGGGAAAGGGGCAGAAAAGGGCCTTTCTCTGGAAGACCTGGCTGGAACCCACCTGCCTGCTGTGGTGGTTAGGGGCACTAGGCGGGCAGTGGAGGTCATCAGGCTGCAGACAGGGCCGCCCCACATAGGCCTGGCCCACTTGTGCCTTGTCTAGCAGCTCCCGGAAGCCCTCAAGGGAGGCAAAGGGGCCCAGCTCCTCCAGCAGCTGCTCCGGATCTAGGTTGGTCCACTGGATGTCGGGACGGCCACTGAGGGGAGAGCCCACACTTGGTAGGAGCAGGGACCAATTCCCACCCTGCAAACCGCTGCGAGGGGGACCCTGCTGTACCCCACCCTTGTCCTACTGCAGCTTCCCAGGTTGTGCCAGCCTACCAGGTCACTGCCGAGAGCTGGGACGGATATATGTGCTGAGAGGGACATTGGGACAGACGATACTCCACACACAGAAAAGGCCCAAAGAAGCCCCACCAAGTCTCTCCCCAAGTCATTGATCTTTGGCTCTAATCCATAACCACCACAGGCACCTGCTGTATCAGGTTTTCTTTCTGGCCTGGGCAGCAGCTTAGCTGATGCCTTACTAACTCCCCAGCAAAGTCTGTGTATGGGGATCGTTACTGTCCTTTGCTCAAATCTTACAGATCTTTGGTTTTCTTTAAATAGACAAGCCTGCCTTTCCTTCTGAGGCGAGGAGAAGGTGGGTTTGGAGAGAGCCCTGGGGCAGCCCATGTTCTGACCCTGCCCTGGGAGGTAATTAGGCCCTTGATGTGGTTTTGGACATTATCTGCCCCCCCACCCCCCGCCTTTGCTGCTGGGGAAGTCGGGGCAGGCAAGGAGGCGGGGCCCTGGGAGCAGCTGCGCCGGCGGCACTCACGGCAGGTAGGCAGAGCCCCCTTGGAGCTTGGCTCCCTCCCAGAAGCAGTCGAGGGGGGTGAGGATCACACACGGAAACAGCTTCTCAATCATCTGCCAGGGACACCCCGGGCCACGTCAGTCCTGTCCCTGGGCTCCTTTCTCCACGACCTTCACAGGGTGCCCTGTGCACCCCTCACCCCCGACTTAGCCTCTCGGAGCCCTCCCCGACCTGGAAAGGTCCCACCCCGCCTGGCCAGAGAGCCGCTCAGGACGCTCACCCGCTCAATCATCCCGTTCTCGATTAGGGGGACTCCTGACTTGTAGCAGATTTTGTTCAAATCCCAGGATCTGCGACAGCCAGGGACACGGCGATCAGGAGAAAAGGGGGATTCCCGCTGCAGCGCTGCCGTAGCGCACCTCACCCCCAGCTGCTCAGGGGCTCAACCAGACTCACTTTCCATAGAGCGATACTTGCACTTTACTGGCAGTGAGGGCTGCCTGGAGGTGGAGGCTGAGCGCCTCAGGTGTGAGGACGTTCTCCCCTTCCTGGCGGGAGGTCTGTATCAGCATCTGGGAGGTGTATGCAGCCTCCTCCCCCAGCTTCTCTTTGGTGTAGCGCAGCTCCTGGCTCACCCGGCTGCCCACTGCCAGAGCAGAGAGAGAAAGCTGGGGAGAAAGCGCCTGGGGGGGCCAGAGCTCTGGGGATGTGGTTTCCTAACCCACAGGCCTCCCAACACAAGTGCGAGTGCTGCCCGAGGAGCCCCGCCTTCTCCCTGATGGCCATGCAGATGCGTTAGGCTCCTGACCCTCTGCTCACCATCTGGAGCTCTGCCAGGGGAGTGACAACCTCTGTTGTGTGGCTCCATGGAATTCTCATGTGGCTAAGATTTACGTATGAGCCATGTTTGGGGCAAATAACTTAAAAATGAGAGATCAGTATGAGTGGGGCCAGGGCTGGGGCCCTGGGGGTATCCTGGTAGGGGAGCCCTCACTCAGTCCCTTTACGCTCGGTGGGGAAGAAAAAGAGGGACAAAAGGGCCAATAGGGAACATCTCCTAAAAGAACAGGTCCAGGGCTGGGGCTGGTTCCTAATTCAGGCTGCCCCAGGCAGAGATTTATAGCCATACACCCTTCTGCCAACTGTTCTGCCAAGAGGCAGATGGGAGTGCCTGGAGCGGTGCTGGCTGTGGCACAGGTGAGGGGAGGGTCAGTCTCCTAGTGTGATGCTGTCAACAACCTGCTTCCACTCCTGCAAGGACCTGGAATCCACTCACGTACCCGGGCAGAAGTGACATCAAAGTGGGCCAAGGAGAAGAAAGGGTTCCAGATCCCTTTTACCTGTCTCACTGTCAGACAACAGGGAGTCCTAGGTCAGGCCTGCCTTAGTCTCTCTGGCCTTAGCGCCCCTCAGGTCCTGCACTGTGCTGGCCATGGAGTCATGCTCAGTAACCAGGGCCTGGGGCTGGGGGTGGGGCGCTGTGAGGGGATGAGATCTAACTGCTTTATTTGGGAGGAGGACAGACCCAGTGCCAAACCACCCCAGGGGCTTTGTGGGCTTGGTCTGGTCTTAGACCTAGTTCCGCTTCCACCTACCTGGGGTCTCTTCCTGTGGGTCACTGACACCCTGGGACCCACA
Source organism: Phataginus tricuspis (assembly GCA_029783875.1). Classification (NCBI taxonomy): domain Eukaryota; kingdom Metazoa; phylum Chordata; class Mammalia; order Pholidota; family Manidae; genus Phataginus; species Phataginus tricuspis. The sequence continues at coordinate 35,580,829 of JAQQAC010002837.1, forward strand.
TGTCCTGCTTCTCCCTGACTTCAGCCCACCTGGATTCATCATACTCCCCAACCTCTTTTTCAATCGCCTCACTCATGAGATTCCTAAACCTTTGGTAGCCCCAAAACAGATTTACCCATATGCTCACCAGACCCCATTGCTGGCCTTCCCCTCATGAATGCGGTCTTACACAGCCATCCTGGCCCCTCCCACCCATTCTGTCTGCCTTCCCGACTTCCCGCACACCCCCAGGCCTGTATGGCGGTGTTTACCTCACCAGGCTTAGGGCAGCTCACGGGCCGGGGCAGAGAGAAGCTCCCCACAGTGAGTGAGTTTGCTGAGAAGAAACCTTGGGAGGAAGGAAGGACCCAGAGAGAGCTAATAAAAAAAGCAAGAGAAAGAAACACTAACAATTTAAAATACAACATCAGAGAGAACAAAGGATCCTCAGAAAAACTGAGGAAGAGAAAAAGATAGACCTTGGCTGACAGTGATGGTAGATACAAGGACAGATAAACTGGGATGTCGTGAGAACAAGAAGAAATAGCAGGCATGGGGGGGAGCCCCAGACTTTGTACAGACTTGGCTTGCAGCTTTGGCTCAACACTTAGTCTGCTGGGGGCAAATCACTTAGTCTCTCTGACCCTCAATTTCCTCATCTGTAAAATGGGGATGATGCCCATCTTAGTAGAATTACAATCAACGCAGGCCTAGTACGGAAGTTGCCCAGCATACAGTAGGTACAGATACAGAATTATTATTCAGTAGGTGCTGGGAGAGAAATGATATGATAGAAAAATGAGAAAGAACTGGAGAAAAAAAGGCTCCGAGTGGAAGGAAGTAGAACAGGGGAAGGAGACATCAAAATCAACACATTTGTTAAAACTTTGTGTGCCTTTATAAATAACTGGGTAGCCAGCATGGAAAGAGAGCCCACCTTATAGATCATCTTATAAATGCAAATTAAAACAGCAATAAATTACCCCCTACCAAATTAGCAAAAACTTAAAAATTGATAGCACTCATTGCTGGCTTAAGGAGTGTACTTTAACCTACCATGGGAGTATAATTTGGCATAACATTTGGGGAAAGTAATATTGCAACATGCATTGACACCTCAGAAATGTTCATAATCTTTGGTCCAGAAATTTCATGTGTAAGGGCCTGGAAGCTATTGTAAGGACTCAGGCTGTCTTTGAATGAAATGAGAGCCATGGTAGGTTTTTCTTTTTTTAATAATTTATTTTCGTATCATTAATCTACAATTACATGTGCAATATTATGGTGATTAAACTACCCCCTTCATCAGGTCCCCCCCACCAACCCTATTACAGTCACTGTCTTTCAGCATAGTGAGATGCTATACAATCACTACTTGTCTTCTCTGAGTTGTACAGCCCTTCCCGTGCCCCCTCAACATTACATCTGCTAATTGTAATGTCCCTTTTTCCCCCTTATCCCTCCCTTCTCACCCATCTTCTCCAGTCCCTTTCCCTTTGGTAACTATTAGTCCGTTCTTGGGTTCTGTGAGTCTGCTGCTGTTTTGTTCCTTCAGTTTTTTTCTTTGTTCTTATACTCCACATATGAGTGAAATCATTTGATACTTGTCTTTTTCGGCCTGGCTTATTTCACTGAGCATAATACCCTCGAGCTCCATCCATGTTGTTGCAAATGGCTGGATTTGTTTTCTTCTTATGGCTGAATAATATTCCATTGTGTATATGTACCACATCTTCTTAATCCATTCATCTACTGATGGACACTTAGGTTGCTTCCATTTCTTGGCTATGGTAAATAGTGCTGTGATAAACATAGGGGTGCATATGTCTTTTTGAAACTGCGCTGCTGCATTCTTAGGGTCAATTCCTAGGAGTGGGATTCCTGGGTAAAATGGTATTTCTATTTTGAGTTTTTTGAGGAACCTCCATACTGCTTTCCACAATGGTTGAAGTAATTTGCCTTCCCACCAGCAGTGTAGGAGGGTTCCCTTTTCTCCACATCCTCAACAACATTTGTTGTTGTTTGTGTTTTGGATGTTGGCCATCCTCACTGGTGTGAGGTGATATCTCATTGTGGTTTTAATCTGCATTTCTCTGATGATTAGCGATGTGGAGCATCGTTTCATGTGCCTGTTGGCCATCTGAATTTCTTCTTTAGAGAAATGTCTATTCATGTCCTCTGCCCATTTCTTAATTGGATTATTTGCTTTTTGTTTGTTAACGTGTGTGAGTTCTTTATATATTTTGGATGTCAACCCGTTATCAGATATGTCATTTATGAATATATTCTCCCATACTGTAGGATGTCTTTTTGTTCTACTGATGGTGTCCTTTGCTGTACAGAAGCTTTTCAACTTGATATAGTCCCACTTGTTCATTTTTGCTTTTCTTTCCCTTGCCCAGGGAGATATGTTCATAAAGAAGTCGCTCATGTTTATGTCCAAGAGATTTTTGCCTATGTTTTTTTCTAAGAGTTATATGGTTTCATGACTTACATTCAGGTCTTTGATCCACCTTGAGTTTACCTTTGTGTATGGGGTTAGACAGTAGTCCAGTTTCATTCCCTTACATGTAGCTGTCCAGTTTTTCCAACACTAGCTGCTGAAGAGGCTGTCATCTCCCCATTGTATATCCAAGGCTCCTTTATCAAATATTAATTGACTGTATATGTTTGGGTTAATGTTTGGATTTTCTATTCTGTTCCACTGGTCTGTGGGTCTGTTTTTGTGCCAATACCAAATTGTCTTGATTACTGCGGCTTTGTAGTAGAGCTTGAAGTCAGGGAGTGTAAT
>JAQQAC010002837.1:35584098-35608668 GCA_029783875.1 Phataginus tricuspis
TTTGGAGTGGAGTCTTTAGGGTTTTTTATGTTCAATATCATGTCATCTGCAAACAGGGACAGTTTGACTTCTTCTTTACCAATCTGGATGCCTTGTATGTCTTTGTTTTGTCTGATTGCCGTGGCTAGGACCTCCAGTACTATGTTGAATAACAGTGGAGAGAGGGGGCATCCCTGTCGTGTTCCCGATCTTAGATGAAAAGCTTTCAGCTTCTCGCTATTAAGTATGATGTTAGCTGTGGGTTTGTCATATATGGCCTTTATGATGTTAAGGTACTTGCCCTCTATACCTATTTTGTTGAGAGTTTTAATCATGAATGGATGCTGAATTTTGTCAAATGCTTTTTCAGCATCTATGGAGATGATCATGTGGTTTTTGTTCTTCTTTTTGTTGATGTGATGGATGATGTTGATGGATTTTCGAATGTTGTACCATCATTACATCCCTGGGATGAATCCTACTTGATCATGGTGTATGATCCTCTTGATGTATTTTTGAATTCGGCTTGCTAATATTTTGTTGAGTATTTTTGCATCTACGTTCATCAGGGATATTGGTCTGTAATTTTCTTTTTTGGTGAGGTCTTTGCTAGGTTTTGGTATTAGAGTGATGCTGGCTTCATAGAATGAGTTTGGAAGTATTCCCTCCTCTTCTATTTTTTGGAAAACTTTAAGGAGAATTGGTATTATTTCTTCTCTATATGTCTGGTAGAATTCAGAGGTGAATCCATCTGGTCCGGGGGTTTTGTTCTTGGGTAGTATTTTGATTACCGATTCAATTTCGGTGCTAGTGATTGGTCTGTTTAGTTTTTCTGTTTCTTGCTTGGTCAGTCTTGGAAGGTTGTATTTTTCTAAGAAGTTGTCCATTTCTTCTAGGTTTTCCAGCTTGTTAGCGTATAGATTCTCATAATATTCTTATAATTCTTTGTATTTCTGTGGGATTCGTTGTTATTTTTCATTTCTCATTTCTGATTCTGTTTGTGTGTGTAGATTCTCTTTTTCTCTTAATGAGTCTGGCTAGGGGTTTATCTATTTTGTTTATTTTTTCAAAGAACCAGCTCTTGGTTTCATTGATTTTTTCTATTGTTTTATTCTTCTCAATTATATTTATTTCTTCTCTGATCTGTATTATGTCCCTCTTTCTGGTGACTTTTGGCCTCATTTGTTCTTCTTTTTCCAATTTCAATAATTGTGTCCTTAGACTGTTCATTTGGGAATGTTCTTCCTTCTTTAAATGGGCCTGGATTGCAATGTACTTTCCTCTTAAGACTGCCTTCGCTGCGTCCCACATAAGTTGTGGCTTTGTGTTGTTGTTGTCATTAGTCTCCATATATTCTTTGATTTCTGTTTTAATTTGGTCATTAACCCATTGATTAATCAGGAGAATGTTAAGTCTCCATGTATTTGTGAGCCTTTATCATTTCTTTCTAAAATTTATTTCTAGTTTATACCTTTATGATCTGAGAAGTTGGTTGGTAGAATTTCAATATTTTTTAATTTATTGAGGTTCTTTTTGTGGCCTAGTATGTGGTCTATTCTGGATAATATTCCATGTGCACTTGAGAAGAATGTGTATTCTGCTGCTTTTGGGTGTAGAGTTCTGTAGATGTCTGTTAGGTCCATCTGTTCTAGTGTGTTGTTCAGTGCCTCTGTGTCTACTTATTTTCTGTCTGGTTGATCTGTCCTTTGGAGTGAGTGGTGTGTTGAAGTCTCCTAAAATGAATGCATTGCTTTCTATTTCCTCCTTTCATTCTGTTTGTATTTGTTTCACATATGTTGGTGCTCCTGTATTGGGTTATATCTTCTTGTTGGACTGACCCCTTTATCATTATGTAATGTCCTTCTTTATCTCTTGCTACTTTCTTCATTTTGAAGTCTATTTTATCTGATACAAGTAATGCAACACCTGCTTTTTTCTCCTTGTCGTTTGCATGAAATATCTTTTTCCATCCCTTCATTTTTAGTCTGTGTATGTCTTTGGGTTTAAAGTGAGTCTCTTGAAGGCAGCATATAGATGGGTCTTGTTTTTTTATCCATTCAGTGACTCTATGTCTTTTGACTGGTGCATTCAGTCCATTTACATTTAAGGTGATTATGGATAGGTATGTACTTATTGGCATTGCAGGCTTCAGATTCGTGGTTACCAAAGGTTCAAAGTTAACTTCCCTACTATCTATAAGTCTAACAACTCACTTAATATGCTATTACAAACACAATCTAAAGGTTCTTTTTTTGTTTGTTTGTTTGTTTCCTTCCTCCTTTTTCTTCCTCCGCCATTCTTTATATATTAGGTATCATATTCTGTGTTGTTTGTCTATCCCTTGATTGACTTTGGGGATAGTTAATTTAACTTTGCATTTTCTTAGTAATTAGCTGTTCTATTTTCTTTACTGTGGTTTTATTACCTCTGGTGACAGCTGTTAAACCATAGGAACACTTCCATCTATATCAGTCCCTTCAAAATACACTGTAGAGATGGTTTGTGGGAGGCAAATTCTCTCAGCTTTTGCTTATCTGGGAATTGTTTAATCCCTCCTTCAAATTTAAATGATAATCTTGCCAGATAAAGTAATCTTGGTTCAAGGCCCTTCTGCTTCATTGCATTAAATACATCATGCCACTCCCTTCTGGCCTGTAAGGTTTCTGCTGAGATGTCTGATGATAGCCTCATGGGTTTTCCTTTCTTTGTGATCTTATTTCTCTCTCTGGCTGCTTTTAATAGTCTGTCCTTATCCTTGATCTTTGCCATTTTAATTACTATATGTCTTGCTGTTGTCTTCCTTGGGTCCCTTGTGTTGGGAGATCTGCGCACCTCCATGACCTGAGACCCTATCTCCTTCCCCAGATTGGGGAAGTTTTCAGCAATCACCTTCTCAAAGACACTTTCTATCCCTTTTTCTCTCTCTTCTTCTTCTTCTGGTACCCCTATAATGCAAATATTGTTCTGTTTGGATTGGTCACACAGTTCTCTCAATATTCTTCCATTCTTAGAGATCCTTTTTTCTCTCTGTGCCTCAGCTTCTTTTTATTCCTCTTCTCTAGTTTCTATTTCATTTATCGTCTCCTCCACCGTATCCAATCTGCTTTTAATACCGTCCACTGTGTTCTTCAATGATTGGATCTCTGACCGGAATTCATCTCTGAGTTCTTGAATACCTTTCCGTACCTCCATGAGCATGTTAATGATTTTTATTTTGAATTCCCTTTCAGGGAGAGTCATAAGGTCCATATGTGTATTCATAATTTTACTCTGGACCAGGTTCCTTTGGCGTTTCATATTTGTGTATGGCGCCCTCTATTGCCCAGAAGCTCTACTCTCTGGAGCTCCTCAGCCCCTGAAGCAATGTCGGGGATTGTAGGGGAGTGGTATTGGTGCCTCCGGGGAGGAACGGGCTGTTTCCGTTCCTGGCTGCTATGCCTGTCTCCACTGCCTGAACCAGTGGGCTGAGCACACAGGTATAAGCCTCTGTGCTTTGCGTTTTTAGTTGCTGTAGACAGATCTTCCCTCTAGCCAGCCTAACGCCAGGGTAGGGTTTCCCAGTTTGCAAGCCCGGTGGGGGTGGCCAGGAGAAAGGCGAACTGGCCGGCCTAATGCCAGGGCAGGGTTTCCCGGTTTACAAGCCTGGTGGGGCTGGCCAGGAGAAAGGCGCACTAGTCTGCCTGTCACAGAAGGGGTTCTTGGAGCTGTGTAGGCATCCAGGGAGCTGGCGCACCTGAAGACCATGAAAACTCCCAATCTGCTGGGCAGAGTGCACCCGGACAATTTTGTCTACCTGTCCTTTCTCCTGAGCAGTAAGCTCTGTGCAATCCTTGCCCCTTTAGCAGCCCTCTTGCTAAGGGCTTCTTTGTTAGGAAGTCTCTCAGACTGCCCGCCTTTCTTTTGTCCCAGAGCAGCTGGATATGGATCCCTGCTTTCACAAGCAGCTGGAATCTTAGTCTCTCCAGGAATTCTGCCTGTCTTAGCTTTCCAACCCCCTAATTACAAGAGTATCATGCAAGCACCATGAAATGTAGGTTTGTGCTCCCAGAGTAGATCTCCAGAATTAGGTATTGAGCAGTCCCAGTTCTCCACTCCCTCACTGCTCCGTTCCTGTTTCTCCTGCCGGTGAGCTGGGGTGGGGGAAGGGTTGGATCCCACAGGACCACAGCTTTAGTACATTACCGTTTTCTGTGAGGGCTGCTCTTGTCTCCAGGTGTATGCAGTTTATTGTAGTTCTCTTTCCCGTTGCTCTTTCAAGAGTAGTTGTAGTAGCTTTATTTTCATATTATATGCGGTTTTAGGAGGAAGCCTCTGTGTCACCTCTCACGCCGCCATGTTTAATCCCCCATGGTAGGTTTTGAGCAGAGAAGTGAGATGAGCTTTTTCATCACTTAACAATACATTGTGCAGCTGAGTCGTGCATGATGCATAGGAGTTGGCCAGGGAAAGAAGTCAGGAAAAGTCATTCCACACCACAAGTGTGTGAGGAAACTGTCAGAGACTCAGCGTTGCTGGACTACTGAGTGAGGCAGAGACAATGCTGGAGGAGCAATTAAGAGTTAGGTCACACAAAACCACAAGATACCACCTCACACTAGTCAGAATGGCTAGTATGCAAAAGATGAGAGATAACAAGTGTTGGTGAGGATATGGAGAAACAGGAACCCTTGTGCACTGTTAGTGGGGATGTAAATTGGTGCAGCCACTATGGAAAATAATATGGAGGTTTCTCAAATCACTAAAAGCAGAAATACCATACAACCTAGTAATTCCACTTCTGGGAATTTACCTGAAGAAAACAAAATCACCAATTCAGAAAGATATATGCACCCCTATATTTATTGCAGCATTACTTAAAATAGCCAAAATGTGGAAGCAACCAGTGTCCGTCAATAGATGAACGAATAAAGAAGATGTGATATGAATATACAATGGAATATTACTCAGCCATAAAAAAGAATGAAACCTTGCCATGTGAGACATGGATGGACGTAGAGGATATTATGCTAAGTAAAATAAGCCAGGCAGAGAAAGAGAAAGATGTTTGAAATCTAAAAACAAGACAGAAAAAGACTTATGGACACAGAGAAGAGACTTGTGGTTGCTGTAGGGGAGAGGGGAAAAGGGGTGGGCAAAGTAGGTTAAGGGGAAAAAGAGGTGCAGGCTTCCACAAATTGGTCCTGGGGATAAAAGTACAGGATAGGGAATATAGTCAATAATATTGTCATATCTTTGTATGATGACAGATGGTAACTACACTTACCTAGGTCAACTCTTAGTAATGGATATAATTGTCAAATCACTATGTTGTACACCTGAAACCAATATTATATAACAACTATACTTCAATTAAAAAAAGAGATTACAGAGGAACTAGACTGTGTGATAAGATGCCTGAATTTGATTCTTGGGCCTTCCCCAGAACCTAGCAGAAAGCAGTGCAAGGGCTGTAAGTGGGAGACAGACTTGGCCAGATTTAAATACACCACAGGAGGGCAGTGTGGCAGCAGATTTGAAGGTGAGGCTGACAGATCAGTCACCTTTCTAAGAGACCTTGATTTCATCTGCCATCCTCTGAAAGGCCTAGTGATTCAGGCCAGCTGCGCCCTCCCCAGCCTTAGGGGGTGGAATTTGATTAGTCTAAGAAGTCAACCACAGTAATTCCATTGCTTTTGCCCAGTGAAGGATTTAGTCAGAGGATGCCTCACAGTTCTAGCCAAAGTGGCAAAACGGGAAGTCAGCCGGAGGGCTTCTGGCAAATTTTTCCTGACTTCCAAAAAGGGATGCAAGACAAGGATGATGATTTTCTGTTGCTGCATCAGCCACCTTGGGACAAGGAGGTGATGTGCCTGAGGACAAAAGCCCAAGATGCTGAAGAAGGCAGAGAAGGGAGGGAGAAGAGCCTTGGGTCTTTGTTGATGTCCTCAGCTGCTGAACTAACCATCCTGAGACTGCCCCACTCTGTCTGCCAGATTTCTTGTTATAGCAGACAATAAGTAAATCTTCCTTCCTTCCTCTCTCCCTCCTTTCCTCCTTTTCTTCCACGTGGTTAAAAGTGTTCTAAGTAATACAATTAGGAGTGTACTGCCAGAGATTGAAAAAGGCCTCGACTAGAGCGATGGCTGAAGGGTGTGGAAAGAAAGGGTCTGTTATGAGAGACGTTAAGAGGGAAGAATTTGCTTGTTTAGAAACCAGGGAGGTGAGCAAGAAGAACTGAGGCTGACTCCCAAGGTTCCAGCTTTGAGTATCTGAATGGATAGTGGTTCCACCAATCAATATGTGGTCATCCCCTGCCTTCCAAGTAGAATGGATGTCATGTTCCTTATCTTCAGGGGCAGCTCTAATTTCAAACCATCTCTATTCCTGTTCCTATAAATACCAGCTGGGCTCTATGTTGTATTTTTTATTTTAGAGAACAATCTCTCTCTGAGCCCTTTAGTTTTAAAACTGATCAGGAAGGACAAGTTACATTTCAAGTCTCACCATAGCAAAGCTGGAGAGGACCCTGAACCCTGGTCCAGAACTCTGATAGCCAATGTCCTGCTTCTTTCTTTGCTTTCTATATTAGCAAAACAGAAAAGGAACAGAGAACACCCTTCAGTCCACGCTTTGATCAGCTCCTCATTGCCCAGGGCACTGCTGCAAGAAGCCTCAGCTGCAGATGCACTGAGAAAAGGTCAGGCCAAGATTGCTCCTTTTACCTCTCCCAAGCCCTCACCAGTACAGAACAGAGCAGTATTTGAAATAAAGGTGAAAGCTCCAGGAATCAGCTACCACCCTCCTACATCTCCCTTCTACAAAGAGTAGCAAAAATCTGGTGGGATCTAGCCTGTCCTATGCAAGAGTGTAGGAGAGAGGATGAGGAAACATGGAGGTTCAGGCAGTGTTTAGATGAGGAAGATCTAGGGAATAGAGGAGAAAGAGGCGGAGAGACAGCCTCTATTGTGGCAGGAAATTGAAGAGTCATTTGGGACCACCCAGGCAGCAGCGGTGTGTGTGTGTGTGTGTGTGCACATGTGCATCCTGGGGCTGGGGGCCGGCACAGACAAACATCTGCTCTGGACCCCAGGGCTGGCCTGGAGTGTGTATGTCTGTGAGAGTCTGCAGAGGGCTGGGGTAGGGTGGGGATGGGCTGTCGGAGCCCAGAGGTAGGCAGGCAGGCAGGCTGGCTCTAAGAAACATCTGTTCTGGATCCTAGGGCTTGCCAGCATTTGAAATAACTCAAGGGTGTGAGATCTAACCTGGGCCCTGCCTTTGGGTGTGGGCCAGGGCTGGGGGAGGTCTGGGGGAGCTCATAAACGCAAATTTCCCAGGAAAGTACAGAAGGGAGTTTGACTACGTTAAAGGGCTGCCATATAAAGTGAGGCCCCAGGAAAGAAGAGTTGGCTGAAATTATTAATCATCATTTATCTAATGTTTCCATTAGGAAGTGAGAATTTTATCCCATTCAACCCTGCTTTTGCCTTGAAACGAGGACTCTGTGCTGCTTTCCCACTAAATGGTTGCAGGGGACATAGGCGGGTGGGACTTCCCCTGGAGGCCTGCCAGATGATGTGCAGTTTCCTCAGCCTTCTAGCTCTGACTTCTGATTCTCCTCGTCATATGTGATCTCTCCCTGCCTTCTCTTATTATACAAAATAATCCTATTCTGCCTTGAATTATATCCCAGCACATATTTTATTTTCTTTGCTACTGAAATTTAGTTGCCTTTGCAAACCCTGCTGTGCAGTCAAAACTACACATAGAAGACTGGTATTAAATGCTAAACACACACACACACACACACACACACACTCACAGATAACTATTCTATATACCTATTCATAGGACTCCATCATCTGTAGATGACCATTTATGGGTGTGGGAGGGAGCAGTGCTTCCAGAGACCCAGGCTCTGGTGAGCAGGTGCCCCCACCGGATCCAAAGCCAAGCCTTCTAGAACTCAGTAGTCAGCTTCTCACCCTGGTTCTTATCTTGGGCTCGCCATACCCAAGCAGTTATGGCTGGTGTCCACAACTCACCTTCGACCCAGAGCTGCTCTAGGTCTGTCTCAATGATGGCCACTCGGAGACCCAGTGCCAGGGCCCCAAAGGCCAACAGTCCCAGGAAGAGCACTTTGCCACAGTGTCTCTGGATCCCACAGCCCAGAGAGAAGAGGAGGCCCTGGAAGTAAGCACGCAGCCAGAGTGGAGCCTTGAGGCTCCCAGCTAGGATCTGGGATGGAAAGAGAAAGGTCAGCCAGGCATTACTGTAACAATGCATGAAATCCTTCCCTTTCCCTCTCTGTACTCTCTGCTAAACCCTAGTCTTTTTTTCTGGATGCAGGACAGGTAGGACCTACAAAGACACAGGCCCAAATTGGTAAAAGGTTTAACTCTGTTCCCTGCCCCCAACCTAACACGCACCTGAGGAAGGCATATACCCATCCTCTGAGTATAGGGTACATATACACACACCTGTTCTCAGGTGGACACAGAGGTGAACCCCCACACACTCACTGTCACCCGCCAGTACCCAGGAGGCACACACACACACACACACACACACACACACACACACACACACACACACACACACACACACACACACACACACCTCCCGGGCAGGGGACAACACTGGGCACTTAGAGCCATCACGTGAACCGTCCCAATCTTCCTTCTTTTGGTTTCTCTTCTACTCACCTGGGGTGCCGCAGATGCAGCTGGGGCTGTGTAACCCGGGGGCAGCTCTCCCGGAGGCGGCGGCCGAGCCATGCGGACAGAGATGGGGGACGTGGGCGTCCCCAACCTTCGTTATCTGGGATCCCGCATAGGCTGGCCTGGCCCCCTGTACCGCAGAACCCCGTGTGGGGACTCAGCGGGGAGGCCGAGGCGCAGCTACGGGGGTGCAGCGGCGGCTGTGAGGGGCAGGAGCGCAGGGCGGTGAGGGCCGGGCGCGGCGGCCGGAGTGGGGGCCGCGTGCAGGCGGAGCTACCGGCCCGCGAGGCCGGCGCGGCTCGAGGTGGGACCGCAGTGCCTAGGTGGCTGCTGTAGCCCCAGAAAAAGGGAGCGGGCCGGGGCGACGCCCTCTCATTGGCTGAGGGGCCCGCAAATACCCGGAGCCGCGCGGCCGGATCCGCAGCCAGGCAACGGCGCCGCGGGGGGCGGGGCAGAAGACCACCCAGGCAGGGCCACCCCCGGCCTGCTTCCCGCCAGCCCGCCCCTCGGGAGGACGGGGGAGGGACATCCCCCCGAGGCCGCGCGCCGGCCAAGTGTAAGTCTGGAGAGGTCAATGCCGAGAAAGGCTAACTGCTGGCCGACCCAGCCAAGACCCAGAGACTTCTTTTCACTCTTTCCTGTTTCCCATTCTTGCTCCCTTCAGTCCATTCTCTCTTTTGAGTCCAGATTCATCTCTCGAAAAGGCAAACCTGATGAGAGTTCCAAAACACAAAGCCCAACTGAAGCACAGGGCTCTGTGTGATTTAACCAAAGCTCTCTCCCATGGTTCCTTCACACGCATTTCCTTCCAGTCCTGCTGACCCACATGTAATTTCCTAAACGTACCAAGTTACTCCTCGCATTTCTGCCTTTGCACCTGTTGTGGCCCTTTTGTCTGGGCAATCAACGTTCAAAACTGAACATATATCAATCATTCTTTGAAGTCTTCCTTGATTCACACCTCTTTTCCTAAAGGTACTTGGTTCTTTCTTGGTGCTCCTTAGAACACTCAATGTTTTTACTATTGCATTTATGACACAATACATATACTTATGATTTCAATTTATGTACATAAGGAAAGATTTCATGCATTGTTACAGTAATGCCTGGTCGACCCTTCTCTTTCCATCCCTAGCTGGGATCCTGAAGGCTTCATTCTGGCGTCCTGCTTGCTTCCAGGGCCTCCCCTTCTCCCTGGGCTGTGGGATCTGTGGCAAAGTGGTCTTCCTGGGACTTAGTCTGCCTCCCTTACTAGACAGTAAGCAGGTGTTCAACAATTGTTGAGTCATTGAGCATTGCAGAAAACAGGGTGGAAAGTACTAGAAACAGGGAATAGTCCCTTTATTAAACTTTAAAGTATCCCATCTGAGTATCTGTTCCTGCCAGGTTCCTGAGTGGCACAGGAGGATCAAGTCAATATTCTAACATGTAAAGTTTGGGAAAGAAAAAAAGAATCTCCAATAAGTTAATTACTATAACACAACTACTATTACCTCCAGTCAATTTCTTGGTCAGTTATTCTAAACTTGTTTTTCACCATTACATCATAAACATTTAATGTTACTATAGTCTCTGTATCAATCATTTGGAGAATGTCCTTAGGATGGATTCCCAGAAGTGGGGGTGTTGGGTCAAAATATGAACATTTTTAGGGCTCTTGTTACACATTTCAAAAACTGCTTTTTGAAAATCTGGGTCAATTAATATCATCTCCAGAACCTCAGTCTTGGGGTAAAAGGAACCTTTAGGCTAAAAGGGTGAACACCTAACAGGTTTGCCACTTCCACTGGTCCATTCATCCAGCAAAATGCCTGTGGAGGAACTAATACATGGATGCTGCTGTTGGCCAAGTCTAGAGATAGAAACAGCCTCTAAACTTGGCTCTCTGGGCCCCTAGATTACTCTTGGGTACAGCTAAAGATGGATATAGCTGGGTGTCAACAGGACTCCAAGAAAGGCTTTGCTATAAATAACTCTTGAGATGTCCTTCCTTATTACCAGACTCTACAAGACTTCCATGGAAAATATATTTGTTGTTTGCCTGGGCCTTGGGACTCTGCTTCCACCAGGCCCACTTGCTCACAACTGTGGTGAAGTCCAGCATTTCTGTGGATGCTTCCCGGGCAGGGCCTGCCTGCTGAGAATATGTCTTGCTTTTTATCCAAAGACCAGGGTGGAAGAAATGGGTCTGTAGTTCCAAGCATTGCAACCCAGGGCCTAGTGCCCTCTGGGTGTTTTGAGTTCCAAAATGATCTTTCTTCACCCCAACAAAAATGATTTCCCGAGTACAGCTGAGCTCAGCCAGGGTGAGCTAAAGCCACAGACCCCAGGGAACAGGAAGGGAAGTAGAAGCTCCTCTTTTGTCTCTGTAAGCAGCCTGCTTGCTGTTGAACAGCTTGGTTCACTGTCACTGCCACTGGACCTGGATGTGTGTTTTGGGGCCAAACCAGAGTTCTCCAAAGAATAACAAAAGAGAAAAAGCAATCTAATTCATTATCACTAAGGAGTAAACCTAATTACTGATTAATGATAAACACCCCTTAGGGTCTTTTATGTGTCAACCCCTTTGCTATGCTCTGTGGTTACAGGGTACCTGCTTTTTATTTATTTTTTTAATTGAAATATAGTTGATATACAATATTATATTGGTTTCAGGTGTACAACAGTGATATGGCAATTATATACATTACAATGCTCACCATGATAAATGCAGTTACCATACAAAGAAATTATATTGACTATATTCTTTATGCTGTACTTTTATCCCTGTGACAAATTTACTTTATAATTGGAAGTTTGTATCGCTCTATCCCCTTCACCTATTTTGCTCACCCCCCCCATGCCCCTCCCCTATAGCAACCACCAGTCTGTTTTGTGTTTGAGTCTATTCTGTTTCTTTGTTCATTTTGGTTTTTAGATGCCATATGTAAGTGTAATCATATGGTATTTGTCTTTCTTTGACTTAATTCACTTAGCATAATATTCTCTAGGTCCATCCATGTTGTTGCAAGTGGCAAGATTTCTTTTTTTATGGCTGAGTAATATTCCATTGTATATGTAGGGGTCCATGCTTTTTAGACATTCATGGCCTGAGGAGGAACACAGAGACCACTGGGGAAGCCACCGTGAGCTGGAATACTCAGGGAGGTTTCCAGAAATGAGCGGAATTGAATGGGAGAGGTAGGAAGATGGCAGAATTTAAAAGGAGACTTGTTTCAAGATCTGGCTCTTTCATTTACTGGTTATGAGCTCTTGAGCAAGTCACATACTCTCTGAGATTTACATAAGGATTAAATGAGATAATACCTGTGGCTTTGGAACAGTGCCAGAAAAAATGAGGTGAAACACACACGCACACAGTGTTGGGGAGCATGACCAGCCTGGCTGCAGGGTAGAGTCCATGTGAGAAGAGCCAGAGCAGGTCTTCTTTCCTGGGCATTCCCCCAAACTTCTGACTCACTGCGCTTTGGGCTGGCTTCTGTTATCTGGGTTGGGAAGTCAGTGACTCTGAGATGTGGAGGAGGGAAGCAGGAGCCCTGGCAGCACTCCCTCCCCCATTACGCTGGGGGCCAAGCTGAGCCTGGGCATGTATGCCCCTTCCCTGTAGGCAACTTTAAGCCAATAGCACCTGTCAAGTCTCTAGTGCCAGAGGCTACAAAATGGCCTTTTACATTGTGGGTGGGGGAAGGAGAGAAGCTAAGAATCAAAGCAGAATTTCCCCATCTATCTATGGCAGAAGCCCCTGATGCAATCCTTCTGGGTGGAGGCAGACAGCTCAGGTCGAGGACAGGTCATCTTGGCCTCCAGTAGAATGTGTTCTCCTGCCCAGCCTCTTTCCCTCCCTGTCAGCAAAATCAGCTGAGCTTTCTAGATCTTCTGTCTGGGTGGGCCTTCCCACACCCTTCTCTCCACAACGCAGGCGCATTTAACTCTTTAGACATTGGTTTACAAAGTAGACGTAGGGACGACTGAGGGTGAAGAAAGTAGACTCTGCAATTCTCTGGAAATAGAAACAGCTCTAAACTAGGTTGGGCAGGCTCCCAGAGTGCTCTTGGGGCTCCAGCTTAAGACAATTCCCCCCCTCTTTCACTGTGGGTGGAAGTGGCATAGGAAGAGTAATGTGGTGAAAGACTGCGAAGAAGTTTAGCCTCTGGCCTTCAGGAAAAAGCTTGGAAGGTAATCTTGGCAGTCAGTCCCTTTCCAGGCTCAGGGAGCTCTTGTCAGCAGGTAGGGGGGAGGTATTACTGGGGTAGGGGTTCTTGTAGTAGTAGGCACTGAAAGCTCCTAGAACCCCATTCCTCCGCAACTCCCTGGAGGCCTCCCCGGTTTGACATTGAAGGCCCCTTTCATCCTCTCCTCCACTTCCTTCACGGAGCATCACTGGAGGAGGCAGGGCAGGTCCTACCAGCTCTTTTCCGTGCCTGGCTCTTCTGGCTGCGGTCCCCTGGAGAGGTGGCTGGCTAGTGGATGTTCAGTTGCTCACTATATTCCATACTCAAACCCTTTACAGCTGCTGCCAAAAAGGAAACAAAAACGGCTCCTGCCTTCTGGCTGAGAAAAAGAACAGAGAAGAGAAATCAAAGCATCGTGGGCACCCAGCCAGTCCTGGAGTTGGAGATGACAGTGGCAGTGTCCTGAGCTGGGGGCTGCTCCCAGCTGGGACTCAAACTCAGAAAGACCTTCCCCTGGGGAACCTTTGCCTCATTTATTTTCTCCAGCTCCCTCTTTTCCCTGAGGCAGGCGTTACTCATGGGCTTATGCAAGGGAAGGCAGAGAAGAGGTTTTTCCTCTACCTTGCTGTCCAGGGTTCCCAGGGCTCAGAGGCGAAAATCAGAAAGGGATATGGGAAGGCTCTGGGACAGCTGAATCAATCCCTTCTCTCCTCCACCTCACCCTCCCTCTAAACTTAGCTTCATCCTCTTTCTGTGGCCAAAGAGCGGTTTTCTGGACTCTTGGGCTATCCAGACCCCAAGGGTCAGAAAGCCCTGAGAGAGGGGACAAAACCTGAGAATAGGAAGGGCCTTTACAGTCACCCAGTCCAACTTGCCCATTTTGCAGATGGGGAAACAGAAGGACAGAGGGGAGGCAGTGATTTGGCCAAAGCAGGTCCAGAGGCAGGTCTTCTTCCTTCCAGGACAGGACTGTCTCCAGCATTATCTGGGCCCCACGAGTTTAATCTTTCTCAAAGGGGGACCATCTTGGGCATCACCACTGCTCTTGATTCCCTCCTCCCCTGCAGTCCTGTCGGTTTCAACCACTTCTGCTGGACCATTTCAGCTCCTGTCTGATTAGGGCACATTTTCAGCAACCTTGTCCTGACAGTGGGAGGAAGTGGAGTTTGAGATCCCCGAGGGTAGAATGCACACACATCTAGTCTTTCAGTGAGAACAACACTGAGACTCAAACAAGATTACTCAAATGAACTTGAGAGACTTCAGATTTTTGAAGCAATATAGAAACCAGTATTTCAAATCATTCTTCATAATTACTGCCACCCACAGTGAGCACATCAAGAGAAACCTTTACTTTGATAATTCTAGGAGGTAAAATCTCACCCCAGGAACCACTTTTATCTTCCACCAAACACCTGCAGATTGTAAAAACAGGGCAGGGAGAGGCAAGTGCAGAGTGTACCTGTATTTGGGAGTTGGGGTGGTGAAGGGAAGATGGATAGGACTTCAGAAGGGCTGTGAGTATGGAAATATCACTTCTTAATTATCTAAAGCAGGAGAGTCTATATAATTAGGATATAAAAGAATTCAGCTGGAGAAGAGTCAGGAAGCATTCAGACTGTGATTTAGGGGCTTGGCTCCTCATCAGCTTGCACAGACTTCACTGAGGTGAGGTAAGAAGGGGTCTGGCCTCACAGATTGTGTCTTTCTTTTATTGCTCTTGCTTCCACTAAAACCCGTGGGGATAGGCTTGTGAGCTAGGCTGGGGCTGCCTCCTGCTTGCTTTCAGTCTCCAAGGGACAGTACTTGACCTGGAGAGACAGGCTGGAAACTGGGAGGGTCAGGAGATGGGTTAGAGGGTGAGGCTAGGGGTGGGGTGGGGGCAGGGGCTGGGTATCACATGGCAAGTCCTGGGTTGAGGCTCAGAGGCCAGGCTGCCCAAATTAGCAGCTACAGAGGGAACATCATGTGCAGATGTGGCACTGCCAGCAGGGAGGCCTGTGGGGCGGGAAAGCCTGGTTAAGGTTAGGGACTGAAGTATTCCCATGCCTTTTCAGGTGCGACATGCTTTTATGGACTAGGCTTTACAGCTGCTGTCCTGCCTGATAACCTCGGTACACAGGAGCTAGGCCATTGGGTCCTATGCTCTTCTGCACACTGGCTGTAGATGGTCTTTACCATATGACCCGTATCACACACTGTGTGTCCCTGGAGCCCACCCGTGTGGAGCTTGCAATTACTCCACAAGTCTCCAGCATGCCTTTGGGTGCCCTTATTTATTGGGAAATAAATACAGAGTCAAACAGGTGGGTCAGCCAACATCTGTAGCTGTGGAGGCCAAGAGGAAGGAGTCTGACTCGCGCAGAACTCAGATCTCCATGAGCTGGTCATTCCCCACGATCACCTCGTTTACTCGTTTGGCTACAAAAGAAAAGGAAAAGGTTGTTTGAGAACTGGCAGTAAAAGATGTCGTTTCAAACCCAATTATTTCTAATTCCGTGTTCACAAACATTTATTCCTCCCTTAAATGGTTCTGCTCTTAAGAAGTTCTTAGGAATACAACTTGCCAAAAGGAATATAGGAGAGACAGCATCTTCCCACACAGGAGTAGGGAACTGACTCTGTACGTCTGGCTTTCAGGAGACTTCACATAAGAGGGGAACTGGAGTTGGGTCTTAATGAATGAAGAGAGTTTTTTCAGACAGTGTATCAAAGGGAAGGCATTCCAGGTGTTAGAACAACATGAGCAAAGACATAAAGTCAAAAAGGGGAACATGAAATATGATGGTGTGGCCAGAGGGTAGGGAATGTGGGAAAAGAGAGGAGATGAGACTAGCTGGTTAAGTGGAGATATCCAAAGGAGGAAGGGAGATATGGAATATGGAAATAATACCACCTACTGCATAGGGTTATTGTGAGTACTCAGTGAGTTAAAGCATCATCGAGTACTTGATAAATAGTGGCCATTATTATTTTTGTCAAGTCCAAACCCATAAGGTCCTCCGTGACCTGACTCCTGCCTACTTCTCCAGCTTCATCTTCCACCATTCTCCACTCACACCTACAAGTCACACTACTTTATAGCTCTAGACCTCAGCTAGAGCTATTCTCTCTGCCGCAGGCTATTCTCTCTGCCAAGAGCGCCTTTCTTCCATGGCTTCTTACCCTAAATACCCTGAACTACTTCCTGCTTTGTGAAAAATACTCTCCCTAATACATATCTCTGTCTCTACAGCATTATAGGAGTCTCTACTTCACTGTGAGAATCTCAAGGAAAGAGGCAGTGTATTTTATAATCATACCCCAGTGTCTAGCACAGCTACTGACACATGAAATATTTCAGAGGTTTTGAGTAATGACAAGGTTAGGATATGGTTATATAAGTGGAGAGCTAAAGTTGAAAGTAGGTAAAGGTTGGTAGAATAGAGAAGGTCAGGGAATTGTGAAGCCAAGGGGTTGGATGGCTCACTGATGAATATGTTTAAGTTGTCCAAGATGTTTAGAAAAAGAAAGGGAGGGCAGGTCTTATTCATCTTCGCACCTAGCCTACCATAGCCTAGGATACAGTAGGCAGTAACTGTTTGTTGAATGTGTGTATCCTTTGGGGTTATGTGAAAGTACAGATGTAAGAAAAGGCATATGTATAGAAGAGAAGGCCTCCGATCTCCTTGTCAAAGAGAATATAACTGACACATCTAGTGCATTACAGCAAGGGCGCTTGGGGATCCAGGGCATCCTCAGGCCCACGTCTCTAACCTCCTCCAGTAGAGAGACAAATCTAAGTCTCGGCTTTTTACAAAGTTTGCCATTACAGCACTATAATGGACAGAGGGAATCTCATGTGAGAAGAAATGGACAGGAAAGGAGAGAAGAAAAGGGGACCATGCAGGGAAGGAAAGAGCTTCTGAGTCATAAATACATGAATTCTAATTTGATTTTGATTTGGGATTTAGTTTCCTCACAAAATTATGGGGATTCAATAAGGTAACTGATGTAGAGTCCAGCATGGTTCTTTGATAAATATAAAACAGAAGGTCCAGAATGGGGCTGGGGCTGGCCTGTGTGTACCTGCCCTAGGAGGTGCTCCTTTTATGCTCTGTAGCACCTGCTTCCCTCAGTGACAGGAAAGGGAAGGAGGCCCAGGGCTCGGCTGCTGAACTCCCTAGAGATGGGGCTGGTCCTGGCATGTGACTATCAGTCATGATCCGTGCTTGTGGTGGGACTGACCAGGAAAGACAAAGAAATGCTTCTCTGGCTAGCTTCCCAGGATACCCCCAAAAGCTCCTTTACCCTTTACCTCTCTACAGCCATGAGTCATTCTCATCATCTCATATCTCAATTCTGACATGTTCTCCCTTCATCCATGGGCACTCAGCTGTTCTGACGACAGTCCCAGTTTCAGTTAACGCTACTCTGGGCCCTCAGTGCTCCAGACCAGAGGGGTGGGTGGAGTGACGGCTGGGGCAGACAATGCCTTCTTCTGCTCTTCTGGGTCCCAAAATAAATCCATGAGACTTCTCCGGCTTGCCCTCCCTACTTTCCCCTCTGCCTTCTGGTCTACTCTTGACCTGAGGGTGGGAGAAGACTTGATCCCTGGGATTCAGGGGAGAGAACCTATCTGGCATTCTGGGGGTAGATGCATTTCCATGGAGGTTCAGTAAGGGGAGGAAGCCTGAAGGGGAGCAGTAGCAGCTGTACTAGTTCTGTTTGGCCAGGGTTGGAAGGAGGTACCAATAAACACACTGGAAAAGTTTTAGGCTGGAATCAGGTTGGGAAAGATCCTGAGGGAAGAGTACAAGGATAATGGTAAGTTGGGGAAAAGCCAATGGGACAGAAGGGAATGACAAGTCACATAGGGTAAGAGGCGATGGAAGAAAGGCATTCTTGGCAGAGGGAAGCTGGGGAGGATTTCTTGTAGCTAGGACTTGACCTACATGCCCATCAGGTCTACTTTCATGGCCAAAGGGCTGAACACTGTGGTCATAGGGAAGAGCTCCAAGTTCTCCCACTGACAGTAAGGAGAAACAGATGAAGTGCTCAATTAGAGTCTCCCACGTTTTGACTTTGTTGGCTGTGGCTTTCTATTGGTTTGAGCAGGAGGTCGAACTGGCTGCCAGAGATAATCTCATTAACTGAGCATGCTGGGGTGGGGTAAGGAAAGCCAGAATTTTATTAGAAAATGGCTTTTTCTAACAAAAAGTAGTGCTAGCAGAGGGCAAAGAGGCCTACTCTGGATCATAAGTCACATTTCTGGGGTGGTAGACTGCTGGGCATGTGGCAGCTCAGTGGGATGTGAACGCCTGGAATTTGGAGAGGTGACAGCATTACTTCTGAGGGTGAGTTTTTGTCCTGAAATCTCCCAATGCAAAGACTGACCAGGACTTTGCTATCTACGGAGCCTCTGCTGGTGAGGACCTGTTTGTCTGGGTCATCCACAGTAACAGGTCTTGAGTGTTGCCCTGCTATCTAGAAATCTGCTTTCTCCATATGGGCTTAGCCTCAAAGAAAAGTACTAGTAATATGTGACTGGCCATCTCATGGTAATTACAACCATTTCACATACGTCTTCTCGGAACCCTAAGTTTCTGCCCTGAAACCCCCCGAAATATATTTTATGGATCCAAAATTAATTCACTCAGTCTGCAACCATTCCCCACCGCACCAAAAAAAAAAACCAAAAACCCTACTATAAACCAGGACCTGTCCCAAGACCTAGGGATACATACTGGAATATGTCAATCCTTGGTCTTGAGAATCAGTGTAGTAGGGGAGGCAGATTCACAGAAAACTACCACAACTTGTGAATATACTTTAATAAAGGTGTTGATGAAGTTCAGGGGTACAGAGGAAGAAGGAATGCTTAATATGGCTGTGAGGAATCATGGGAAGTGTCAGAAAAGGTTCTATAGAGAAAACACTTCAAGAGTTTTTTTTTTATCAAGGCGTCATTGATATACAATCTTATGAAGGTTTCACATGAGCAACATTGTGGTTACTACATTCACCCATATTATCGAGTCCCCCCCACACACCCCATTGCAGTCACTGTCCATCAGCGTAGTAAGGTGCTATGGAGTCACTTTAAGAGTCTTTAAGAGAGGCATTACAGAGAGAGCGGGCATGTGCAGAGGCGGGGAGAGGCACAACAGCACAGTGTGTGTGTGGAGCTTAAGGTCCTCTGGTATGCTCCATGAGTGTGTGTACTCCTCCTAACATTAATCAGCTTTAATTCTCACAATAATCCTCCAACATAGGTATTATTGTCTCAATTTTTCTAGTTTCAAAAGTCTGAGGCATAGAGATTAAAAACTTAACCTGGTGTACATCCAGTACAGCTGAGATCTGAAGCTAGGTCTATTTGATTCTAAAGCTCAAAAGGGAAAAATATTGACTTTAAAAAAGGGGAGGAGAAAATTGAAGAAGGCCTCTGTTTATGGGGGAGAAGGAAAATGATGCGGCTTCCACCACTTCAGAATTGGTGGAGTTAATTCCTTCAGCAGCTCCCCTATTTTAGGTTTAGGAATAATCTCAAAAGGAATTAGCCATTCCTACTGATCTTGAGCTTTATCTATTTTTGTTTAAAGACATTCAGCCAGATTATGGACCATTCAAATTCGCCTATCCCAGCAGGGAAACCTTGACGTTTGTATGCCTCTCAAGCA
Source organism: Phataginus tricuspis (assembly GCA_029783875.1). Taxonomy (NCBI): domain Eukaryota; kingdom Metazoa; phylum Chordata; class Mammalia; order Pholidota; family Manidae; genus Phataginus; species Phataginus tricuspis. Next base: position 35,603,608 of record JAQQAC010002837.1, read on the forward strand.
CTGTTCCCACAGCTGCAGAGAGGGGCGAGCTAATAGCACAGCTCACAGCACCTCCTCTCTGTGGCTGAGAATGGCTGTGGGTATTTGGCTTCTGAAGATGCTAACTTTCTTCCAGGCCAGGAATCTATGGGACTACCTCCCTCAAATACCAGGTCAGACGAGGTGCTCAGGGACGTCAGGGGGCCAGCCAGAGCTAGCTTCAGAGCCTTTGCTGGATTACTGGCCCTTCTCTCTGTATATACCCAAGAGCCACTCTAAAGTATTGGTGCCCATCCGGGCCATTAGATCCTTTTGCTATGTTTTGTATTTTTTTTATAGTAAGGCTGCATACATTATCTGTATGTGTATATGAGCTTATCTATAAGATAAATTCCTAAAAATGGAACTGTTAAGTCAAAGTTAAAAAATTTGACAGTGATGTCAATCCCCCTCCAAAGACGGTTTTATCAGCTTATATTCTCACCTGCAGTGTATGCTTGTTCCTGAATCCTCACCAGCACTGAGCATTATGTGGGCTAACGCAATAGGTAAAAAATGGCGTCTGAGATTGTAATCTGGGTTCTGGCTTACCTTTGGCTTCAACCCTCTGGCCACTTCCAATTAGGCAGTCCTTGATGTCTGTTCCCTTCTCAATCACAGCATTGTTGCAGATGACGCTGCCCTGGATGTTGCTTCTATAACATAGGAGTCAAGTTAGGGAGTGTCCATGGCTCTCATGACCACTATGGGTTGGGGTTCTTGCTCCTCCATAGGCTCGGAATAGCTGGTCAGTCCAGTTAATGGCTACATGCCTCCAGTTATCACTAGAAGACAGAATGGCTCAGCTAGGCAAAGGGAAGACCTGGCTTTAGAGAAGTCCAGAGCTCAGGTATGTTCATGATGATCTTCCCCCAAAGCCTGAGAAGAATAGACCTACTGACTTCAGTTCTTTAGGCACCTCAGACTTGGAGGTCTAAATTCTATCCAATCTCTCCTCCATTTGCCTGGGGGTGGAAATCAGTGCTAATCCCTGGGCTGACCCTTCACTCTTGCCTCTCTAATCTGGGAATATATAGCAAATTTCATTTGAGCCTTAGATCCCCTGAATCTCCCTAGGAGATCAGCTATGGAAACAATGGGTGCCCCACAGCTTTCACCACATACTCTGCTTAATCAAAACTATACTCATTTAGAAATAAAAGCATATTTTTACAACTAGTTCCATGCCACATAAAAAGACTACTCCAGATACTAAAGCCACACACTCTCGAGAATACCACCACTGGCTCTTAGGACTTGAATGTGTTTAGAGAATATCTTCTTGGCTCCTGACGACTGGTAGGTGAGAGGAGTGGTCCTTTTGAAAATCTTCACTAGCATTTATTATATAACTACTCTATGCCAGGTACTGTGCTAAATATCTCTATGTACATTAGAGGAGTGACTTACAAATCTAGCCATTTAATGAGAAGAATCACCTGGGCACTGTAAAAAATAACAACCAAAAACATCATCAATGTCCTGGACCTCATCAATCTTTTTGGTAGGTCTGGGATGGGAGCCTTTATGTATTTAATTAGAAAAAAAAGGCTTCCTAGATTATTCTTGGGAGTATCATTTTTACCTTTGACACAGTAAAAATAACCCCATTATGCAGATGAGGTAACAGACTTAGAGACATTAAATCATTTTGTGCCAAAACCACACAACTGCTGAGTGGCAGATTCAAATTTAGGTCTGCCTGACTCCAGAATCCATACATTTAATCATAATGCCATCAGAGAAATTAAGGGGAGAAAAGACTAGAGGAAGCTCAGAACTGCCAAGTTGCTTTTCTGAGCCAGATGGCTCTCCGGAAGGAGGAGCTCTGCCCTGACAAGGGGATAGTCAGGACCCTAGAGTTGCAAGTGGGCAGCTGGAGGGCAGGAGGAGATTGGTAGGAAGGGTGTGGGCATCCATTTAAACAAAACAAAGCAAAACATCAAGGAAAAAAAATCCTCCAGCAACCCAGGAAGCATGGGGGTGGGGAAGAGACACACCAAGGTTCAACACTACCGATGCAACAGGCCATTAAAAAAGATTCTTCCCATATGCCAAAACATTAGTAAAATGCAGAAAAGGAATTCTAGCACTTATGGCATTCCAGAGTCATCTTCATCTGTATTCTCCTAGAAGGTTGAAGCTTTTTGGAAAGCAGCAAAGGCCAAAGCTGTAGAACATGTGTGGTGTGGGCTAGAGATGGGCAGACACAGTATTAGTTTGCTGTTTTTTGGCTCAAAATAAGGATACACTTAGTGGATGGGCATTAAGAGACATTCTAGGACTTTCTGATGTGCACTCTGCCTTAGGCAAAGCTGTCTGTGTGCAGTTAGGGTGGTTGTTTCTCCTTGGGGAAAATTCCCCCCCAAATAAGGAAGTATAGGAAGCCTCAGATATAGAGCCTCCTGGGATTGAGCAGGCTTACAATTTGGCTACTAGCTTGTCACTGAGAGGTCTCATTTCTTTTTCCAAGGTGGGAAGAGGGGAATGCTTCCTGTTCTGTAGTTTAAGAGCCTGAGAATGCCCTGGAGCTAGGCAAGGGGTAAACATAGTTGGCAGTCAACACTACTAAATGGCTATTTTGGGATTTGGAATATAAATGGGAGTCATTTCTGGAAGGAGGAGGCTGAAATGACTGAGATCAGATTTCCACCACAATGGATAGCCCAGGTCCTCCTTATGCTTAGCAGGTCTGACTGAGGTCTTCGGGAACCTCCCATGTTGCTTGTCTCACCTAGCTTGTGTGTAACTCCCTCTGAGACACATAAACCACCACTGGAGAGTCTGCAGATGTGACAGGGAAACGTGGGTTGATAGATGGGAAACTGGGGCCTCTCCTGAGGCTCTTGGTCAGTAGCTCTGTGGAAGGCTTTATTTGAGATGAACACCTGACAAAATGCTTAGCTGGTATGAAACCCTTTTCTACCACTTGTTTCTTTAATTGTTCCCCATTATCACTGCTTCAGTCACAAGTCACCTCCAGAGCAAGGCAGAGATACTCTGGAAAAATTTCAAGCCAATATTGCTTTCCCCCTGTCCAGAAAGACATTCCAAGATTAAGGATTTTACTGGAAGTGTGTGTTTGCTTATGTTAGAGGGCAAGGATGGATACTACTATGCCAAACAAGCCCTCTCCAGGTTGCCAGTTCACAGTAATGACTTCACCTTTTCTGCTCAGTTCTTTAAGTGGGAAGGGAAGTTAACTTCCTATATAGCTCAACAGAATGACTGGCCCCAGTGCCAGAACTAGTTTCTGCATTCTACTTTTAACTTAGCTTGGTACTAAGGACTCTGCTCGCTAATGCCTGGCAGTGTTCTCTGAGAAGCTGTTCAGAGATGGCTAAGATTAATGGGGTTTTGGTCCTCCTTTCTCCTTGGTGGGGTCAAATTTTTAAGCAAAGCTACAGGCCTTGGGAGATTATCTTGAAAACCCTAATGCTTCAGTGGAAAGGGGGGCTTGAGAAAAACAGAGAAATCTACAGTAACATCTCTGCTTGGTCAAGCACTCCACACCATATACCCTGTCATGGCACACCCCGTGAGGAAAAGACTCTGCCCCAGGAGGCAAGAGTGCCTCCAAATTCTTGTTCCTCTCCAGCTTTAGTGAGGATTGTCTTCAGTTTATTCCAGGAGGAAAGGGAACTCATACAACTCAAATGTCTAATATATCTCAGTCATTACACAAAGCACTTTATACTCACTATGTAACTTACTCCTTTTAGCACACCTGCAGAGATGGTGGTATTTGTCTGCATTTTTACAGAGAAAACAGAGGTTCACAGAGGTTAAGCAATGTGCTCAAGCCTAGACATTGGAAAGTGATTCTCCACCATGTCAGGAGCTTCTTCTGCTTTAGCTGTTGACTGGGCAGTATTTGGCAAAGAGCCACAAAACTTCTCAATAACTGAAGAGGTCCTCCTCTGGGGACTAGTTGGTAGGCTTTCTAAAGTTACTAACTTGGGGGAGAAATGAGTATGGAACTGAGATACATGTAGTTTTTCTAGGCATGTGAGTAAAGGTCTGTTTTAAGCCAACTCACTACTTTGGCTCAAGGATTATAGCTGAATCACCCACATCTCCCCAGGGGCCAGAGCCTCCTAACTTTAGCCCAAGGGGTCCTTGGCCAGGTGTCCCTCTCTATGAAGAATCATGTATTATAATTATTATTTTAATTTTTATTTATTTTTTTAATTAATATACAATTACATGAGCAACACTATGGTTACTAGACTCCCCCTATTATCAAGTCCCCACCATATACCCTGTACCAGTCACTGTCCATCAGCGTAGTAGGATGTTATAGAATCACTACTTGTCTTCTCTGTTATACTGCCTTCCCCGTATACCCCCACCCCACCCCCACTACATTATGTGTGCTAATTGTAATACCCTTTTTCACCCTTATCCCTCCCTTCCCACCCATCTTCCTCAGTCCCTTTCCCTTTGGTAACTGTTAGTCCATTCTTGGGTTTTGGGAGTCTGCTGCTGTTTGGTTCCTTCAGTTTTTTTCTTTGTTCTTATACTCCACATATGAGTGAAATCATTTGATGCTTGTCTTTCGGCTTGGCTTATTTCACTGAGCATAATACCCTCTAGCTCCATCCATGTTGCAAATGGTAGGATTTGTTTTCTTCTTATGGCTGAATAATATTCCATTCTGTATATGTACCACATCTTCTTTATCCATTAATCAACTGATGCACACTTAGGTTGCTTCCATTTCTTGGCTATTGTAAATAGTGCTGCAATAAACATAGGGGTGCATCTGTCTTTTTGAAACTGGGCTGCTGCATTCTTAGGGTAAATTCCTAGGAGTGGGATTCCTGGGTCAAATGGTATTTCTATTTTGAGTTTTTTGAGGAACCTCCATACTGCTTTCCACAATGGTTGAACTAATTTGCATTCCCACCAGTAGTGTAGGAGGGTTCCCTTTTCTCCACATCCTCGCCAACATTTGTTGTTGTTTGTGTTTTGGATGTTGGCCATCCTCACTGGTGTGAGGTGATATCTCATTGTGGTTTTAATCTGCATTTCTCTGATGAT
>JAQQAC010002837.1:35609168-35650821 GCA_029783875.1 Phataginus tricuspis
GTTTTTCTGATTTCTCTTTCTGTTAGTTCATCATTAGTGTATAGGAAAGCAACAGATTTCTCTGTGTTAATTTTGTATCCCGCAACTTTGCTGAATTCATGTATTAGTTCTAGTAGTTTTGGAGTGGAGTCTTTAGGTTTTTTTATGTACAATATCATGTCATCTGCAAATAGTGACAATTTGATTTCTTCTTTACCAATCTGGATGCCTTGTATTTCTTTGTTTTGTCTGATTGCCGTGGCTAGGACCTCCAGTACTATGTTGAATAACAGTGGAGAGAATGGGCATCCCTGTCTTGTTCCCGATGTTAGATGAAAAGCTTTCAGCTTCTCGCTGTTAAGTATGATGTTAGCTGTGGGTTTGTCATATATGGCCTTTATGATGTTGAGGTACTTGCCCTCTATACCCATTTTTTTGAGAGTTTTTATCATGAATGGATGTTGAATTTTGTCAAATGCTTTTTCAGCATCTATGGAGATGATCATGTGGTTTTTGTTCTTCTTTTTGTTGATGTGGTGGATGATGTTGATGGATTTTGAATGTTATACCATCCTTGTATCCCTGAGATGAATCTCACGTGATCATGGTGTATGATCCTCTTGATGTATTTTTGAATTCGTTTTGCTAATATTTTGTTGAGTATTTTTGCATCTACGTTCATCAGGGATATTGGTCTGTAATTTTCTTTTTTGATGATGTCTTTGCCCGGTTTTGGTATTAGAGTGATGCTGGCTTCATAGAATGAGTTTGGAAGTATTCCCTCCTCTTCTATTTTTTGGAAAACTTTAAGGAGAATGGGTGTTATTTCTTCTCTATATGTCTGGTAGAATTCAGAGGTGAATCCATGTGGTCCGGGTGTTTTGTTCTTGGGTAGTTTTTTGATTACCGATTCAATTTCAGTGCTAGTGATTGGTCTGTTTAGTTTTTCTGTTTCCTGCTTGGTCAGTCTTGGAAGGTTGTATTTTCTAAGAAGTTGTCCATTTCTTCTATGATTTCCAGCTTGTTAGCATATAGATTCTCATAATATTCTCTTATAATTCTTTGTATTTCTGTGGGGTCCATCGTTATTTTTCCTTTCTCATTTCTGGTTCTGTTTATGTGTGTAGATTCTCTTTTACTCTTAATGAGTCTGGCTAGTGGTTTATCTATTTTGTTTATTTATTCAAAGAACCAGCTCTTGGTTTCATTGATTTTTTCTATTGTTTTATTCTTCTCAGTTTTATTTATTTCTTCTCTGATCTTTATTATGTCCCTCCTTCTGGTGACTCTGGGCCTCATTTGTTCTTCTTTCTCCAACTTCAGTAATTGTGTCTTTAGACTATTCATTTGGGATTGTTTTTCCTTCTTTAAATAGGCTTGGATTGCAATATACTTTCCTCTTAGAACTGCCTTTGCTGCATCCCACAGAATTTGTGGCTTTGTGTTATTATTGTCATTGGTCTCCCAATATTCTTTGATCTCTGTTTTAATTTGGTCGTTGACCCATTAAAGAGAATGTTGTTAAGTCTCCATGTATTTATGAGCCTTTTTGTTTTCTTTCAAAACTTTATTTTTAGTTTTATACCTTTGTGATCCGAGAAGTTGGTTGGTAGTATTTCAATATTTTTTAATTTACTGAGGTTCTTTTCGTGGCCCAGTATGTGGTCTATTCTGGAAAATGTTCCATGTGCACTTGAGAAGAATGTGTATCCTGTTGTAAAGCCCGCTGATTTTTCATCTGCTGCGTGTGACCTGCAGCATGCTTTGTCTCCAGCGCTCTGATCTCAAAATGAAGTGGGTTTATTTTTACCCATTGTGCCTTGTTCTTAGTAGGCCGTTTCATTCTGTAAATTCACATATTTCAGTTCTGGGACATTTCTTGTATTAATTAAAAAAAATTTCCTCCTCTAATTTCTCAACTCCTTTTACAGAACTCCTGTTCAGATGTTGGACATCCTGGATGCATCCTTTAATTTTCTTATCTTTTCTACATTTCATCTTTTTGTCTTTTTGCTCTGTTTTTTTGGAAATTTCAAATTTATCTTCCAATTCTCATTTTTTATTTTTTGTTATTATTAATGTACAATTACATGAGCAACATTACAGTTACTAGACTCCCCCTATTATCAAGTTCCCACCACAAACCCCATTACAGTCAGTGTCCATCAGCGTAGTAAGATGCTACAGAATCACTACTTGTCTTCTCTGTGTTATACTGCCATCCCCGTATCCCCCACCCTGCTATATTATGTGTGCTAATTGTAATACCCGTTTTTCCCCCTTATCCCTCCCTTCCCTCCCATGCTCCCCAGTCCCTTTCCCTTTGGTAACTGTGAGTCTGCTGCTGTTTTGTTCCTTCAGGTTTTTCTTTGTTCTTATACTCCACAGATGAGTAAAATTACTTGATGCTTGTCTTTCTCCACTTGGCTTATTTCACCGAGCATAATACCCTCTAACTCCATCCATGTTGTTGCAAATGGTAGGATTTGTTTTTTTTTTTATGGCTGAATAACATTCCATTGTTTATATGTGCCACATCTTTATCTATTCATCTACTGATGGACACTTAGGTTGCTTCCATTTCTTGGCTATTGTAAATACTGCTGTGATAAACATAGGGGTGCATTATGTCTTTTTGAAACTGGGCTGCTGCATTCGTAGGGTAAATTCCTAGGAGTGGGATTCCTGGGTCAAATGGTATTTCTATTTTGAGTTTTTTGAGGAACCTCCATACTGCTTTCCACAATGGTTGAACTAAATTGCATTCCCACCAGCAGTGTAGGAGGGTTCCCTTTTCTCCACATCCTCACCAACATTTGTTGTTGTTTTGTGTTTTGGATGTTGGCCATCCTCACTGGTGTGAGGTGATATCTCATTGTGGTTTTAATTTGAATTTCTCTGATGATTAGTGATGTGGAGCATCTTTTCATGTGCCTATTGGCCATCTGAATTTCTTCTTTGGAGAAGTGTCTGTTCAGCTCCTCTGCCGATTTTTTAATTGGCTTATTTGCTTTTTGTTTGTTGAGGTGTGTGAACTCTTAATATAATTTGGATGTTAACCCTTTATCAGATATGTCATTTATGAATATATTCTCCCATGCTGTAGGATGTCTTTTTGGTCTACGGATGGTGTCCTTTGCTGTACAGAAGCTTTTTAGTTTGATATAGTCCCACTTGTTCTTTCTGTCTTTGTTTCCCTTGCCCGGGGAGATATGTTCATGAAGAAGTTGCTCATGTTTATGTCCAAAAGATTTTTGCCTTTATTTTTTCTAAGAGTTTTATGGTTTCATGACTTACATTTAGGTCTTTGATCCATTTTGAGTTTACTTTTGTGTATGGGGTTATACAGCAATCCAGTTTCATTGTCTTACATGTAGCTGTCTAGTTTTGCCAACACCAACTGTTGAAGAGGCTGTCATTTCCCCATTGTATATTCATGGCTCCTTTATCGTATATTAATTGACCATATATGCTTGGGTTTATATCTGGGCTCTCTAGTCTGTTCTATTGGTCTATGGGTCTGTTCTTGTGCCAGTACCAAATGGTCTTGATTACTGTGGCTTTGTAGTAGAGCTTGAAGTCAGGGAGTGTAATTCCCCCTGCTTTATTTTTCCTTCTCAGGATTGCTTTGGCTATTCAGGGTCTTTTTTGGTTCCATATGAGTTTTAGAACTATTTTCTCTAGTTCATTGAAGAATGCTGTTGGAATTTTGATAGGGATTGCATTGAATCTGTAGATTGCTTTAGGCAGGATGGCTATTTTGACAATATTAATTCTTCCTATCCATGAGCACGGGATGTGTCTCAATTTATTGGTATCTTCTTTAATTTCTCTCATGAGTGTCTTGTACTTTCAGAGTATAAGTCTTTCACTTCCTTGGTTAGGTTTATTCCTAGGTATTTTATTCTTTTGGATGCAATTGTGAATGAAATTGTTTTCCTGATTTCTCTTTCTGCTAGTTCATCATTAGTGTATAGGGATACAACAGATTTCTGTCTATTAATTTTGTATCCTGCAACTTTGCTGAATTCAGATATTAGATCTAGTAGTTTTGAAGTGGATTCTTTAGGGGTTTTTATGTACAATATCATGTCATCTGCAAACAGGGATCGTTTGACTTCTTACTTACCAGTCTGGATGCCTTTTATTTCTTTGTGTTGTCTGATTGCTGTGGCTACGACCTCTAGAAGTATGTTGAATAGAAGTGGGGAGAGTGGGCATCCTTGTCTTGTTCCCGATATTAAAGGAAAAGCTTTCAGCTTCTCACTGTGAAGTATAATGTTGGCAGTGGGTTTGTCATATATGGCCTTTATTATGTTGAGGTACTTGCCCTCTGTACCCATTTTGTTGAGTTTTTATCATGAATGGATGTTGAATTTTGTCAAATGCTATTTCAGCATCTATGGAGATGATGACGTTGTTTTGTCGTTGTTTTTGTTAATGTGGTGGCTGATGTTGATAGATTTTCGAATGTTGTGCCATTTTGAATCCCTGGGATGAATCCCACTTGATCATGATGGATGATCTTTTTGAAGTATTTTTGAATTCGGTTTGCTAATATTTTGTTGAGTATTTTTGCATCTATGTTTATCATGGATATCGGTCTGTAATTTTCTTTTTTTGTGGTGTTTTTGCTTGTTTTTGGTATTAGAGTGATGTTGGCCTCATAGAAAGAGTTTGGAGTATTCCCTCCTCTTCTACTTTTTGGAAAACCTTAAGGAGGATGGGTATTAGGTCTTCACTAAATGTGTGATAAAATTGAGCAGTGAAACCATCTGCTCCAGGCATTTTGTTCTTAGGTAGTTTTTTGATTACCAACTCAATTTCTTTGCTGGTAATTAGTCTATTCAGATTTTCTGTTTCTTCCTGGGTCAGCCTTGGTAGGTTGTATTTTTCTAGAAAGTTGTCCATTTCTTCTAGGTTATCCAGTTTGTTATCATATAATTTTTCATAGAATTCTCTCATAATTCTTTGTATTCCTGTGGTGTCCGTAGTGATTTTTCCTTTCTCATATCTGGTTCTGTTTATGTGTGTAGACTCTCTTTTTTTCTTGATAAGTCTGGCTAGGGGTTTATCTATTTTGTTTATTTTCTTGAAAAACCAGCTCCTGCTTTCATTGATTCTTTCTATTGTTTTATTCTTCTCAATTCTATTTATTTCTGCTTTAATCCTTATTATGTTCCTCCTTCTACTGACTTTGGGCCTCATTTGTTGTTCCTTTTCTAGTTTCATTAACTGTGAGTTTAGACTGCTCATTTGGCACTGTTCTTCTCTCCTGAGGTAGGCCTGTACTGCAATATATTTCCCTCTTAGCATGGCCTTCGTTGTGTCCCACCGATTTTGCTGTGTTGAATTATTGTTGTCATTTGTCTCCATATATTGCTTGATCTCTGTTTTTATTTGGTCATTGATCAATTGATTATTTAGGTGCATGTTATTAAGCCTCCATGTGTTTGTGGGCTTTTTCATTTTCTTTGAGTAATTTATTTCTAGTTTATACCTTTGTGATCTGAGAAACTGGTTGGTACAATTCCAATCTTTTTAAATTTACTGAGGTTCTTTTTGTGGCCTAGTATATGATCTATTCTTAAAAATGTTCCATGTGCACTTGAGAAGAATGTGTATCCTGTTGCTTTTGGATGGAGTGTTCTGTAGATGTCCATAAGGTCCATCTGTTCTAATACGTTGTTGAGTGCCTCTGTCTCTTTATTTATTTTCTGTCTGGTTGATCTGTCCTTTGGAGTGAGTGGTGTGTTGAAGTCTCCCAAAATGAATGCATTGCATTCTATTTCCCCCTTTAATTCTGTTAGTATTTGTTTCACATATTTGGGTGATCCTGTGTTGGGTGCTTGGGTGCATTGATATTTATAATAGTTATATCCTCTTGTTGGACTGACCCCTTTATTCTTATGTAATGTGCGTCTCTGTCTCTTGTTACTTTCTTTGTTTTGAAGTCTATTTTGTCTGATACAAGTACTGCAACTCCTGCTTTTTTCTCCCTATTAGTTGCATGAAATATCTTTTTCCATCCCTTCAGTTTTAGTCTGTGTATGTCTTTGGGTTTGAAGTAAGTCTCGTAAGTCTCTTGTAGGCAGCATATAGATGGGTCTTGTTATTTTATCCATTCAGTGACTCTACATCTTTTGATTGGTGCATTCAGACCATTTACATTTAGGGTGATCATCGATAGGTATGTACTTATTGCCACTGCAGGCTTTAGATTTATGGTTACCAAAGGTTCAAGGGTAATTCCCTTACTATCTAACAGTCTCATTTATCTCACTTCCTATGCTATTACAAACACAACCTAAAGATTCTTTTTTTTCCTTTTTCTTCCTCGTCCAATCTTTGTATGTTATGAATCATATTCTGTACTCTTTGTCTATCTCTTGGGTGACATCTATTTAGTCTTAGGAATACTTCCATCTATAGGAGTCTCTCCAAAATGCACTGTAGAGGTGGTTTGTGGGAGGTAAATTCTCTCAGCTTTTGCTTATCTGAAAATTGTTTAATCCCTCCTTCAAATTTAAATGATAACCTCACCGGGTAGAGTATTCTTGGTTCAAAGCCCTTCTGCTTCATTGCATTAAATATATCATGCCACTCCCTTCTTGTCTGAAAGGTTTCTGTTGAGAAGTCTGATGATAGTCTGATGGGCTTTCCTTTGAATGTGATCTTATTTCTCTCTCTGGCTGCTTTTAATAGCTGTCCTTATCATTGATCTTTGTTATTTTAATTACTGTATGTCTTGGTGTTGTTTTCCTTGAGTCCCTTTGGAGATCTGTGCACCTCCATGGCTTGAGAGACTATCTCCTCCACCAGATTGAGGAGATTTTCAGCAATTACCTCCTCAATGACACTTTCTATCCCTTTTTCTCTCTCTTCTTCTTTTGGTACCCCTATTATGTGAATATTGTTCCGTTTGGATTGGTCACACAGTTCTCTCAATATTCTTTCATTCTTAGAGATTCTTTTTTCTCTCTGTGCCTCAGCTTCTTTGTATTCCTCTTCTCTGATTTCTATTCCATTTGCTGTCTCTTCTAGTACATCTAATGTGCTTTTAAATCCCTCCATTGTATGTTTCATTTCAGATATGGAATTTCTTAATGTTTGAAGCTCTGTCTTAAATTTGTTCCTGAGTTCTTGAATATTTTTCTTTACCTCCATAAGCATATTTATGATTTTTATTTTGAACTCTCTTTCAGGAAGATTGGTGAGTTCAGTTTCATGTGGCCCTTTTTCTGGGGTTTGTGAGATTTTGGTCTGAACCATGTTCTTTTGACATTTCATATTTCTGTGTGGTGGCCTCTAGTGCCCAGAAGCTCCAGTCTCTGGAGCTGCTCAGTCCCTAGAGTGAGGTTGGGGGTCCTAGGGGAGTGGAGCTGGTGCCTGGGAGGAGGAAAGATCTGTTTCATGATTCCTGTCTGTCATTTCTGTCTGCCATATCAGAGCCAGTGGGCCGAGCACACAGGTGTAAGCCTCTGTGCTTTGTGTCTGTAGCTGTTTAATGAGGGGCTTCCCTCTGGCCTGAAGCCAGCACAGCGACTGCCGGTTTGTGAGCTGGTGCCATCAGGTCAGGAGGCAGGCTCGGCCGGATGGGTGTCACAGTGGGGTTTCTCAGAGCTAAGTAGCCAGCCAGCGGGATGGAGCACCTGAAGCTCCTCAAATTCCCAATCTGTTGGGCAGAATGTGCGCAGACAACCTTGTCCCCCTATCCCTTGTCCAGCGCAACAAGCTCCATGCAAACCCCACCCCTTCAGCAGCCCTCTGGCTGCTAGGAAGCCTCTCAGAGTGCCTGCCTTTTCCTTGTCCCAGAGCGGCTGGGTGTGGATCCCGTCTTCCACAAATCACTGTAATCTGTCTCTCAAGCACTCCGCCTGTCCCAGCTCACCATCCTCCAGAGCACCACACTGTATGTTTTCTGCTCACAAAGCAGATCTCCAGGGCTAGGTATTCAGCAGTCCTAGGCTTCCACCCCCTCCCGGCTCCATTTCTCTTCCTCCCACTGGTGAACTGGGGTGGGGGAAGGGCCTGGGTCCCACTGGATCAAGGCTTTGGTATGTTACCCTGTTTTGTGAGGTCTGCTCTGTTCGTGAGGTCTGTTTGCAGTCTGGTGCAGCCTTCTTTCCTGCTGTTGTTTTAGGGTTAGTTGTATTAAGTATATTTTCACACTATCTGTGGTTTTGGGAGGAGTCCTCTGTCTCACCTCTCACGCTGCCAATCTTGAATCTCGCTCTCATTGAAACCGATGTATCTTCCAATTCTTTTACTGAAGTTTTCATTTTTTGGTATCCTATTTCTAATTTCCTAGAATTCCTTTTTGTTCTTTGAAATGACAGGTTGTTTGAAAGTATATTTGTTTCCTTGCAGAGTCTCTGTTTATTTTAAGTTGCTTTTTTCTATTTGTTTTATTTGCTGATCTTTCAAGATAGAGGCTTTATTTAGATCTCTGGTAATCTTTAATCCCTTCATATTTAACAGAAGATTCTAAAAAAGTTGATTTGGAGCTCTTAAGTGCATGAATGAAATTTGTCATCCATAATTTACACTACAGGATGATTTGATTGGACCATTCAAAATCCCTGATATAAATAAATTCAGATTTTTCTTTTTGGATGGGTCAGATTCTCTAGAGAAGATTCTCCCAAACTCCTGACTGAAGGCTTTAGGCCTGGTTCTCACAGTTCTGGGAGTCAAGCCAGGAAATGGGCTTGGGAAGAGAGATCTTAGTGGCCAATATCCCTATGGTCTCCAATTTTCCTGTTTTTTTTTTTTTATTATAGTACTTCCTCCCTATATTGTGTCTATTGTCTTCCATCAGTTACTCTTCCTAAAGAGCAAAGACTAACCTTTAGCTCTATTCCCTTTCCCATACTGCAAAAACTGTGCTTCTGTAAGTTTTCAGTATTGAGTTTCTGCATAAGATTTACCTTAAGAAAAAGTTCCCTTTCTAAAAAGTCTGAAACCCATTGATTTGGTAATAGCCTTTCTCTGTTCTACTACCTATGCTTGCATTATATACAAGGAAAAACCTGAGGTCATGGAAGAAGAGTCTTATTAAACATCATTCAGTTATTCTTACTCTAAGTTCAGGCTGTTCATAAATCAAGATTTTAGGGTACTTTAAAGTGTCTCAAAATAGGGAAAAATTCTCCATAACTTGTAACAGAGAAACTCAACCCCCAAAAAAGTGTGTCACTTATATGTCCACCCTCTTAGGCCTCTGCCTTCTTCAGGACTGCTCTGGGACACTGAGATAGGCAAAGGTGAACTCTAATCATTAGTACAGTGTCATTCCAGTACTGCTACTGGCTCATTACTGTGACCATCCCATCAAGTAGGATATCAAAGCAAAAGAAGGCAGCTTCTCTCAGGACCACAACTGTCATAAGTGTGAGAAGGCCACTGGAAATGCTTTCAGAGACCATGTCATTATGGAGCCAAAACTAAGGCCACAAGCGTCCTAGGCCCTATTCCTTTCTTCACCTTTTTTCCTTTCTTCCTCTCCACAAGATGACCCTGGCTCAGGCTAGAATGACCCCCAAAGCCTCTCAGGGGCACCAGGGAAACGTACCCTTCTTCCACAGTGACTGAGTTCATGAGAAGACAATTGGTGATAGTCACTCTATCTCTTATAACACAGGATGAACCAATGACTGAGTGCTTAATGGATGACTTTTCTCCAACTTGTGTATCTGGCCCGATGAGGCTGTCACCTCCAATCTGCAAAAGGCAAATATAAAACCTTGTCCATCCATCTCAACCAACTGCAAATCAACCCCTCAGATCCTCTGAGCTAGGGTCTAATGGGATAATGAGGGATCACTATCAGTATTTCTCAGAGAGGTAAGGTCACATAATATCTCTGAGAATAATTCAAATTTACATATTCATGCACTTGTGTATATAGATTTGCTCTCTTGAAGACAGTGCTCAAATCAGGGAAGGTAGAGGGACAGCAATGGAAAGCTCCTGAGTCTGGGTCCAGGACTACAGTGGACCTTCCTTACAGGGTTTGTGTGGCTGGGATCAGCACCTATCCATACAGTCTTCTTTAGTGCCTGGGCTGGAAGGTGAGATTTTATAACCAGAATCCAGTTGTAATTTCCCTGGGACTAATAAGATTCAGGGCTTGGGAACCCCAATCTAGATTCTCAAGGACAAACCTCAATGCACCCAGAGACTGCCCCATCCTTGCCCTGCCGAAACTAGAACTTACCAGGTGTTTGCTGACAATCTGGGCTGATGAATGGACCAGTGATTCTTCTGGACAGAGAACAGGTAGCAATTTGGGCACCTTAAAGAAAGAGGTTTGGTCACTTAAGTTGGACCAGAAAACACCTGAAAGCACCATAGGTGGAACCCAATGCCCAGTCAGAGATGTGGGGAGCTTCCTGTCTGGGTGAGGCACAGCAGGTGGCTGTTTTGTTTCCCCTAGAACAAGGATTGTTTATGCAACTGCTTTTAGATGGTTTTCCTTCAGTTTATTAGCGAGGTATTCTCCTCCCTGCATGTAATGTCATGTCCCTCCGCTGCGAGTTGGTGAGACAGCTTTGGGATACCGAGGCAGCACCCTAGAGGAGGCCTAATGAGGGCAAGGAGCATCCTGAATCCTGACCACAGCCATTCTGGTTTCTAGGCCCTCCTGGACCACTGTGTACATGGAGTGACGATGGGAGCAATGTTAGACAAACTTCACAATCGGAACAGACCCTGAAAAGGCATCTATTTTCTTCAATAGTCAAAATAAAATGTTGAATAAAATGTTCACACTATTCCCTCAGCAGTGTAAGGAGACTGAAAGGTTACAGGTATGGAGTTTTAGCTCAGAACCCATTGGGAAGTCACAGATGTGTGCCTATCTGTGATTCTCCAGCGTGGGCAGAATGCTGGGCAGAGCACTGTGTGTGGCGGCCACAATGGCTGAGGGAGGCTGTGCCAGGACTGGCTACACTGGCTGTTTGGAGGCTAACCCTTCAGTCTCTATCCTGGGATCTCCCCAAGGCCTGTCTGCTGCATAGCCACTGCTGGTATTCCAGAGGATATTTCTCCAGTCTCAGGCCATCCACTGGAACTGCTTTGAGATCAGCCTGACAGACTCTGGTCATAGATTTGAAGAAAGAGAACTAAAAGTCAAATTAAGGAAGCTTTTTAATAGCTCTGACCCAAATTGGGGTTAACTTTACCCCAGACTGTCCTGGGTATACAAGGAACTAGTTGTGATTTCTCATAAACTCTTTGGCTTGGAATCCCTTGGAGCTCTAACCAATCCAGCTGAGGACAGCTTGAGGTCTGAGGCTGGGGCTATATCCACCATAGGGTGTGGGTCCTTAAGGTTTTTGAGCCAGGTTTTTCTTTAGGAACTCAATCCCAATCCCAATTTTCAATAATACCTTTTATCACTCTACCTGACCACCCCCAAACCCCCCACCACCACGCTTGTACCTGCACTAACAGTTGTCACAGACTTCTATCAGGACCATGTCAATAGCTAATCTTTTCACGATCTCATCCCTGTTGTGCTAGAATGTCACTCCAATGTAGTTCCCTCAGTCACCTGCCTTTTCCTATTCTCATCTCAACCTTTAACTGTTCTGAATTTCCTTGCCATGGTTTCATCTCATCCTCCTTCCTAAAACATTCCTCCTGTGCCTGCTACACAATAAAGAGCTCTCCTCCACCCTCAGCCTCCTCACTGGCCCCCTCTCCATCTTTGCCTTAACTAAGCCCTTGCTAGTCCTTTAGGGCACTGCTTCCCCTTCAATAGAAGCTACTCATTCTCTGTATCTTACAAACCTCACCTCAGGGTTAAAAGGAGGGGTTAGCAAGACTCTACTCTCTAATGCTATTTCCAGATACTCCTGTCTCACAGACATCTCTTTCTTGGCTATCTGGCTACTCCACATTCTGTTCCTTCACCTCCACACAATATTTATCTGCTTGTTTATGAACTACTGTAGATATCCTCATTCTGAGCAGAATAGGAGAAAGCTGGTAAACTCAGAGGCCAGAAGTTAGAATTCTGGAGATCTTAGGTTTCCCTTGGAACCACAGAGGCTCTACCTTTATGAACCAGGCCCTCCACTTCCCCTTTTGCTGTACCTGGGTATCACAATGCCCTCCCCTGACATGCCAGGTCTTGCTCAACCTTGGGAATGAGAGGGATTCTGAACAAATCACTGTGTACCTAATGAAGAAATAAGACAAAAGGCTCAGTCTGCTTCTGGGGCAGGAGCTCCCAAGATTTCTTTTCTAAACCCGGCTTCTCACCTGTCTGTTTGCTTCCATGTAGAGTCCCAGGGTGCTCACTCGAGAGCAGAGCCCCTCTTTCATGATGTGGACATAGCAGCGCACCTGTGACCTGGACAAATCTCCTTGACAGGCACTCCAGCAGGCATCATAGGGTGCAAAGGTCAGTGTATTGGCTTCTTTCATGAAACTGTAAATATCTTCAGAACAAGCAAGTAAATGAAAGAAAGAAAGATAACATAGGGATACAGACTCAGTAAACTTTTGAAAGAGGGTACAGCTCACATCTCTCCCCCTGCAACTCACCCATGCAGCTGGACCCTAGGGAAATCCCATTAAAATTTGAAAGGTTAAGTCAAATTAAAAGAGGCAATGTGCTAGCAGACTAACAGACTCCAAGAAGGGACTAGTGGTTACCAAAGGGGAGGGGTGGGGGAGGGTGGGTGGGGAGGGAGAAGGGGATTGTGGGGTATCATGATTAATGTACATGGTGTGTGTGGGGCCATGGGGAAGACAGTGTAGCTCAGCTAAGACAAATAGGGACTTGGTGGCATCTTACTACACTAATGGACAGTGGCTGCAATGGGGTATGGGGGGGACTTGATACACCATAAGGTATATGTGGGTGATTGTAATAACCACATTGTTTTTCTTGTGAAACCGTTATAAGAGTGTATATCAATGATACCTTAATAAAAAAAAAAGAGGCAATGTGCTTCCAGTATGTTTGAAATACTGTATGCTTAAAAAACATCCTACAAGCAAGTGTGACCA
Source organism: Phataginus tricuspis (assembly GCA_029783875.1). NCBI lineage: Eukaryota > Metazoa > Chordata > Mammalia > Pholidota > Manidae > Phataginus > Phataginus tricuspis. Next base: position 35,622,171 of record JAQQAC010002837.1, read on the forward strand.
ATAATCAAGTAATACTAGGGAAAATAAAATAGATGATTGTGAATCCTTAAGTAACACAAGCAAGAGGCCAGACTTTAGCTTTCTACTGCTAGCCTTTATTCCTATATCTGGTAGTTGTGTTGTTGACAGAAACAGCACAGGACTTGGAGCCAGGGAGCCTGGGCCCGTTTTTCAACTCATACAACAATCACTTGAGATCTCTGTGATACGAAAACTGGGGCTCAGAAGACTGAGTAACCTGCTTCAGGTCACAGAGCTAATAAGAGGGAGAGTCAGATATCAAACCTGAGAGAGATGCCAAGTCTTGATATCTTAACCATAAGGCTAAACTGTCTCCATTTATTCATTTGATAAATTTTTTTTTTGGAATATCTACTATGAGCCCAGGACTGGGCCAGGGATATGAGAGCAAACAGGACAGACCTTGCCCCTACATCCTGGGAAGGAGACAATCTGTTTGGCCTCTGGACTGTAACTGTACACTTCTGCACCTTTCTTCCCTTGACAGAGGAACCTGATTTTAGTCAGGAGTAGGGCTGCCCAAAGCCTAGAGAACAGGGGAACTGAGAAGTGGTGGGCAGAATTTAAAGTCAAAATGGTCTAGTGAGGAAATTGGCCAAACCAGAGCTGTGAACCAGAAAATGGACCCGAGGCATGATTAGCCTGTCTGTGAAGAGCACAGTGACAGGATCTGCTTGAGCAAGCTTACCCAGCACCCGGGCAGCAGCATCGGTCAGCCTGCTGGCTAGACAGGACCCTTGTTGTCTTGAGATAGGCACCTTGGGCAGGGCTAGGCTGCCCAGCCACAATTTCCAAAGGTGCTGCTAACCCTACAATATGGCATTAACCCAAACACTGACCTAAGGACTTCAGCTCCTTTTTCTTTAGATCCTCCTCTTTTTCTTCTTGTCCTTGTTGTGAGGAAGCTGAGGAGAACTGTTTTCTTACTAGGTATGGAATCAGTTCACTCCGGATGGAAGTGATTGACCTAGGAGGAAAGAGAGGTCTAGTATGAGAAATAACTGGATCATACTGGGATCAAGAACTCTGTGCATCCAAGGAAAATCCAAATTCCTTATGGGGACTGATGGAGATCAAAAGCAGCATGGATTTGGCAGCTTTGGAGAAGCAGAGGATCTAAGTTCTCTATCAGCTTCAGGATGGAGGTGGGAGGGTATTGTATTGCACTGGAGAATCCCTTCCCCTGTCTATGCAGAAACAGTCTTTCATAAAGTCCCATCTAAATGGTGTACATGCACACGTTTGTGTGTGTGTATTTTAACATGGTACCTTGACTCTTAACTGGCAATAACCCATGAGAAGGCAGAATGCTTTGGATGTTTGAAAAAAGTTTAAAAAACATTAAAAAGTTTTCTTCATCAAGGCCCTGCATATCCTTAGATTAATCCTAAGTATCTTATATTTTTGTTGGTATTATAAATGGTGTTTTTTATTGTTGTTGTTGCTTTTCATTAATTTTTTTTTGGTATCGTTAATCTACAATTACATGTGTAACATTATGGTTACTAAACTCCCCACTTCATCAAGTCCCCCCCACATACCCCATTACAGTCACTGTCCATCAGTGTAGTGAGATGCTATAGAATCACTACTTGTCTTCTCTGAGTTGTACAGCCCTCCCCATGCCTGCTCCCCTATATTATGCCTGCTAATCGTAATGTCCCTTTTTCCCCCTTGTACCTCCCTTCCCACTCATCCTCCCCAGTCCCTTTCCCTTTGGTAACTATTAGTCCATTCTTGGGTTCTGTGAGTCTGCTGCTGTTTTGTTCCTTCAGTTTTTTTCTTTGTTCTTATACTCCACATATGAGTGAAATCATTTGATACTTGTCTTTTTCCGCCTGGCTTATTTCACTGAGCATAACACCCTCTAGCTCCATCCGTGTTGTTGCAAATGGTAGGATTTGTTTTCTTCTTATGGGTGAATAATATTCCATTGTGTATATGTATCACCTCTTCTTTATCCATTCATCTACTGATGGACACTTAGGCTGCTTCCATTTCTTGGCTATTGTAAATAGTGCTGTGATAAACAATATAAATGGTGTCTTTTAAATAATTATTTTCTTCTTATTGTTGGTTTACAGAAATTCAGTTTTCTCTATATTTTGACGTTGTAGCCAATTGCCTTGCTAAATAATCTTATTAATTCTAATAATTTAACTGTAGATTCTGACAATCATGCCAACTATGAAAACAACAATTTTCTGTCTTCCTTTCTAATCCCTGTATCATTTATTTATTTTTCATTACCTTACCACATTGGATAAGACCTCTAATATGCTGAATAGAAGCACTGATAGTGGTCATGTGTACATGCTCTTGATTTTAAAGGGAATTCTTCTAACATTTTATCATTTAGACTGATGATTGTTGTAGGTTTTTTTCTTCTTCATTATCCAAACAATCATTTATTGATTGTCTTCTTTGTGTAGATATTGGGCTTCATGACTTTATAGGTGGTAGCTGGCACATATGACAGGTTTTTGAGATGTCTTTTGTAAGGCTAAGGAAGTTCCTCTCTTTTATTCCTAACTTGCTAAGAGCTTTCATCAAGGAATGGGTATTGAATTTTATTAAAAAAAATTTTTTTTTTGCATCTATGGAACTCATATTTTTTCTCTTTTAATTATTAAGGTGATGAATTTTTTAATTTTTAATTTTCTAATACTAATAGCCCTGTTATTCAAAGACATACATGACTTCTATACTCCTTCACAATAGAGGAATTATAGATAACTCTAATTCTTTAGGCAAATTATCAAATTTTACAATTTTAGGCCATTCTTCAGTTTCTGGCCTTGCATTTTTTCTTAGCATCTATGGTACTACTCTCCTAGTTTGATTCAGACTCTGCAACTTTAAAATCCATTCTAATTACCAAGTACTTTCCATACATATTTCATCACCCATCTACTTAAGAGTGGGCTCCCTTGCATTACAACAGTTGTACTTACTTACCAATGGTTATCAAAGAATTCCTGCAACAAAGTTAACTTCAGTTTACTTTCCTGTAATCAGACCAATCTAGCTAGGACAGCACTTACAGAAAAATCACATCAAAGATCAGTATGCAGAAGATCTTCCAAAAGGTAAATGAATTCCTGCGCTATTTTTATATCACTCAGATACAAGCAGTAAGCAAGCCTGGCCAAGAACTCTGGAGCTCGCCTTCTTTTGGTTTTTTGGGGCCCAGGAGCCATACTGCTTCTGAGACGGGACTGGATCTAAATGACCAGGGATCTGTAACGGGGGAATGAGACCCCTGATCCTTAGTACAGTGAGTATATTTTTGATTTATACTATGCAAAGGAAATGAAAGCACAGAACTGTGAGAGACTAGCACATTATTTTCAGTTTTCTCTCTCATACTGTTAATTAAATCACCATTTTACTTAGCATTTAACAAGCATCTTTTAATATGCCAGTCACTGTTCTAAGCCTTGAAAATATACTGTTTCTGGCTTCAAAGAATTCATAATCAGGTGGATGGTAGACTGATTATGGATTTAAGAAGAGTAGAAGATGAGGCTGTTTAAGCAGGTAAGGGAGCCATATCATGGAAGCCTTCTGTGGTAGTCTAGCAAGTCTGAACTGAAAAACTAGTGGTAATTTTTAAGCAGGAGAGTGACATGATCACTTTTATTTCTTAGTAAGGTAATTCTGGTAGCAGTGGAAATAGGCCCAGAATAAGGAGACTGAAGACAGGGAGACCAATACAAGACTCTGAAGATGAGATAAAGTGGCCTGAGAGAGGACTTAATGTATATATAGCCCTACAAATCGGATTGCTGCTGCGTACCTCCCCTTTTCCCCAGCCCCCATTCAAAGCAGCTCTGCATGCTGACACAGGACCACACAGATGGACGGTAGGTAGGAAGGCACGACAGAGGCAGAGGCTTGAGGAGGGTAGGCAAGATGAACCCTGGAGCTACACAGTTCATGGTTTCAGTCATTTTTAAAGGATTAAGTCAGGTATCTGAAAAGTCCTGTGTAAGCTGGAAGCTCTTGTATTGAATTTCAATGTGTTTTTTTTCTTCTGATCCTTTGATGGAGATTAAAAATTTCCATATGAATACAAAGAATGAAACAAACACTCTCAGCTCTTTTTCTCCCCTTTTAATGTGACAAACCAGTGTGGGTTGCAAATGTTCCTTGGTCCCCTCTGGTGGAAAACAAGTCAGTTTCCTTTGAAGAAATGACAAAGCATGGACAGCTGGGGGATTTCTGAGCCATGATATTTACATTAAGGGCCAAATAGAACTGTCACTGCAAGAGGCAAGCAAACAAGCCTTGGCATAGAGCCCCTTCAGGCAGCGTCCTTTAATGAGATCAGACAGCAATGTGAAGAGAGAATACGAAGCAGTTCTGCCAAGTCCCACCTGCCTCTGCTGGCGCTTAGCATCAGGGCAATTCCCCTAATGCAGGTGGCTTAGCAGCATAATGGAGGCCAAAATTACTCTTCCTGCTTCCCAATCAAAGTAGAGGCAGCTTAAAGCTGTGCCAGGAAGACAGGCCGCTGTGAACTGTTGTGAACATCCTGACCTCCGGGCTGATGACCAGCAGCTGAATCCACTGCCCTGGGCAACCTCACTTTCTCCTTTTCCTCTTATATACAGCCTTCCCAGAAACACCTGCCTCATCTCATAAAATTGTAAGCAGCTAAGAAATAAGAAATTATGAAGGAGAACAACAGGTTTGACTACTAGCTGTGAACAAACAACTCCACCAAATTAAAGACAAAATAATTGCTACAAATAGGACAAAAGATTAGTATCCTTAGTAGATAGATATAAATGTTAAAAAACATAAAATTTTTAAAAGAAATAAAAAGATAAGATGCGATTTCTCCCCCAAATTAGCAGATTAAAAAAAACTTTCATTCTGATAAGGGTGCTTTGAGATGGTTACTCTCATACAAACAGGCATCAAAGTATAAACTGATAAAACATCTTCTGAAAAGTAATTGGCAATAGATAGCAAAGATACTGAAAAGATTCATATTATTTCACCCTTAATTCTATTTCTACAAATCTATCCTAAGGAAAACACATTATGCTCAATAAATATTTGCTGAATAAATGAATGAAATCATCAGATTATAAAACAGGGTTTTTGAAAAAAAAGGTATTCCTCTTAATGTTACTTATAAAAATAGAGAACGAAATATCCAACAATGGAGTAATAATAATACACCTAAGTAATAGAATATCATATAGGCAAAACTGATTGTAAAGAATTTTTTAATGACACAGAAAAATGCTAATGAAATAAAGCTGAATAAACCAAGCAGAAAGCAGTTATTTTTACAGCATGATTCCAAGTGTGTGTGAATAAGTAAATAAAACAATAAAAAGAAATATATTAAAATGTTCAGTTATCTCACAGTAGAATCATGGTAATATTTTCTTTTCATATTTTTTGAATTTTCCAAATTTCACAGTCAGAGGCCATTCTTACACCCTCTTCCCTGACTTTCTGTGGCATCACTCTCAATCTGTTCCTGTTTCTCATAACCTCTTTTTCTGCTTCCTCTAAAAATATTTGGTGTTTCTCAGGATTTTCCTTTTTGTCTATGATTCTTCTCATGCTACTTGTCTTCCTGACACAGGTCATCACTTGGTGGCTTCTTGGCTGCTCATTCCCAAATGTGGACCTACAGCCAAGACCTTGCTCCTTTATTCTAGTCTCACATTTTCAACTGTCTGATAGACACAGCCATTTAGATGACCCACAGGTACCTTAAACTCAAGTGTCTAAAACTGAACCCATCATCTTACTCTCACCCAGCCTTCCCTCACCAACACTGGTCATCTTGCTTGATATGAAGATTCATCTAGTCACTCTTCCTCTCACACACAACCCATCACCAAACTGCTCATTTTATCCCCTAAATCTCTTTCAAAACTGCCAATTTCTCTCCATCTCTACTGCCACCACCTAATCCAAGCAACTATCATCATTTTCCTGGATTCAAATGCTTTTAATTGTTCTCTCTCCTTCCAGTCTTACCTCTTGAAATTTATCCTCCATATGGTAGACAGAACATACATTTATAATGTACAGTCTAATTGTCTCTTCTTTCTTCAACCCATTCTATATGGTAGGCACAGTGATTTTTCTAAAGCACAAATCTGTTCATATCTCCTTAAATTTATTTAATGCTTAGGATAGTGGTTAGTTGTGTGTGTTTGGTGGAGGGAAATAGTTACTGCCAGGGAGATAGCATGAGGGGAGTTTCTGGAAATCTGGTTATGTTCTATTTCTTGACCTGAATAGCAGTTACAAGGGTGTGCTCATTTTGTGGAAATTTATATGTAAGCTTGCTCTCATATATCACTTCTCCTTGGCAGCCTTTCATAACACTTGTAGGTTTCTGTACTGTCACAGCAAAGACAATTATATATATTGTTTTTGAATCCGTATCATGTACGAATTCTCTGCTAGGAAACTAATCCACATCATCTCAAATTCGTATAGTAATCCTCATGGTTTAAGTATTATTGTCCTTATTTTGTAAGTGAAGAAATTAAAGCTTTAGAAAGGTTAATCCTCACTCATGGAAAGGCAATCCTCATGGTAGGTATTATTGTCTCTATTTTATAAGTGAGGAAACCAAAGCTTTAGAAAGGTTAATTATGTTAAGCTTAATATAGTTTTTAGAATTGGGAAAACTGAAACTTATCCACATCTATCCCAAAGTTCGTGACTCTTTCTGCTATGCCATGTTAACTAGTATCTTGTGCTTACTGCAGCCACAGCACTTCCTGCAGGATTTATAATTTCCTGCTTACTGTCTTCTCTACCAATAAACATGCTGTCAGTTCTAAATAAATATTTATTTGAAAAAATGAATGAGTGAGTGTGCAAGTGATTGAGTGTCATCCCTGTAGGCTAGACAGCTGGCAATAATTTCTTCTTCTGATTTGTGGATATGGAAAGTAGAGCTTTCCTGACCTGGAAATGAAATGAACTCTAACTATGTTTCTCTATTATTAATATTACTAGCAATAAAAAGCAAGCATTTGAAAAAACACATGATTATTATTTTTGCTTAAATCTGATATTTTTAGAATTTTGCCTTGATTTGTGTGATCAGGTCCTGATTGTGGCCACAAGCGTCCAGGGAAAGCCTAAAAATGGCATCCATGGTGAGGGGAAAAACTAGGCCACTTTTGCATCCTGGTTTCTCTTGTTGTAAGCAAATCAAAAGAGACTTAAAATCATCTAAATGTCTTCAAAGCAGTCCTTCAAAATATTAATTGGAAAAGAGGAAGAACAGAAAACCTCCTTTTATAGGGCCTGGAACTCAAGTCTGCAGAACAGAATGCTAAAAGGCTTGGGTTTTCTTTGCTTCTCCTCTCAGCAGAGCTGTAACTGGGAAAAGGTGATTGCTGAGTTAACCCTACACTTTGTTTTCAGGCTTTTTGTTTTTGCCTTCAAAGAAATATGGAATAGCATACAGGAATTTATTTTAGATTAAAAGGTACTGATTTTAAATCTGGGTATAAATACCTTTTTTCCTTTTTAACAAAATACTGAAAAATTTGAGAATACATTTTTAATGTTGGTGCATATGGCTTGAGAAAGACAAACATGTTCAGATCCTACAGGCCGCCAGAGAGTCAGCTTAGGCTTAGGTCAATTCAATAGCCATTTTATTCTTTCACATTTACTCACTGAATATCCAAAATGGACCAGGCATGTTCTAGAGAGTGGGCATATAACAGTGAAACAAAAGAGGCAAATCCATGCCTTCATATGAAGCAAAAAATTTGGATGCCTTTATATTTACTGAGCATCAACTGTGTGTCACAAGATGGATGAATCGGTAGTAGGTTCTGTCTTCAAGGAGTTCAAAAGAGTAGAAAAGACAGCTATGAAAATATAATTTAATAGAATGCCTATAATAATTGAAGATTATTCAAAATCAGGAAAGAAAATGATAAAACTGCCCAATGGAGATAAGCACAGAGTATTATGGTAGCACAGAGCAAGGGTACCTAATTTAAATGGAGATGAAGGGAAAAAAATTGAGATGAAGGGAAAAAAAAATACCTCAGAAAGCTTCCTACAGGAGTAACATTCGGCAAGTTTTAATGGATATTTAGGAATCTGCCAGAGAAGAAAGATGGAAAGGAACCAATGAAGCATTATGCTTATAGGGAAATTGTTTTGAAGTCTCACTAAACTGAACGTATCGTATCTTTCCTTTGGTTTCAGATTTTCTGGTTCCCTATGATGCTTCTTCCTAGGAGTGCTTTAATTATAAATATTATACCAGTCTTAAAGACCTGTTTAAAAAGGTTATCTTTGCTGCCATAGTCCAGCCCGTGGCCCGCTCTGAAGGCACAGGCAAAGTTCACTGCAGCCTAGTGCTGCTAGGCTTCGTCTCTACCCCGGGAGCCAGGGATTTCCAGAAGTCCCATAGATCAAAGTGAATGAACTAAGACGTTCAAAGGAGCCTGCTCTGCTTTAATTTTGGCAGCACTTGCACCTGCAGACTTCAGTATACAGTCACCACATAACAGCCCCAGTTAGAAGGCATATACACTACATGTTCTTGGCTTAATTTCGTTATGTTATTTAATAAGTAAAGGACACCTCATGTAACCTCCAGGACATCTACAGACAGGAAAGCAAGTGTAGCTAAATCATATGGATGCTTAAATTGAACAGTAAAGAACCAAGGCTCCTGCCTCTCCTGGAACCACAGGGTCCCTCATCTCTGCTTATCTCCACTCTGCTTTCCTATGCTTACTCATGGCTTTCCAGCAAGTCCATTAACTTCACTTTGCATGTGGCTTTTATGATCACCCTGATTCTGATGTTGTACCATGGCTGCCTATCCCCAATTCCTGACTTCACTTTGTGGGGCCCACCCTTACTCCTCAGTATCCCTATGTCGTGAAGACTAGGAAGTTTTAACAGCTTTCTTATCCTCCCTGGTTTGTGTGCATGTGTCTGCAACAGAGAGACATCTGATATCTGTGGTGGATGTGGCTAACAATCAATTCATCAACAGTGACTGACTTTGTTGGGGCTCTGGCTGTATGACACTGAGCAAATGACTTTTGAGTCTCTTTTCCCTCCTCTATAATATGAGGATAATACCTAAATAAGATAAGTGTTTTAAGGGCTAAATGAACTTGAGCATTAAAAGTACCCAGAATAGTGCCTGGTACATGGCTGGTGCTGTTAGAGGTGATTTTCTTCTCTTGCTCTCTCTTTCCCCTTGCTCTGAAGGCCAAACTCCAAGACTGTATATCCTGCATGGATGGATAACATTCTAACACTAGAAGAGGTTGACTGGAACTTTGGATTCTTCTGGGCAAGAAAGAAGTATTCAGCTTTAATTCTTCCTTTTCAGAATAATAATCTCTAGGTCTCTTAAAAGGGTAGGCAGATCTATCAGGTTAGGGAAAGGAGAGAAAGACAAAATTTTCTGGGTTTCTGTGCTAAAGGGAAATCAGGACTAATTCTAGTATAAATTGCTTGTCTCCCAGGGATTCACCTCAGAGAGCTGGCATATGGCGAGTCCTTTACAAGGCCAGTCTTGTCTTTGCAGCAACTTTTACTAAGACAAACAAAAAGCTCCTAGGAGGCCAGCTTCCTTAGGCTTAGACCAGCTGACACTGTAAAAGAGGGAGGAACTTACAGCTCACCACTCAACATCAAAAGGCATGACAATCACAGTACTCAGCATAGGCTAAGCTCTGCTCTGGCTATGGACATAAAATCCAAGACATTTTCAATTAAAATGTTCAGAAGAGTATTTGGAACATTCAACTGAGAATGTATACTAATAGTGCAATGTTTTTTCTTCAGTAAACATATCTTGGAAATTTTTCTGTATCATCTCATAGAGCCAAAAATCATTCTTTTTAACAATTTCACAATATGGATATATCATAATGTAATTAATTACCATATTTAAATTGTCAAAGTTTTCCCCTGTTATGAACAATGCTGCAAAGAACATTTGGCAATGCATATTTCCATATTTTTGAGTAAATATTTCTGTGGGATAGATTCTTTGAAGAGGAATTCCTGAGCCAAAGAGTATATATATATATATATTTTTTTTTTTTAAATTTCGGTATCATTAATCTACAATTGCATGTGCAACATTATGTTTATTAAACTCCTCACTTGATCAGGTCCCCCCTACCTACCCCATTACAGTCACTGTCCATCAGTGCAGTGAGATGCTATAGAATCACTACTTGTCTTCTCTGAATTGTACAGCCCTCCCCGTGCCCCCCCAACATTACATCTGCTAATAGTAATGCCCCTTTTTCCCCCTTATCCCTCCCTTCCCACCCATCTTCCCCAGTCCCTTTCCATTTGGTAACTATTAGTCCATTCTTGGGTTCTATGAGTCTGCTGCTGTTTTATTCTTTCAGTTTTTTATTTCTTTGCTCTTATGCTCCACATATGAGTGAAATCATTTGATACTTGTCTATTGCCGCTTGGCTTATTTCACTGAGCATAATACCCTCTAGCTCCACCCATGTTGTTACAAATGGTAGGATTTGTTTTCTTCTCATGGCTGAATAATATTCCATTGTGTATATGTACCACCGCTTCTTTATCCATTCATCTACTGATGGACACTTAGGTTGCTTCCATTTCTTGGCTATGGTAAATAGTGCTGCAATAAACATAGGGGTGCATCTGCCTTGTGAATCTGGGCTGCTGCATTCTTAGGGTAAATTCCTAGGAGTGGAATTCCTGGGTAAAATGGTATTTCTATTTTGAGTTTTTGGAGGAACCTCCATACTGCTTTCCACAATGGTTGAACTAATTTGCATTCCCACCGGCAGTGTAGGAGGGTTCCCTTTTCTCCACATCCTCGCCAACATTTGTTGTTGTTTGTGTTTTGGATGTTGGCCATCCTCACTGGTGTGAGGTAATATCTCATTGTGGTTTTAATCTGCCTTTCTCTGATGATCAGCGATGTGGAGCATCTTCTCATGTGCCTGTTGGCCATCTGAATTTCTTCTTTAGAGAAGTGTCTATTCATGTCCTCTGCCCATTTCTTAATTGGATTATTTGCTTTTTGTTTGTTAAGGTGCGTGAGTTCTTTATATATTTTGGATGTCAACCCTTTATCAGATGCATTATTTATGAATATATTTTCCCATACTGTAGGATATCTTTTTGTTCTACTGATGGTGTCCTTTGCTGTACAGAAGCTTTTCAGCTTGATATAGTCCCACTTGTTCATTTTTGCTTTTGTTTCCCTTGCCCAGGGGGATATGTTCATGAAGAAGTCACTCATGTTTATGTCCAAGAGATTTTGGCCTATGTTTTTTTCTAAGAGTTTTATGGTTTCATGACTTACATTCAGGTCTTTGATCCACCTTGAGTTTACCTTTGTGTATGGGGCTAGACAGTAGTCCAGTTTCATTCTCTTACATGTAGCTGTCCAGTTTTGCCAACACCAGCTACTGAAGAGGCTGTCATCTCTGCACTGTATATCCAAGGCTCCTTTATCATATGTTAATTGACCGTATATGTTTGGGTTAATGTCTGGATTTTCTATTCTGTTCCACTGGTCTGTGGGTCTGTTCTTGTGCCAATACCAAATTCTCTGAATTACTGTGGCTTTGTAGTAGAGCTTGAAGTCAGGGAGCGTAATTCCCCGTTTTCTTCCTCCTTCTCAGGATTGTTTTGGCTATTCGGGGTCTTTTGTGGCTCCATATGAATTTTAGAAATATTTGTTCCAGTTCATTGAAGAATGCTATGGTATTTTGATAGGGATTGCATTGAATCTGTAGATTGCTTAAGGTAGTATAGCCATTTTGACAATATTTATTCTTCCTAGCCAAGAGCATGGGATGCATTTCCATTTGTTAGTGTCCTCTTTAATTTTTCTTAAGAGTGTCTTGTAGTTTTCAGGGCATAGGTTGTTTCACTTCCTTCGTTAGGTTTATTCCTAGGTATTTTATTCTTTTTGATGCAATTGTGAATGGAATTGTTTTCCTGATTACTCTTTCTGTTAGCTCATTGTTAGTGTATAGGAAAGCAACAGATTTCTGTGTGTTAATTTTGTATCCTGCAACTTTGCTGAATTCAGATATTAGTTCTAGTAGTTTTGGAGTGGAGTCTTTAGGGCTTTTTACGTACAATATTATGTCATCTGCAAATAGTGACAATTTGACTTCTTCTTTACCAGTGTGGATGCCCTGTATGTCTTTGTTTTGTCTGATTGCCGTGGCTAGGACCTCCAGTACTATGTTGAATAACAGTGGAGAGAGGGGGCATCCCTGTCTAGTTCCCGATGTTAGATGAAAAGCTTTCAGCTTCTCGCTGGTAAGTGTGATGTTAGCTGTGGGTTTGTCATATATGGCCTTTATGATGTTGAGGTACTTGCCCTCTATACCCATTTTTTTGAGAGTTTTTATCATGAATGGATGTTGAATTTTGTCAAATGCTTTTTCAGCATCTATGGAGATGATCATGTGGTTTTTGTTCTTCTTTTTGTTGATGTGGTGGATGATGTTGATGGATTTTCGATGTGTTGTACCATCCTTGCATCTCTGGGATGAATCCCACTTGATCATGGTGTATGATCCTCTTGATGTATTTTTGAATTTGGTTTGCTAATATTTTGTTGAGTATTTTTGCATCTACGTTCATCAGGGATATTGGTCTGTAATTTTCTTTTTTGGTGAGGTCTTTGCCTGGTTTTGGTATTAGAGTGATGCTGGCTTCATAGAATGAGTTTGGAAGTATTCCCTCCTCTTCTATTTTTTGGAAAACTTTAAGGAGAATGGGTGTTATTTCTTCTCTATATGTCTGGTAGAATTCAGAGGTGAATTCATGTGGTCCGGGGGTTTTGTTCTTGGGTAGTTTTTTGATTACCAATTCAATTTCGTTGCTGGTGATTGGTCTGTTTAGTTTTTCTGTTTCTTGCTTGGTCAGTCTTGGAAGGTTGTATTTTTCTAAGAAGTCCATTTCTTCTATGTTTTCCAGCTTGTTAGCATATAGATGCTCGCAGTATTCTCTTATAATTCTTCGTGTTTCTGTGGGGTCCGTCGTTATTTTTCCTTTCTCATTTCTGATTCCGTTTATGTGTGTAGATTCTCTTTTTCTCTTGATGAGTCTGGCTAGGGGTTTACTATTTTGTTTATTTTTTCAAAGAACCAGCTCTTGGTTTCATTCATTTTTTCTATTGTTTTATTCTCCTCAATTTTATTTATTTCTTCTCTGATCTTTATTATGTCCCTCCTTCTGGTGACTTTGGGCCTCATTTGTTCTTCTTTTTCCAATTTCAATAATTGTGTCCTTAGACTGTTCATTTGGGAATGTTCTTCCTTCTTTAAATGGGCCTGGATTGCAATGTACTTTCCTCTTAAGACTGCCTTCGCTGCGTCCCACAGAAGTTGTGGCTTTGTGTTGTTGTTGTCATTAGTCTCCATGTATTCTTTGATTTCTGTTTTGATTTGGTCGTTAACCCATTGATTCATTAGGAGAATGTTGTTAAGTCTCCATGTATTTGTGAGCCTTTTTGATTTCTTTCTGAAATTTATTTCTAGTTTTATACCTTTGTGATCTGAGAAGTTGGTTGGTAAGATTTCAATATTTTTGAATTTACTGAGGTTCTTTTTGTGGCCTAGAATGTGGTCTATTCTGGAAAATGTTCCATGTGCACTTGAGAAGAATGTGTATCCTGCTGCTTTTGGGTGCAGAGTTCTGTAGATATCTGTTAGGTCCATCTGTTGTAGTGTGTTGTTCAGTGCCTCTGTGTCTTTACTTATTCTCTGCCTGGTTGATCTATCCTTTGGAGTGAGTGGCGTTTTAAAGTCTCCTAGAATAATTTCATTGCTGTCTATTTCCTCCTTCACTTCTGTTAGTATTTGTTTCACATATGCTGAGCTCCTGTGTTGGGTGCATATATATTTATAATGGTTATATCTTCTTGTTGGACTGACCCCTTTATCATTATGTAGTGTCCGTCTTTATCTCTTGCTACTTTCTTCATTTTGAAGTCTATTTTATCTGATACAAGTACTGCAACACCTGCTTTTTTCTCTTTGTTGTTTGCATGAAATATCTTTTTCCATCCCTTCACTTTTAGTCTGTGTATATCTTTGGGTTGGAGGTGAGTCTCTTGTAAGCAGCATATAGATGGGTCTTGCTTTTTTATGCACTCTGTTACTCTGTGTCTTTTGATTGGTGCATTCAGTCCGTTTATATTTAGGGTGATTATTGATAGATATGTACTTATTGCCATTGCTGGCTTTAGATTCGTGGTTACCAAACGTTCAAGGGTTGCTTCTTTAATATCTAAGAATCTAACATAACTTTCTTGTTAAGTAATTGTGAACGCTGTCTGATGTTTCTTTATCTCTCCCTTCCTATTCTTCCTCCTCCTTTCTTTATATATTAGGTGTTTTATTCTTTGCCTTTAATTAGTATTTGGATGGTCTGCTTTCTTTGCTATGATTTTATTTTCTCTGGTGACATCTTTTTAGCCTTAGGGGTGCTTCCCTCTAGAGCAGTCCGTTTAAGATATCCTGTAGTGGTGGTTTATGAGAGGCAAACTCTTTCAACTTTCCTTTGTCTTGAAATTGTTTAATCCCTCCGTCATATTTAAATGATAATCGTGCTGAATACAATATTCTTGGTTCGAGGCCCTTCTGTTTCATTACGTTAAATATATCATGCCATTCTCTTCTGGCCTGTAAGGTTTCTGTTGAGAAGTCTGATGACAGTCTGATGGGTTTTCCTTTGTAGGTGATCTTTTTTCTCTCTCTAGCTGCCTTTAATACTCTGTCTTTATCTTTGATCTTTGCCATCTTATTTATTATGTGTCTTGGTGTTGTTTTCCTTGGGTCCCTTGTGTTGGGAGATCTGTGGGCTTCCATGGACTGCGAGACTATTTCCTTCCCCAGCGTGGGAAAGTTTTCAGCAATTATTTCTTTGAAGACACTTTATATCCCTTTTTCTCTCTCTTCTTCCTCTGGTACTCCTATAATGCGAATATTGCTCCGTTTGGATTGGTCACACAGTTCTCTTAATATTCTTTCATTCTTAGAGATCCTTTTATCTCTCTCTGCCTCAGCTTCTTTGTATTCCTGTTCCCTGTCTTGTATTTCATTGATAGTGTCCTGAACTTCATCTAGTCTCCTGTTAAGCCCGTCGATGGCTTGTCTCATTTCTGCTTTGTCTTTCCTCATTTCCTCCCTCAGCTCTTGTACATTTTTCTGTAGATCTGTCAGCATGGCTATGACTTTTATTCTGAATTCTTTTTCAGGAAGACTGTGCATGTCCATTCCGTCATATTCTCTCTCTGGGGTGGTGTTTGTCTGAAGCTTTGTCTGTATCATATTCCTCTGTCTTCTCATGACTATAGAATTGGTTGTTGGTAGTTGTCACGAATGTCAGCTGGGCTCTTTATGACTGCCTCTCCAGGTGCCGAGTCCTCTCTCAGGTGTAGCTGTCCTCCGGAGCGCTGGGGGGGAGGAGCGCTCGATCCCGCCCAGTCGTGGCTCCGTATCTTACCCGCCGTACCGGGTGCCGAGTCCTCTCTCAGGTGTACCTGCACGCTGTGCACTTTCCTGTGTATCTGGTCTCTCTTTTAGGAGTAGTTGTATTTGCTGTGTTTTCGTGAATAAATATAATGTTGGGAGGAATTTTTCTGCCGGTCTGTTCACGTCGCCGTCTTCCCGGAAGTCCTTAGTAATTGTGTCTTTAGACTATTCATTTGGGAATGTTCTTCCTTCTTTAAATAGGCTGGATTGCAATATACTTTCCTCTTAGAACTGCCTTTGCTGCATCCCACAGAAGTTGTGGCTTTGTGTTGTTGTTGTCATTAGTCTCCATATATTCTTTGATTTGTGTTTTAATTTGGTCATTAACCCATTGATTAATTAGAAGAATGTTGTTAAGTCTCCATGTATTTGTGAGCCTTTTTGATTTCTTTCTAAAATTTATTTCTAGTTTTATACCTTTGTGATCTGAGAAGTTGGTTGGTAGAATTTCAATATTTTTGAATTTATTGAGGTTCTTTATGTGGCCTAGTATGTGGTCTATTCTGGAAAATGTTCCATGTGCACTTGAGAAGAATGTGTATCCTGCTGCTTTTGGGTGCAGAGTTCTGTAGATGTCTGTTAGGTCCATCTGTTCTAGTGTGTTATTCAGTGCCTCTGTGTCTTTACTTATTCTCTGTCTGGTTGATCTGTCCTTTGGCGTGAGTGGTGTGTTGAAGTCTCCTAAAATGAATGCATTGCTGTCTATTTCCTCCTTTAATTCTGTTAGTACTTGTTTCACATATCCTGGTGCTCCTGTGTTGGGTGCATATATATTTATAATGGTTGTATCTTCTTGTTGGACTGACCCTTTTATGATTATGTAATGTCCTTCTTTATCTCTTGCTACTTTCTTCATTGAAGTCTATTTTGTCTGATACAAGTACTGCAACACCTGCCTTTTTCTCTTTGTTGTTTGCATGAAATATCTTTTTCCATCCCTTCACTTTTAGTCTGTGTGTATCTTTGGGTTTGAGGTGAGTCTCTTGTAAGCAGCATATAGATGGGTCTTGCTTTTTTATCCATTCTGTTAGTCTGTGTCTTTTGATTGGTGCATTCAGTCCATTTACATTTAGAGTGATTATTGATAGATATGCACTTATTGGCATTGCTGGCTTTAGATACATGGTTACCAAAGGTTCAAGGGTTGCTTTTTTAGTATCTAACAATCTAACTTAACTTTCTTGTTAAGTTATTGTAAACACCATCTGATGTTTCTTTATTTCTCTCCCTTCTTATTCTTCCTCCTCCATTCTTTATATACTAGGTGTTTTATTCTGTACTCTTTTACATTTCCTTTGGCTGTTTTTGTCGATAGTTGATTTTACTTTTTGCCTTTGGGTAGTATTTGGATGGTCTGCTTTCTTTGCTATGATTTTATTTTCTCTGGTGACATCTTTTTAACCTTAGGAGTGCTTCCATCTAGAGCAGTCCCTTTAAGATATCCTGTAGAGGTGGTTTATGAGAGGCAAACTCCTTAAGCTTTCGTCTGGGAATTGTTTAATCCCTACCTCAAATTTAAATGATAATTGTGCTGGATACAATATTCTTGGTTCAAGGCCCTTCTGTTTCATTATGTTAAATATGTCATGCCATTCTCTTCTTGCCTGTAAGGTTTCTGTTGAGAAGTCTGATGATAGTCTGATGGGTTTTCCTTTGTAGGTGATCTGTTTTCTCTCTCTAGCTGCCTTTAATACTCTGTCCTTATCTTTGATATTTGCCATTTTAATTATTATATGTCTTGGTATTGTCTTCCTTGGGTTCCTTGTGTTGGGAGATCTGTGGGCTTCCATGGTCTGAGAAAGTATTGCCTTGCCCAGCTTGGGGAAGTTTTCAGCAATTATTTCTTCAAAGACACTTTCTATTCCTTTTTCTCTCTCTTCTTCTGGTACTCCTATAATGTGAATATTGTTCCATTTGGATTGGTCACACAGTTCTCTTAATATTCTTTCATTCCTAGAGATCCTTTTATCTCTCTCTGCCTCAGATTCTCTGTATTCCTGTTCTCTGATTTCTATTCCATTAACAGTCTCTTGCACCTCATCCAGTCTGCTCCTCAGCCGGTTGATTGCTTTTCTGATTTCTGCACTGTCTTTCCTCACTTCATTTAGCTCTTGCATATTCCTCTGTAGATCCATCAGCATGGTTATGACTTTTATTCTGAATTATTTTTCAGGAAGATTGTATAAGTGTATCCCATCAGGCCCCTTCTCTGGGGTTGTCTGGCTAAGCTTTGTTTGTACCATAGTCCTCTGTCTTTTCTTGGCGATAGAAGTGGTCGCTGGTAGTCGCCACGTGTGTCAGCTGGGAGAACAAAGTCCTTTCCTGCTTGTTGTTTTCCTTGCCCTTCTCAGGGGCCTGAGCTGTTTTCCACACACCGGGAGGCAGTCTCTGGGGTAATCCCCTAAGTTGCCTTTGTGCGGGCTGCCTCAGCTTAGCCTATAGCACTGTGGGGGTTTGCAGTCTTGTTGGGTGTGCCTGGTCCCCTTGGTGCCTTCCAAACCTGGTTCTGGGGCTCTTCCCACTTAGCTGCGTGCCAGTCGGGAGGTGATTCTGTGAGGTTGCTGTGAGCGGGGCTGCTCCTCCGCTGTTCCGCAGTAGCGGCGGCTCCGCCAGACCCTTTGGGGCTCTGGCTGGGCATGGGGGGAATGAATGGCAGGCTGCTGATTGCTGTGGGAAGCCTCGGCGTGGCTGCTTTTCCCGCCTGCTTGCCAGGGGGTCCAAAATTCCCCAAGACTCCCAGCCCACTAGGCCGAGTGCGCTCGGACGATGTTGTTCCGCTGTTTGGCCCTTGTCTCTTTAAGACTTTTAAAAAAAGCGTGCGCTTTTCTTTTGTCCCGGGGAGCTGGCTGAGGGGACCCGCTTGCGGTCTCTTTCTCAGATCCTGCACTTCTGTTTTTCTAATCTCCGATACAGCACATGATCTGTGTCAGTGTTCCTGGCGCAGATCACCAGGGCTGGTTATTTAGCTGGCCTGTGCTTCCACTCCCTCCCTGCTCTGAATCTTTTCCTCCTGCCGGTGCGCTGGGGTGGGGGAGTGCTCGGGTCCCGCTGGGTCATGGCTTTGTATCTTACCCGCTTTGTGAGGCGCTGAGTTCTCACAGATGTAGCTGTATCCTGGCTGCTGTATTGTATCTTCTGGTCTCTCTTTTAGGAATAGTTGTATTTGTTGTATTTTCACAAATATATATGGTTTGGGGAGGAGATTTCCGCCGCCCTGATCATGCCGCCATCTTCCCAATTCTGTCTCAAGAGTATATAATTTTAAGTTTTGACAGATATCGTCAACTGCCATTCAAAAAGTTTGTATAGAACAGTATGAGAATTTCCCAACAACTTTGCTAACTTTATCACAAAATTAAAAAAATTCTGCCATATGATACAGTATTTTAAAACTGTTTTACATACATCTATAATTATGAGAATAAGCATCTTTTCATATGTGTACTAGCTTTTTCTGTGACCAACTACCTTTAACTTTTGCCCATTTTTTATTGAGTAATTTGTCTTTCCTTATGGATTTTAAAGTGCTTTTTGTAACTTAACCAAACTAGCATTTTGGGCTCTTCTGGTATTGCAAATATTCCCCTCCATCCTTTGTTGTTTATTTTTAGACTATGTTTATTACTTTTTTCCCACTATAGATTGTTAAATATTGGTATTAGTCAAACTTACTAATCCTCTTTTGAAAAAAAACTGGCTTTTAAGATTTATGTGGTAGTTAGAGAGCTTGGGTTAGTTCTAAGGTCACATACTGATGGAAACTAGATTCCTTAGTGCACATGTAGACAAGAAGGCATTCAGCAAAAGATCGCAGCATCGAAGTCAAATGGTGGGGTCCCTCAGGCAACTCCTGCTATGTTCTTACTACCTGAGTCTCTGCTTTCTGGGCCCATGCATTACTTCAACTGGTAAATGCCTAGGTCCTGGAAAACCTGGTCAAATAGGTAAAAATGTGGCCAGATTTGAAATTTGGAAAGCCCTCTGGTAGTTCTGTGGAGGATGGACTGGAAGGGGAGAGCCTGGAGGTAGAAGACTAGGAAGGAGGACACTATATTAAACCAGTTGGGAGATGATCTGAATGTTAGCTAAAAATCAATATTGAAACAGCAAGTAAATACATTAGGTTGTGGAATCTGCCCAATTTTAGTGATGGGTTTTGCCACCAAAGTTGCTCTAAACCACTGATGTTAGTAGTTCAGCCCAGTAACTCTTCAATAGCTCCCTTACCCCCCACTGCTGCTGGATTGTCTTTCTAAAGCATAACTGTCATGCTGCTTTAATGCCTTTTCCCCACTTATTAAGACTGGGGATCTCTGACTCATATTTTTCTCTCTTGCTTCATAATATGATTTTCTCAAAGTTAGAGAGGACAATGGCATGTAAGACTTTGTATTCATCTTGGTATACTCAGCTTCCCACAAAGCAATTAGGATATATGTGGGTGTTTATTTGTTTTGGGTTTTGAAAAAATCGTGGTTAAGTGTAACTCATTTTTTGAAACCTTTAAAATCAATTTTTTAGTATGTAAATTACATATAACAAAATACACCTATTTTTAACGAACAGTTCCATGAGTTTTGTTAAATATATACAACTGTAATTACTACCCCAAACCAAGATACAGAGTATTTCCATCATCCCCCCAAATCCCCTTGTGCTTCTATTATACCGTTATACTTTCCTATATTATTATATTATACATTATACTACTATACTCTAATACTAGTCACTACATTTTACTGTTAATAATTTGTTTAACCTGTGCCTCTATCCCTATACTGTGAGCAACTTGAGGGCAGAAACTCCACCTTTTAATTTATACCACCTAGCAACACAGTGCCTGACACACAGTAGGTGATCAATTAAAAGTTAATTCAAAATCTTGCTGTGTACTGACTATTGACCTAACCTCTTTGCAAGTGCTTTTCACAAAAACCACATGGGTCAACCATATAATGATTCCCAATTTCAGATGAGGAAAGTGAGGTACAGAAAGGTAGATACCTGTCCAAGACCACACAGTTCAGTTACTAAACTTCTCTTGTCAGACAGTGGTTTTCTTCTCTTCACAGCATTCCCTTTAGCGTTTCTACTTAGTCCACTGCAGAAATCCTCATCTCTTCTTTCATTACTGATGTACCAAATTACTCCTGCTGTCTGAACTGTCACTACATTAAGCATATACTGAATACCTTATAATCTAATCTAGGCATCTATCTCAGAGTTTGGGTGGAAGACATTAACATGGAAACAAATAAAAATGTACAGGGCAGAAAATAAGTGAAAGATAACAAAGGACTGCTTTAGCAATCCTTTCTTGAAGTGTGTCTACTAGGTTTACTAATTCCTTCAATCCCTAAAGGAGTCATCATTTCATAACCAGATTATTATAAATGCCTCCTATTTACCTTGAAGGAGTCTCTTTTCCATCCAGAATGGTCTGTGTTACCCTGCCAGGTTATATCATTGCTCATTCCATATGGGACTACTCTGTTTAAAGATCTGTAGCTCCCTGCTCAGCTTTCAAGGCCTTCTACATGCTCCCACCAACCTATTCAATCCATCTCCCACTACTTGAGACAATACCTCCACTATTTCAGCCAGGAATAAAGAATTCCCCTGGAGAACCACTCTAGTTTGTATTGATGTACCTTTATACTTTTCCTAATGTATTGAAATGTACCAATTTTCAATATAATACCTTTAATCTCAACAATGCTGAGAGGTGAAGGGTAGATGGGAGTGAGGGGAGAAAGAGGTAAAGGTCTCTTAGCAGATCTTGATATTAGGGAGGTAGTTTGGGCTGAGCTGTGTATCATTCTCTATTGCAACCGGCTCTGGAAAGTCCCATTTCACAGAGCTTCTGTCCAGAAGCCACATATTTCAGGCTTGTCCTCAGAGCACATACCCCTTCACTATACTTGAGGCTAGCACTGGTGTAAAACGGCATATCTAGACACCAAAAGCCACAATCCCATTTGGTAGTACAGTTGACTCTTGAACTATATGATTTGAACTGCATGGTTTCACTTATATGCAAATTTTTCCCAATAAATATATTGGAAAAAGTTTTGGAGATGTGTGACAATTTGAAAAAACATTCTCTCTTCTCTAGCTTACTTTATAATAATAATACAGTAACATATAATATATGTTATAATACAGTTAACATATAACATATAATACATATAACATATAAAATATGTATTGATTGAGTACTTATGTTACCTACCAGTAGGCTTCTGGCTAACAGTAGGTTATTAGTAGTTAAGTTTTTGGGGAGTCAAAAGTTACATGCAGATTTTCGATTGCATGGGGTATTGGTACCCCTAAACCCCATATCGTTCAATGGTCAAGTGTATTAAGGAAGCAGTTAGTTAGTTTTTTTTAAGGTGTGATAATGGTTAATTTTTTTTTAAGTATGATAATGGTATTGAGATATTGTTTAAAAGATAAAAAGATTATCTTTATTTTAGAGATACATACTGAAATATTTACAGATAATTACAACTGAAATAATTACAGATGAAATTATATCATCATGACTTGCTTTAAAATAATATGGCATGGCAGAGGGGAGGTAGGGTGGTAGCATATATAAAATAAGATTAGCCATGAATTGATAGTAGTTGATGGATACATGGGAGTTCGTTCCTTACATTACTTTCTCTTCTTTTGTATTTGTGTGAAATTTTCCATAATAATTTAAAACAATCATGATCTCTACTACAATCGCATCCCCACTTACCACATCAAAGCCAGGGCCTATTTTAAAGGGCTTCATTTTCACTTGGGAATAAAAAATAAACCCTTTCATGGCCAAGAGTTAACTTCATGTTTGGCATATGAATAGTCCAGACTGGTAACTGGAAAACAGGTTCTGGAACGCTCTCTAGTCTTGGCAGCAAGTTTCCTTGCTATTAAAAAAAGTCTCTGCAATCACTGTGGAGAGTAAGGGGTAAATTCCAGGAGGGCAGGGCCCATGTCTGCTTAATCACCACTGATCCCATGGATGATCTAGCACAATACCTGCCTCATTAACAAGTGTTTAATAAATATTTCCTGATTGAGTGAAAAAGAATATAGAGGGGAGCAGCACAATAGTGTCCTGGGGAGGGGAAATAGAGAAACAACAATCCTTGGGAAAGTTTTGTGCGAGTCCAAATGATTTGTTTTACCATTGGCTCTGCCTGGGCCTCCCAGTAGGGGTTTAGCAGGTGTGCGAGGTGAGGGTTAGGACACTGCCAGAGATATATTGGGCACAGAGGAACAGTTCTCCTTCCCCTTAATATTCCTGTATATATCCAAGTCTATCAGCCAAGGGCACGCTAGCATTTAAACTCAGGTCCTCAGACTCCCTTCCCCAGCTGATCTGAGGGAACTTGTGGTCCAGCATACTTGCTTCCAGTTCACCAGCTCTATTCAAGGCAGAAACTTGGCCATCAAGGGAGACAAGCTGCTTCCTCTTCTTAACAACACAGTTATTAAATCTTTTCCTATCTGTTCCTCTGAGGATTCTAGTTGTGCTTCCTACCAAAAATCCTTAAGATCAACTGCAAAAGGGGTTTTCTCTCTGGAAACCCAAGTCCTATTATCTGCCTGACACAGTCTCTGGGAAGTATTTAAGGCACACAGTTCTGTTCTCAAAGCAAAACAGAAAAAGTACCAAATTTTGTTTTTCTGTATTCATGAAAGTTCACTCAGTGAGGTGGACTTCTTTTCCAAAATTGCAGGGAACTTGTTTTTCCTTTTTCTGCCTCTTGGGTAAGTCTCTGGTTCTTTGCTAAGAGGACCCATCAATAGGATAACTGTCTAGGGGAAGGACATCTGCTTGGAGACAAAGAGAACCAGAGCTGGGGAGCTTCATCCTTCCTTGCAGAAGGGAGTAAGAGCCCAGAACTGTGCAGAAAGAGGCATTATAGGTTACTATTAGTTTTACAAAACTATTTTTTGCTGGTCTATTTTAACACAGGCCCCCAAAATACAATTAGGGGACTCTGTGGTACAGACAAAAATATCAGTATGCTGATAACATGATTTCTAAAACAAAGGTGAGAATCAACTGTGTTATTTATATATAAAGCTATCTAACATTGTCAAGGTTTGAAACCCTTAACTAAGTCACACGGTAGCTTAAGCACTGAGGGTTTGACTCTACCTCCCTCTTTCTTACTCATTGTCCATTAGGAAGTCCACAACGTATTTTTTCAAGCAGTAGAGATGGGCATCCACAAGGCCTGTGTGGAAACGTATTCTAGGGTGCCTGCAAAAAAGAATAAAAGAGAAGGGGCTCACGATCAGGTAACATGGGTTCTATCCTGTTATTACTAGTAGGCATTAGAAAGTTTATAACAGTTAGAGCCATGCTGCCTACACTCTGCTCTGGGGAGACCACGAGGGTGGATTACAGCTCGTATCTCACATTTTATGAGGCCTTTGGGTGAGCCATCAAATCACTGATGAGTCACCTTCTTCTATTCTATCACAAACTGTCACAAACTCCGACCCACAATTCTTATAACTAACATTTTCCTGCTTCCACTCCAATTGCCCCACTTCCTGCAAGGTCATACTTTAGCCATTCTTTCCACCATGATTTGGCATGTATTACTCCATTTTCAAAGAAGAAGTAAAATTCTATGAAAACTCCCTAACTCCCTTCTCTTATGTATTCATCAGAACTGTCCCCAGATATATTTCCCCCAAGACACCTTACAACCCAAGTTTCTGCTCCCACAACACTTGGTGCCCACCACTATCAGATAGATCACTTATCATACAGTAAGGGAATGACCTACTTACTTGTCTCTCTCCCACTAGACTGAAAGTTCCCTAAGGGTAGAGATTTATCTTTATAGCCTTAGCACTGTACCTCACACAGAGTAAATGCTTAATAAATACTTGTTGAATAAACAAATGAATAAATCAGGTTTACATGTAAAAAAATAGAATTTTACCTATGTGGTGCCAGGGTTGCATCTGAAGTCCATACCCCGACAATTTTCTCCCTTAATCTATCCAGTATGGAAAGTTGTATTTTCCTGTTCAGTCTCTTGATTTACAAATTCCCTTGAAATCATTCTACACACTACCTATATTATCAAATCTTCACAACTACCTCATGAGGTAGATATATATTACTCTCATTTTTATAGCTGAGGTCAACTTGCATTATACAGCCAGGAAAGGAATAACTTAAAAGCTTGAATAACCATCTTCTAAACCTGCTATCAATCCCTAGCATATATGGCACTAACATTCATATAGCATTTTATGGTTTATAAATGTTTTTTCAGTTTTTTACTCTCATCCTGTGAAGTAGGTAAAAGAAAAAAATTCTTCCATTTAAAAAATTTCGCAAACTTAGGTTGTATCTCAAGGCTACAGATTTAGCTACAAATCTGGAATACAATGAAAGAACAGAGATGAATGATTCAGATTTTTTTTCTTTCAGACAAAAATATAGCAAATGTAAATCTTGGGATCAGAAGACTTATGACTAATGCCAAAAATGTGGTTTCCTTGTTTAATTTTATTATTTTTGAATGATATTAGAAATAAGGATTGATATTTTAAAGTAAAACAAAATAAACAAAGCCAAAAAAACCTCAAAGAGGCACCAGTAAAATCAGGGTATCTGGCTGACTGCTCTGGGTGAGGAAGATGTTTGTGATTTGTATAACATAAAGTAAGAAATCAGTGAATGGAAATTAGTAAGACATTTAGAAATAGTTGTAATTTAAATTATTTGCCACTCAGAAAAAGTTCATTATAATAAGAAATAAAATATTGAAAATTTGTGAGAATCCTTTCAATGATAAAAATGAAAGATCAAGGATATGGTATAAAAATAACCTTTAATCTTCAAAGTCTGTAAGATCTCTGAAAAGCTCCTACAGGTTTTTTCTTCTCTTCATCTAACAACAAAAAAAATTTTTTTAATGCTTTTAAAATAGTCAATTATAAAAAAAGAAAAAATGAGTAGAGAACAAAAGAGAAAAATCTTAGAAAGGTGGAATAGAAAACAGACAAAGATACAAAAGTCTAGGAAACCTAGGACAATATAAACCATCAAGAACATAAAGAATATCTTTGGGTTATATTTACAGACTTAAAAAAAAGAGTAAGTTGCAGATTTTAGAATTAGAATTTGTAATGTTTGAATGAAATAAAACATGTTTTTATGATCTTAAAAACAGGAATATCAGTTTAAAAGCAAGGAACAAAACCAACAGGCGAAATAATTGTAACAGTTCTTTAATAATTCTTATTAATAATGTTATTTCAAAATAAAGAAATAAATAATGGGAAAGATCCAGGGATAAGCATTTACTGTTTAACTGTAAGAATCAATGGCTTTTAAAGTGTTTTTCATAAAAATCCTTAGCTTGTCTGCATAACAGAGTGTCTATAACTACCTTCAGTGTGCCAGACAGATGTCTGGCTTTGTGAGGACTCTCACAACCAATTACTCATTATCACCCATGTGTGCATACTGCATTCCCAGAGGGAGAACCTTCATTTTGAGCTCAGCTGGCGCAGATTTCTCAGGTGGCACAATATTTTTGTGTTATGCATTAGCCCCATAGCCTCATTCATTTCACTCTGTGGGTTCAGAATTTCTGTTGTCGATTTCACCTTATCCAAAGTTCTCTCCAATTCTTTAACCCATCTCTTATCTGAACTATTTGACTGCCACGGTTCCTTTATCTTCTAATACCCTTGCAATCTGACTATCGGTGAAGTGAGGTGGTGCAGGGCACTGGCCCTACTGAGTCCCACTTTGCTCTAGAGAGTCTATTGTATTTCTCACTTTCCCCCATCCCTCATATTGGCTTCTAGGTCTCTCGTCTACTCTTTCATTCTGCCTCCCCATATCCTAGGTCTTCTTTTCCAGGACCAGTATGAGTTTACCTCACCAAGAATCCTTTTTTTCTGCACCCACTTTAAATTGTATTGAAACAGATGTCTCCTAGAATACTACTGGAAAAGATAGTATAGATTAGGTACTCATGGTTTTATCTTCATTTGTTCTTTTCCAAATGCAACCTAAAGAAAAGAAAATTACTTTTGAAAAATGATTCCTGGAAGTCACTACATTTAGGAATCTACCATTCAAACATGCATCCCCCAACATTTACTAATGGTCTTTAATAGTCTGTCAGGGGAAGCAATTTCCTTTCAAAGCTCCTCAAAGAGAATTTCCTGTTCAAATCTTTTTTTATTATGGTCAAATATACACATTATAAAAGTTACCATTTAAACCATTTTCAAGTGTACAGTTCTGTGGCATTAAGTACATTCACACTGCAGTGTGACCATCACCAAAATCCATCTCCAGAACTTTTTCATCTTCCCGAACTGAAATTCTGTACCCATTAAACACTAATTCCCCATTTCCCTCTCCCCTCAGCCGCTTGCAATCATCATTCTACTTTATATATTTGTGAATTTGACTACTCTGGGAACCTCAGGTAAGAGGAATCATACAATATTTGTCCTTTTTGTGACTGGCTTATTTCATTTAGCATAACATCTTTAAGGTTCCTCTGTAGTGTAGAATGTATCAAAATGTCCTTTCTTTTTAAGGCTGAATAATATTCCATTGTATGTATACACTACATTTTGTATATCTATTCATCTTTCTATGGACACTTGGTTTGTTTCCATATTTTGG
This sequence comes from Phataginus tricuspis, assembly GCA_029783875.1. Lineage (NCBI taxonomy): Eukaryota > Metazoa > Chordata > Mammalia > Pholidota > Manidae > Phataginus > Phataginus tricuspis. The sequence goes on from JAQQAC010002837.1 coordinate 35,649,408, forward strand.
CTATTGTGAATAATGCTGCCATGAATATAAGTATACAAGTATCATTTAATTTTCTTCAACACATACATTTAATTTTTTTCTATTCCTAAAAACTTCAAATATACATCAAACCAGAGGAAAACAAAAAAACTCCTGCGTATCAAACAGTTTCAACAATTATCAATATTTTCCAATTTTTATTTTAATTTTTTGCTGTAGTATTTATTTATTTATTTATTTTAATTTTTAATTTTTTTTATTTTTACAATTTATTTTATTTTAGTATCATTAACCTACAATTACATGAGCAATATTTGTGATGATTAAACTACCCCCTTCAGCAGGTCCCCCCCACCAACCCTATTACAGTCACTGTCCATCAGCGCAGTGAGATGCTATAGAATCACTACTTGTCTTCTCTGAGCTGTACAGTCCCCCCCGTGCCCCCCCACCCTATGTCTGCCAATCGTAATGCCCCTTTTACCCTCTTATCCCTCCCTTCCCACCCATCTCCCCAGTCCCTTTCCCTTTGGTAACTGTTAGTCCATTCTTGGGTACTGTGAGTCTGCTGCTGTTTTGTTCCTTCATTTTTTTTTTCTTTGTTCTTATATTCCACATATGAGTGAGATCATTTGGTACTTGTCTTTTTCGGCCTGGCTTATTTCACTGAGCATAATACCCTCCAGCTCCATCCATGCTGTTGCAAATGGTAGGATTTGTTTTTTTCTTATGGCTGCGTAATATTACATTGTGTATATGTACCACATCTTCTTAATCCATTCATCTACTGACGGGCACTTAGGTTGCTTCCATTTCTTGGCTATTGTAAATAGTGCTGCAATAAACATAGGGGTGCATCTGTCTTTCTCAAACTGGGCTGCTGCATTCTTGGGGTAAATTCCTAGGAGTGGGATTCCTGGGTCATATGGTATTTCTATTTTCAGTTTTTTGAGGAACCTCCATACTGCTTTCCACAATGGTTGAACTAATTTGCATTCCCACCAGCAATGTAGGAGGGTTCCCCTCTCTCCACATCCTCGCCAACATTTGTTGTTGTTTGTGTTTTGGATGTTGGCCATCCTCACTGGTGTGAGGTGATATCTCATTGTGGTTTTAATCTGCATTTCTCTGATGATTAGCGATGTGGAGCATTTTTTCATGTGCCTGTTGGCCATCAGAATTTCTTCTTTAGAGAAATGTCTATTCATGTCCTGTGTCCATTTCTTAATTGGGCTATTTGCTTTTTGTTTGTTAAGGTGCGTGAGTTCTTTGTATATTTTGGCTGTCAACCCCTTATCAGATACATCATTTATGAATATATTTTCCCATATTGTAGGATGTCTTTTTGTTCTACTAATGGTGTCCTTTGCTGTACAGAAGCTTTTCAACTTGATATAGTCCCATTTGTTCATTTTTGCTTTTGTTTCCCTTGCCC
>JAQQAC010002837.1:35655821-35760378 GCA_029783875.1 Phataginus tricuspis
CTCTCTCTAGCTGCCTTTAATACTCTGTCCTTGTCTTTGATCTTTGCCATCTTGATTATTATGTGTCTTGGTGTTGTCTTCTTTGGGTCCCTTGTGTTGGGAGATCTGTGGGCTTCCGTGCACTGTGAGAGTATTTCCTTCCCCAGCGTGGGGACGTTTTCAGCAATTATTTCTTCAAAGACACTTTCTATCCCTTTTTCTCTCTCTTCTTCCTCTGGTACTCCTATAATGCGAATATTGCTCCGTTTCGATTGGTCACACAGTTCTCTTAATATTCTTTCATTCTTAGAGATCCTTTTATCTCTCTCTGCCTCAGCTTCTTTGTATTCCTGGTCCCTGTCTTGTAATTCCTTGATCGTGTCTTCAACCTGATTCAATCTGCTGTTGAGCCCGTCGATGGCTTGTCTCATTTCTGCATTGTCTTTCCTCACTTCCTCCCTCAGCTCTTGCACATTTTTCTGTAGATCCGTCAGCATTGCTATGACTTTTATTCTGAATTCTTTTTCTGGAAGACTCTGCATGTCCATTCCTTCAGCTTCTTTCTCTGGGGTGGTGTTTGTCTGAAGCTTTGTCTGTATCATATTCTTCTGTCTTCTCATGACTTACCCGCCTTGCCGGGACTCCCGCCGGAGTGCTGGGGTGGAGGGGCGCTCTGGTCTCGCTGGATCGCGTTTCTGTCCCGCCTCGCTGGGTGCTGAGTCCTCTGTCCGGAGTGTCTGGCTGCCGGAGCTCTGGCGGGGGGGGAGCGCTCGGTCCCACCGGGTCGCTGCTCCGTATCCCTTCCGCCTCACCGGCTGCCAAGTTCTCACAGGTGTAGCTGTACGCTGTTCACTTTCCTGTGTATTCTGGTCTCTCTTTTAGGGATAGTTGTATTTGCTGTATTTTCGTGAATAAATATAATGTTGGGAGGAATTTTTCTGCTGGTCCGTTCACGTCGCCATATTCCCGGAAGTCCTGTAGTATTTATTATTAGTTGAATTGTGTCCCCCCAAAAAGATTTTTGAAGTTTACTGCCAGTACCTGTGAATGTGACCTTATTTGGAAAAAGGATCTTTGCATATGACCAAGTTAAGAAGAGAGGGGGAGAAGGGACCCTAATCTGATGTGAATGGTGTCCTTATACAAAGGGAAATTTGGACACAGAGGCAGACATGTACAGAGACAAGACAATACAGAGAGAATGCCATCCCAAGCCAAGGATGCCTAAGGCTACCGGAAGCTAGGGAAGAGGTACAGAACAGATTCTCCCTCACAGCCCTCAGAAGGAACCAGTGCTACCAACACCTTGATTTTGGACTTCTAGCCTCCAGGACTGTAATAAATTTCTGTTGTTCTAAGCCATCCAATTTGTGGGTGGCAACATAGCATTACTTGGTTAGGACAAACCTAGCAAATTAATATAGTATTGTATGGTAAATTCCAGACATAATGCAATTTTACCTGTAAGTACTTCAGGAAGTGTAGTATGCATTTCCAACTGATAAGGATTTTAAAATATAATAATCACTATATCATTACCATACCTAATAAAAATATCAATGACTTCATAATACCATCTAATATCCAATCCATATTCAGATTTCTCTTTTTCAGTTAGTTTGTCTAAATCAGGATTTGATCAAAGTCTCACATTGCATTTGGTTATTTCATTAAAAAACATAATGCTATACAATTTCTCTTTCCTTATTCTCCTGCCAAGCTATATATTGTTAGAGTGAGTCACCTGTCTTGTAGAACACATTCTTATGGCTAATTGCTTTGCCAGGTATCTTTTAAAAAAGTTTTATTGAAGTATAACTTACGTAACATAATATGTACCTGCTTTAGGTGTACAAATGAAATATTTTTAGAACATTTACAGACCTGTATAATTATCACTACAATCCAGTTATAGAACATTTCAATCACCTAAATGAAATCTTATGTAGCTGCAACCAATCAATACCCTTTCTCATTCTCATGTTCAATCAGTCACTAATTTGCCTCCTATCTCCATAGATTTGCCAATTCTTTTTTTTTTTACTAGCCATTCTAGTGGATGTGAAGTGGTATCTCACTGTGGTTTAAATTTATATTTCCCTACTGACTAGTTATTTTGAGAATCTTTTATGTGCTTATTAGTCATTTGTACATCTTTGGTTATATATACATTTAAATCTTTTGCCCATTTTTTTTATTAAGGTATTATTGATATACACTCTTATGAAGGTTTTACATGAAAAAACAATGTGATTACTACACTTACCCATATTATCAAGTCCCCACCCATACCCCAATGCAGTCCATCAGTGTAGTAAGATGCCACAGATTCACTATTTGCCTTCTCTGTGCTACACTGTTTTCCCCGTGATCCCCCCCACCATGTGTACTAAACATAATATCCCTCAATCCGCTTCTCCCACCCTCCCCACCCCTCTCCTTTGATAACCACTAGTTCCTTCTTGGAGTCTCTGAGTCTGCTGCTCTTTTGTCCCCTCAGTTTTGCTTCATTGTTATACTACACAAATGAGTCTTTTGCCCATTTTTAAATTGGGTTGTCATCTTATTGAGTTGTGAGTTCTTATCATCTTATTTTCTCAGTGTTGATTTTTGAGATTTAAAGTCTTTAATTTTGAAGAAATAAACTTTGTCAATCTTTTTTCTTTCAAGAATTATGTATTTGGTGTTATAACTAAGAACACTTTGCCTAGCCCAAGTTCATGAAGATTTTGTTTTAAAACTTTTATAGTTTTAGCTATTACATTAAGTCTATAATCCATTTTCATTTTTGTGTAAGAAGTAAGGTAAGGGTCTAAACTAATAATTTTCCATGTGAATATCAAACTGTCACAGCACCATTTGTGTAAAAGACTATCCTTTGCTTACTGAGTTGTTTGACATTTCTGGTGAAATACAATTGATGACAAATGTAAGGATTTATTTTTGGACTATCAATTTTTATCTATATGTCTATCCTTATGCCAGTACACTGTCTTGATTTCTGTAGTTTCATAAGTTTTGAATTTAGGAAGAGTAAGTTCTTCAACTTTTTTGTTCTTTGTCAAAATTGACTTTTGGTTATTCTGGGTCCTCTGCATTTCTATATAATTTTTAGGATCAACGTGTCAATTTCTTTTTTTAAAAATTTTTTACTAAGGTATTATTGATGTACACTTATGAAGGTTTCACATGAAAAAACAATGTGGTTACTACATTTACCCATATTATCAAGTCCACACCCATACCCCAATGCAGTCACTGTCCTTCAGTGTAGTAAGATGCTACAGATTCACAATTTGCCTTCTCTGTGCTACACTGTTTTCCCCATGACCCCCCACACCATGTATACTAAACATAATACCCCTCAATCCCCTTCGGGCTCCCTCCACACCCGCCCTCCCACACCCCTCCTTTTTGGTAACCACTAGTTCCTTCTTGGAATCTCCGACTCTGCTGCTATTTTGTTCCTTCAGTTTTGCTTCATCATTATACTCTGCAAATGAGGGAAATCACTAGGCACTTGTCTTTCTCCACCTGGCTTATTTCACTGAGCATAATATCCTCTAGCTCCATCCATGTTGTTGCAAATGCTAGGATTTGTTTCGTTCTTATGGCTGAATAGTATTCCATTGTGTATATGTACCACCTCTTCTCTATCCATTCATCTACGGATGGACACTTAGGTTGCTTCCATATCTTGGCTATTGTAAAAAGTGCTGCGATAAACATAGGGGTGCATCTGTCTTTCTGAATCTGAGAAGTTGTATTCTTTGGGTAAATTCCAAGGAGTGGGATTCCAAGGTCAAATGATATTTCTATTCTTAGTTTTTTGAGGAACCTCCATATTGTTTTCCACAATGGTTGAATTGGCTTACATTCCCACTAGCAGTGTGGGAGGGTTCCCCTTTCTCTTCATCCTTGCCAGCATTTGTTGTTCTTAGTCTTTTGGATGGTGGCCATCCATACTGGTGTGAGGTGATATGTCATTGTGGTTTTAATTTGCATTTCCCTGTTGATTAGTGATGTGGAGCATCTTTTCATGTGTCTGTTGGCCATCTGAATTTCTTCTTTGGAGAAGTGTCTTTTCATATCCTCTGCCCATTTTTTAATCGGGTTATTTGTTTTTTGGGTGTTGAGGCGTGTAAGTTCTTTATATATTTTGGATGTTAACCCCTTGTCGGATATGGCATTTACAAATATATTCTCCCATACTGTAGGATGCCTTTTTGTTCTGTTGATGGTGTCCTTTGCTGTACAGAAACTTTTTAGTTTGATGTAGTCCCATGAGTTCATTTTTGCTTTTGTTTCCCTTCCTCAAGGAGATGTGTTCAGGAAGAAGTTGCTCACGCAACTTCTTCAGGAGATTTGTGCCTATGTTGTCTTCTAAGAGCTTAATGGTTTCATGACTTACATTCAGGTCTTTGATCCATTTCGAGTTTCTTTTGTGTATGGGGTTAAACAATAATCCAGTTTCATTCTCTTGCATGTAGCTGTCCAGTTTTGCCAACACCAGCTGTTGAAGAGGCTGTCTTTTCCCCACTGTATGTCCATGGCTCCTTTATCATATATTAATTGACCATATATGGTTGGGTTTATATCAGGGCTCTCTAGTCTGTTCTGTTGGTCTATGGGTCTGTTCTTGTGCCAGTACCAAATTGTCTTGATTACTGTCGCTTTGTAGTAGAGCTTGAAGTTGGGGAGCATAATCCCACCAGCTTTATTCTTCCTTCTCAGGATTGCTTTGGCTATTCAGGGTCTTTTGTGGTTCCATATGAATTTTAGAACTATTTGCTCTAGTTTGTTGAAGAATGCTGTTGGTATTTTGATAGGAATTGCATTGTATCTGTAGATTGCTTTGGGCAGGATGGCCATTTTGATAATATTAATTCTTCCTATCCATGAGCACAGGATGTGTTTCCATTTATTGGTATCTTCTTTAATTTCTCTCATGAGTGTCTTGTAGTTTTCAGAGTATAGATCTTTCACTTCCTTGGTTAGGTTTACTCCTAAGGATTTTATTCTTTTTAATGCAACAGTGAATGGAATTGTTTTCCTGATTGCTCTCTCTGCTAGGTCATTGTTAGTGTATAGGAATGCAACAGATTTCTGTGTATTAATTTTGTATCCCGCAACTTTGCTGAATTCTGGTATTAGATCTAGTAGTTTTGGAGTGGATACCTTAGGGTTTTTTACATAAAACATCATGTCATCTGCAAACAGGGACCATTTGACTTCTTCCTTCCCAATCTGGATGCGTTTTATTTATTTGGGTTGTCTGATTGCCATGGCTAGGACCTCCAGTACTTTGTTGAAGAGAAATGGGGAGAGGGCGCATCTTCACCTTATTCCCGATCTTAATGAAAAAGCTTTCAGCTTCTCACTGTTAAGTATAATGTTGGCTGTGGGTTTGTCATATATGGCCTTTATTAGGTTCAGGTACTTGCCCTCTGTACCAATTTTGTGGAGAGTTTTTATCATGAATGGATGTTGAATTTTGTCAAATGCTTTTTCAGCATCTATGCAGATGATCATGTGGTTTTTGTCCTTTTGGTTGGATGATGCTGATAGATTTTCAATGTTGTATCATCCTTGCATGCCTGGAATAAATCCTTCTTGATCGTGATGGATGATCCTTTTGATGTATTTTTTTAAATAATTTATTTTGGTAGCATTAATCTACAATTACATGTGCAATACTATGGTTATTAAACAACCCACTTCATCAGGTCCCCCGCACCAACCCCATTACATTCACTGTCCATCAACGTACTGAGATGCTATAGAATCACTCCTTGTCTTCTCTGAGTTGTACAGCCCTCCCCGTGCCCCCCCCAACGTTACATCTGCTAATCGTAATGCACCTTTTTCCCTCTTATCCCTCCCTTCCGACCCATCTTCCCCAGTCCGTTTCCCTTTGGTAACTATTAGTCCATTCTTGGGTTCTGTGAGTCTGCTGCTGTTTTGTTCCTTCAGTTTTTTTCTTTGTTTTATACTCCAAAGACGAGCGAAATCATTTGATACTTGTCTTTTTCGGCTTGGCTTATTTCACTGAGCATAATACCCTCGAGCTCCATCCATGTTGTTGCAAATGGTAGGATTTGTTTTCTTCTTATGGCTGAATAATATTCCATTGTGTATATGTACCACATCTTCTTAATCCATTCATCTACTGATGGACACTTAGGTTGCTTCCATTTCTTGGCTATTGTAAATAGTGCTGTGATAAACATAGGGGTGCATATGTCTTTTTCAAACTGGGCTGCTGCATTCTTAGGGTAAATTCCTAGGAGTGGAATTCCTGGGTCAAATGGTATTTCTATTTTGAGATTTTTGAGGAACCTCCATATTGCTTTCCACAATGGTTGAACTAATTTGCATTCCCACCAGCAGTGTAGGAGGGTTCCCTTTTCTCCACATCCTCGCCAACATTTGTTGTTGTTTGTGTTTTGGATGTTGGCCATCCTCACTGGTGTGAGGTGATATCTCATTGTGGTTTTAATCTGCATTTCTCTGATGATTAGCGATGTGGAGCATCTTTTCATGTGCCTGTTGGCCATCTGAATTTCTTCTTTGGAGAAGTGTCTATTCATGTCCTCTGCCCATTTCTTAGTTGGATTATTTGCTTTTTGTTTGTTAAGGTGCGTGAGTCCTTCATATATTTTGGATGTCAACCCCTTATCAGATATGTCATTTATGAATATATTTTCCCATACTGTAGGATGTCTTTTTGTTCTACTGATGGTGTCCTTTGCTGTACAGAAGCTTTTCAGCTTGATATAGTCCAACATGTTCATTTTGCTTTTGTTTCCTTTGTCCAGAGAGATATGTTCATGAAGAAGTCAAGAGATTTTGGCCTATGTTTTTTTCTAAGAGTTTTATGGTTTCATGACTTACATTCAGGTCTTTGATCCACCTTGAGTTTACCTTTGTGTATGGGGCTAGACAGTAGTCCAGTTGCATTCTCTTACATGTAGCTGTCCAGTTTTTCCAACACTAGCTGCTGAAGAGGCTGTCATCTCCCCATTGTATATCCAAGGTTCATTTATCAAATATTAATTGACTGTATATGTTTGGGTTAATGTTTGGATTTTCTTTTCTGTTCCACTGGTCTGTGGGTCTGTTTTTGTGCCAATACCAAATTGTCTCGATTACTGTGGCTTTGTAGAAGAGCTTGAAGTCAGGGAGTATAATTCCCCCTGTTTTATTCCTCCTTCTCAGGATTGCTTTGGCTATTCAGGGTCTTTTGTGGTTCAATATGGATTTTAGAATTATTTGTTCCAGTTCATTGAAGAAAGCTGTTGGTAGTTTGATAGGGATTGCGTTGAATCTGTAGATTGCTTTAGGTAGTATAGCCATTTTGACAATATTTATTCTTCCTAGCCAAGAGCATGGGATGCATTTCCATTTGTTAGTGTCCTTTTTAATTTCTCTTAGGAGTGTCTTGTAGTTTTCAGAGTACAGGTCTTTCACTTCCTTCGTTAGGTTTATTCCTAGGTATTTTATTCTTTTTGATGCAATTGTGAATGGAATTGTTTTTCTGATTTCTCTTTCTGTTAGTTCATCGTTAGTGTATAGAAAAGCAACGGATTTCTGTGTGTTAATTTTGTATCCTGCAACTTTGCTGAATTCAGATATTAGTTCTAGTAGTTTTGGAGTGGAGTCTTTAGGGTTTTTTATGTACAGAATCGTGTCATCTGAAAATAGTGGCAGTTTGACTGCTTCTTTACCAATCTGGATGCCTTGTATGTCTGTGTGTTGTCTGATTGCCGTGGCTAGGACCTCCAGTACTGTGTTGTATAACAGTGGAGAGAGTGGGCATCGCTGTCTTGTTCCCGATTTTAGATGAAAAGCTTTCAGCTTCTTGCTGTTAAGTACGATGTTAGCTGTGGGTTTGTCATATCTGGCCTTTATGATGTTGAGGTACTTGCCATCTATACCCATTCCGTTGAGAGTTTTAATCATGAATGGATGCTGAATTTTGTCAAATGCTTTTTCAGCATCTATGGAGATGATCATGTGGTTTTTGTTTTTCTTTTTGTTGATGTGGTGGATGATGTTGATGGATTTTTGAATGTTGTACCATCCTTGCATTTGTCATTTTCTTTTTTGGTGAGGTCTTTGCCTAGTTTTGGTATTAGAGTGATGCTGGCTTCATAGACTGAGTTTGGAAGTATTCCCTCCTCTTCTATTTTTTGGAAAACTTTAAGGAGAATGAGTGTTATTTCTTCTCTATATGTGTGGTAGAATTCAGAGGTGAATCCATCAGGTCCAGGGCTTTTGTTCTTGGGTAGTTTTTTGATTACCGTTTCAATTTTGTTGCTGCTGATTGGTCTGTTTAGTTTTTCTGTTTCTTGTTTGGTCAGTCTTGGAAGGTTGTATTTTTCTAAGAAGTTGTCCATTTCTTCTAGGTTTTGCAGCTTGTTAGCATATAGATTCTCATAATATTCTCTTATAATTCTTTGTATTTCTGTGGTGGCCGTCGTTATTTTTCATTTCTCATTTCTGATTCCGTTTATGTGTGTAGACTCTTTTTCTCTTAGTAAGTCTGGCGAGGGGTGTATCTATTTTGTTTATTTTTTAAAACAACCACCTCTTGGTTTCATTGATTTTTTTCTATTGTTTTATTCTTCTCAATTTTATTTATTTCTTCTCTGATCTTTATTATGTTCCTCCTTCTGGTGACGTTGGGCCTCATTTGTTCTTCTTTTTCCAATTTCAGTAATTGTGTCTTTAGACTGTTTATTTGGGAATGTTCTTCCTTCTTTAAATAGGCCTGGACTGCAATATACTTTCCTCTTAGAACTGCCTTTGCTGTGTCCCTCAGAAGTTGTGGCTTTGTGTTGTTGTTGTCATTAGTCTCCATATATTCTTTGATTTCTGTTTTGATTTGATCATTAACCCATTGATTAATTAGGAGAATGTTGTTAAGTCTCCATGTATTTGTGAGCCTTTTTGATTTCTTTCTAAAATTTATTTCTAGTTTTATACCTTTGTAATCTGAGAAGTTGGTTGGCAGGATTTCAATATTTTTGAATTTACTGAGGTTCTTTTTGAGGCCTAGTATGTGGTCTATTCTGGAAAATGTTCCATGTGCATTTGAGAGGAATGTGTATCCTGCTGCTTTTGGGTGCAGAGTTCTGTAGATGTCTGTTAGGTCCATCTGTTCTAGTGTGTTGTTCAGTGCCTCTGTGTCTTTACTTATTCTCTGTCTGGTTGATCTGTCCTTTGGAGTGAGTGGTGTGTTGAAGTCTCCTAAAATGAATGCATTGCTGCCTATTTCCTCCTTCAATTCTGGTAGTACTTGTTTCACATATGCTGGCACCCCTACATAGGGTGCATATATATTTATAATGGTTATATCTTCTTGATGGACTGACCTCTTTATCATTATGGAATGTCTGTCTTTATTTCTTGCTACTTTCTTCGTTTTGAAGTCTATTTTATGTGATACAAGTACTGCAACACCTGCTTTTTTCTCTTTGTTGTTTGCATGAGATATCTTTTTCCATCCCTTAAGTCTTAGTCTGTGTATATCTTTGGGTTTGAGGTGAGTCTCTTGTAAGCAGCATATAGATGGGTCTTGCTTTTTTATCCACTCTGTTACTCTGTGTCTTTTGATTGGTGCATTCAGTCCATTCACATTTAGGGTGATTATTGATAGATATGTACGTATTGCCATTGCTGGCTTTAGATTCGTGGTTACCAAAGGTTCAAGGGTTGCTTCTTTACTACCTAACAAACTTTCTTGTTAAGTTATTGTGAACACTGTCTCATGTTTATCTCTCCCTTCTTATTCTTCCTCCTCCATTGTTTATATATTAGGTGTTTTATTCTTTGCCTTTAGTTAGTATTTGGATGGTCTGCTTTCTTTGCTATGATTTTATTTTCTCTGGTGACAGCTTTTTAGCCTTAGGGGTGCTTCCCTCTAGAGCAGTCCGTTTAAGATATCCTGTAGTGGTGGTGTATGAGAGGCAAACTCTTTCAACTTTCCTTTGTCTTGAAATTGTTTAATCCCTCCGTCATATTTAAATGATAATCGTGCTGGATACAATATTCTTGGTTCGAGGCCCTTCTGTTTCATTACGTTAAATATATCATGCCATTCTCTTCTGGCCTGTAAGGTTTCTGTTGAGAAGTCTGATGATAGTCTGATGGGTTTTCCTTTGTAGGTGATCTTTTTTCTCTCTCTAGCTGCCTTTAATACTCTGTCTTTATCTTTGGTCTTTGCCATTTTATTTATTATGTGTCTTGGTGTTGTCTTCCTTGGGTCCCTTGTGTTGGGAGATCTGTGGGCTTCTGTGGACTGCGAGACTATTTCCTTCCCCAGTGTGGGAAAGTTTTCAGCAATTATTTCTTCAAAGACACTTTCTATCCCTTTTTCTCGCTCTTCTTCCTCTGGTCCTCCTATAATGTGAATATTGTTCCTTTTCAATTGGTCACACAGTTCTCTTAATATTCTTTCATTCTTAGAGATCCTTTTATCTCTCTCTGCCTCAGCTTCTCTGTATTCCTGTTCTCTGATTTCTATTCAATTAAGAGCCTCTTGCATCTCATCCAGTCTGCTGTTAAGCCCGTCGATTGCTTGTCTGATTTCTGCATTGTGTTTCCTCACTTCCTCCCTCAGCTCTTGCATATTTCTCTGTATATCCGTCAGCATGGTTATAACTTTTATTCTGAATTCCTTTTCAGGAAGACTGTGCATTTCCATCCCTTCAGGCTCCTTCTCTGGGGTTGTCTGGCTGATCTTAGTCTGAATTATATTCCTCTGTCTTTTCATGGCTATAGAAGTGGTTGCTGGTAGTTGCCACATATGTACTCTGGGCTCTTTAAGACTTTAAAAAGAAAAAAAAAAGTAAAAAAGGAGAAAAAAGAAAGAAAGAAAAAAAGAAAAAAGAAAGAGAAGAAAAAAACAAAAAAACGCCCAGTGGGAGTGGATTCTGTGGGGATCCTGTAGGTGGCACTGTTGCCCCACTATTCCGCAATTGTGGCTGCGCCACTCCACAGGGCCCTTTACAGCTCTGGCCGGGGTGGGAACGAATGGGAGGCTGTTAATCTCTGTGGGAAGTCTAAATGCATCCACCCATTCCCAGTCACCAAGTAAGGGGTCCGAAGCTCCCCAGGACTCCCAGCCTGCTGGGCTGAGTGTGCCAGGGCGATCCGGCTGGTATCGTCTCTTTAAGACCGCTGAAGAAAGCGTGCACTTTTCTTTTCTTTTTTTCCTTCCCGGGAGCCAGCTGCAAGCACCCTGGCGCGTTCCCCACTCAGATCCTGCCCTCTGTCTCTCCAATCTCCGCTACTCTGCGCGATGTGTGTCAGCGCTCCCCACGGAGATCACCAGGGCTGGCTATTTTATGGGGTGTACTTCCACTCCCTCCTGGCTCTGAATCCTCTCCTCCCGCCAGTGTGCTAGGGTGGGGGAGTGCTCGGTTCCCCCCGGGTCGCGGCTCCGTATCTTACCCGCCTCATGGGGTGCCGAGTCGTCTCAGGTGTAGCTGCACGCTGTGTGCTTTCCTGTGTATTCTCTTTTGATGTATTTTTGAATTTGGTTTGCTAATATTTTGTTGAGTATTTTTGCATCTATATTCATGAGGGATACTGGTCTGTAATTTTCTTTTTTTGTGGTGTCTTTGCCTGGTTTTGGTATTAGAGTGATGCTGGCCTCATCGAATGAGTTTGGAAGTATTCCCTCTTCTTCTACTCCTTGGAAAACTTTAAGGAGGATGGGTATTAGGTCGTCACTAATTATTTGATAAAATTCAGCAGTGAAGCCATCTGGGCAGGCGTTTTGTTCTTAGGTAGGTTTTTGATTACCAGTTCAATTTCATTGCTGGTAATTGGTCTCTTCAGATTTTCTCTTTCTTTCTGGGTCAGCCTTGGAAGGTTGTATTTTTCTAGAAAGTTGTCCATTTCTTCTAGGTTATCCAGTTTGTTAGCATATAATTTTTCATAGTATTCTCTAATAGTTCTTCGTATTTCTGTGGTGTCCGTAGTGATTTTTCCTTTCTCATTTCTGATTCTATTTATGTGAGTAGACTCTTTTTTTCTTGATAAGTCTGGCTAGGGGTTTATCTGTTTTGTTTATTTTCTCAAAGAACCAGCTCTTGCTTTCATTGATCCTTTCTATTGTTTTATTCTTGTCGATTTTATTTATTTCTGCTCTAATCTTTATTATGTCCCTCCTTGTACTAACTTTGGACCTCATTTGTTCTTCTTTTTCTAGTTTCATTAATTGTGAGTTTAGACTGGTCATATGGGATTGATTTTCTTTCCTGAGGTAGGCCTGTATTCTCATATACTTTCCTCTTAGCACAGCCTTCGCTGCATCCCACAGATTTTGTGGTGTTGAATTATTGTTGTCATTTGTCTCCATATATTGCTTGATCTCTGTTTTTATTTGGTCATTGATCTATTGGTTATTTAGGAGCATGTTGTGAAGCCTCCATGTGTTTGTGGGATTTTTCATTTTCTTTGTGTAATTTGTTTCTCTATTTTCAAATCTTTGTGGTCTGAGAAGCTGGTTGGTACAAATTAAATCATTTTGAATTTACCGAGGCTATTTTTGTGGCCTAGGATATGATCTATTCTTGAAAATGTTCCATGTGCACTTGAGAGGAATGTGTATTCTGCTGCTTTTGGGTGTAAAGTTCTGTAGATGTCTGTTAGGTCCAACTGTTCTAATGTGTTGTTCAGTGCCTCTGTCTCCTTACTTATTTTCTGTCTGGTTGATCTGTCCTTCAGAGTGAGTAGTGTGTTGAAGTCTCCTAGAATGAATGCACTGCATTGTATTTGTCTTTTTAATTCTATTAGTATTTGTTTTACATATGTAGGTGCTACTGTGTTGGGTGTATAGATATTTATAATGGTTATATATTCTTGTTGGATTGACCCTTTTATCATTATGTAATGTCCTTCTTTGTCTCTTGTGACTTTCTTTGTTTTGAAGTGTATTTTGTCTGATACAAGTACTGCAAACTCTGCTTTTTTCTTCCCATTTAGTTGCATGAAATGTCTTTTTCCATCCCATCACTCTTAGTCTGTGTATGTCTTTGGGTTTAAAGTGAGTGTCGTGAAGGCAGCATATAGATGGGTTTTGTTTTTTTATCCATTCAGTGACTCTGTGTCTTTGGATTGGTGCATTCAGTCCATTTACATTTAGGGTGATTATGGATAGGTATGTACTTATTGCCATTGCAGGCTTTAGATTCGTGATTACCAAAGGTTGAAGGTTAACTTCCTTACTATCTATCTAAGAGTCTAACTTAACTCTCTTAATATGCTATTACAAACACAATCTAAAGGTTCTTTTTTTTTTCTCCTCCTTTTTCTTCCTCTCCATTCTTTATATATTAGGTATCATATTCTTTATTCTTTGTCTATGCCTTGGTTAACTTTGGGGACAGTTAATTTAATTTTGCACTTGCTTAGTAATTAGCTGTTCTACTTTCTTTATTGTGGTTTTATTACCTCTGATGACAGCTATTAAACTGTAGGAACACTTCTATCTATAGCAGTCCCTTCAAAATACAGTTAGAGATGGTTTATGGGAGGTAAATTCTCTCAGCTTTTGCTTATCTGGTAATTGTTTAATCCCTCCTTCAAATTTAAATGATAATCTTGCCAGATAATGTAATCTTGGTTCAAGGCCCTTCTGCTTCATTGCATTAAATACATCATACCACTCCCTTCTGGCCTGGAAGTTTTTATTATGACTGAGTGGTAGATTCTGTCAAATGTTTTTGATGAGTATATTTAGATAATCACATGGTTTTTGTCTTTTATTCTATTAACACTGTGTCTTCTGTCAATTGATTTTGATGTTAAACCAACCTTGCAACCCTGGGTTAAGTCACTTAATCACAGTGCATATAATTCCTTTTATAAATGTTGCTGAATTCAATTTTCTAATATTTTGTTGAGGATTTTTCACCTATGTTCATGAAGGATATTGGTCTTTTGTGTAGATTTGGTATTGGAGTTACATTGGCTTTATAGAGTAAGTTGGAAAGTGTTCCCTCTTTCAATTTCTGAAAGACTTTGTGAATGATTAGCATTATTTCTTCTTTAAATGTTTGATAGAGTTCATTAAAGAAGTCTTCTGGGCCTTGGATTTACTTTGTTGAAAGAATTTTAATTATTAATTTAATTTTATTGCTTGTTATAGGTCTATTCAGATTTTCTATTTCTTCTTGAGTTAGTTGAGTTAGGATGTAGCACATGATCTTTGTGGCTAAGACTATACCATGCTGATTAATACAAGGTCTCCTATGCTCCGAATTCTTTAATATTCTCAGTATATCACTATGTGTGCTCTTTAACCCAACATTTTAATTTATTCTAGTCACTTAAGGGGAGGACAGGACAGTGGGAACCAACATTCGTTGAATAGTTTTTATGTGTCATGCATTCTTCAATGTGTTTTTATATATACTAATCTTCCTAACATCTCTGTCTTCACTTTACAGGTGAGGACAGCATAGATTCAGAGAGGTTAAGTAAGTTTTCTAGGTCACAGAAGAAGATAGTAGTAGAACTGGGATTAAAACCTAGGTATGTGTGACTCTAAAACTTTTCTAGTATCTCATAAGGTCTTTCAAGCAACTTCTTTCTTTTCTCTATATAAAACCTTATGAGTTCTATATAGATGAAGCCCTGCTCCAAATAGTTTAATATCTAAATCTGGGGCAAGAAAAAGAAAAAGAAATCTTTTTCCAAGGAAGAGCTGGTTAGTAGCAATCTTGAAGAGATAGGTGGTAGTGGGCATCTTCCCAAGAGGAAGAACTCTCTCCCCAAAGTGAAACCAGGAAGTGACTCTGAAGAGGCAGGAAACAGGAGCATCCCCGAGGTGGAGGAAATTCTCTTTCAAGAAGAAGACCCTCAGCACTGGACTTGAAGAGGATGCCGGTGGCAAGAGCGGCAGCTCCGAGAAAAAGGAAAATTCGCAAAAACTATCCCAGGAGATTAGAATGGATGTTTCCCTGGTGGGGCACAGCTCACGGTGACACTTCCCACCCTCCCCCTTCCCCTATAGTTCAATAAATACAAATTCACAAGAAAAAAAATTGGCGGCAAGGAAGGGAGAATGCTTGGGTTGGGATCTAAAAAAAATTTTTGTGTTTGTACTGGCTCCCTTGCTGAACAGTCTACTTAGGAGTTTATTAGCTACTAGTACCATTCAAAAAGG
Source organism: Phataginus tricuspis (assembly GCA_029783875.1). Lineage (NCBI taxonomy): Eukaryota > Metazoa > Chordata > Mammalia > Pholidota > Manidae > Phataginus > Phataginus tricuspis. The sequence goes on from JAQQAC010002837.1 coordinate 35,670,982, forward strand.
AATTTGCTAAGGAATGGTGTTCTAAGCATTGACCCTAAGATGAGCCTGGAGGAACTCCTTATCTTGTCTCCAAGTTTTCTCATACATTCTTGGAGAGTAGGAAAGCAGATATTAAGAAGCAGCTGCCTGCTTTGGGTGGATTACTTTTAAATGTCAAGGAGTTCAAAGACTAAGCTGTGTACCTGTGTTTCAATATTTACTTACCTGAATTTTTTCCTAATATGCACAACTTTGAAGTACTTTGTGTCAGGAAAAAAGGTTTAAGATCTCTAGGGAAACCATAGGAAAGACTACCACACTGACACTGGTCTTCAGGATTATGCAGGACTGCAGACTCTTAAGATTTTTTTTAATTAAGGTATCATTGATATACACTCTTATGAAGTTCCACATGAAAAACATTGTGGTTACTATATGCGCCCATATTATCAAGTCCCCCCCTACACCCCATCAGTGTAGTAAGATACCACAGAGTCACTACTTGTCCTCTCTGTGCTACACTGTCTTCCCTGTGCTCCCCCCGACACACCATGTGTACCAATCAGAACACCCCTCAATCCCCTTCTCTCTCCCTCCCCACCTACCCTCCCCCACCCCTCCCCTTTGGTAACCACTAGTCCCTTCTTGGAGTTTGTGAGTCTGCTGCTGTTTTGTTCCTTCAGTTTTGCTTTGTTGCTATACTCCACAAATGAGGGAAATCATTTGATACTCGTCTTTCACTGCCTGGCTTATTTCACCGACCACAATACCTTCCAGCTCCATCCATGTTGTTGCAAATGGTAGGATTTGATTTCTTCTTATGGCTGAATAACTATTCCATTGTGTAAATGTAGCACATATTCTTTATCCACTCATCTACTGATGGACACAGGTTGCTTCCATATCAGGTTGGCTATTATTACCATATATTGGTAAATAGTGCTGCGATAAACACAGGGGTGAATATGTCTTTTTGAATCTGAGATCTTGTTTTCTTTGCGTAAATTCCTAGGAGTGGAATTCCTGGGTCAAATAGTATTTCTATTTTTAGTTTTTTGAAGAACCTCCATACTGCTTTCCACAATGGTTGAACTAATTTACATTCCCAACAGCAGTGTAGAAGGGTTCCCCTTCTCCACATCCTTGACAGCATTTGTTGTTCCTAGTCTTTTCAATGCTGGCCTTCCTAACTGGTGTGAGGTGATAATCTCATTGCGGTTATAATTTGCATTTCCCTAGCAATGTGGAGCATCTTTTCATGTGTCAGTTGGCCATCTGAATTTCTTCTTCGGAAAAGTGTCTGTTCAGATCCTCTGCCCATTTTTTAATCAGGTTATTTGCTTTTTGGGTGTTGAGGCATGTGAATTCTTTATATATTTTGGATATTAACCCCTTGTCAAATATGTTGTTTAGAAATATATTCTCCCATACTGTAGGATGCCTTTTTGTCCTACTGATGGTGGCCTATAGAAGCTTTTTAGCTTGATGTAGTCCCATGAGTTCATTTTTGCTTTTGTTTCCCTTGTCCAAGGAGATGCATTCAGAAAAAAAGTTGCTCATGTTTATATTCAAGAGATTTTTGCCTATGTTTTCTTCTGAGTTTTATGGTTTCACGATTTACATTCATGTCTTTGATCCATTTTGAGTTTACTTTTGTGTATGGAATTAGACAATAATCCAGTTTCATTCTCTTACATGTAGTTGTTCAGTTTTGCCAACACCAGTTGTTGAAGAGGCTGTCATTTCCCCATTGTATATCCATGGCTCCTTTATCATATATAATTGACCATCTATGCTTGGGTTTATATCTGGGCTCTCTACTTTGTTCCAGTGATCTATGGGTCTGTTCTTGTGCCAATACCAAATTGTCTTGACTACTGTGGCTGTGTAGTAGAGCTTGAAGTTGGGGAGTGTAATCCCTCCAGCTTTATTCTTCCTTCTCAGGGTTGCTTTGGCTATTTGGGATCTTCTGCGGTTCCATATGAATTTTAGAACTAGAGACTCTTAAGATTTTTCTGAGCTTTGCTTTAATTCAAAGAAAACTGAACACAGAGCTATGTGTGCCACCAACACTACCAAGCAAAACATCTGTACAATTATCAAGCTAGGGAATAAAAAACAGTTCAGAAAGGCAGCCCAGATACAAGGAAATATGTTCATTAAGGATGATGTTAAATGCTTAACAAAAACAAATTAATTACTATGGTTAAAATCATACCAGTTTGCTCCCTGGTAGAATAAACTTCTTAAGATTTTAAATATCCAAAGCTCTTAATGACTCTAAATAAAGTCTGAGTCTCTTTAGTTAATAACAGATCTGTAATTTCCAAAAGAAGATCTCAAGGGATTTCAAGCCCTCATTTCCTTCAAATCTACAGGATGAGGGCAAAGGTCCCTAGGCTCAGGGTAATGCAAAATGTTCTTGGGACCGGCTCCTTTCTTCCCCAACTCTAGATTCATCATGTACGCAGGAAACGAGTTGTTTTTATCCTGCTTATTGCATAAGTAATAGCAAAGGACAATTGGGAATTCTATTCTCATGCTTATAGTACAATGCACATTTCCTACAAGACTGGGTAGAAAAAGGTTGACAGAAAGGTAAAGAAGCGGTTTGTGATAGTTGCATGTTTAAAAATTGAAATTCAACCAGAAAACCCACATGGATACACTATTAGACTTCCTGCACTGCTGTGAATGCTACCTGAAGGATTTCTAGCTTAATCGGAGAACTGGTGTGTATGCTAAGACACTCCACAGTGATTCACTGAAGAAGAAAAGAAAGTCTCCACTAAATTCAACTGAGTACATTCTAACATTTGATATGGCTGCACAAAATGACTTTTTCCAAACCAAACAATCCAAAGTTTGGGGACAGGAGGATAGCAAGGGATGGAAACAGAGTGAAGAAAATTCAGTTGAACAAAAACTCAAAATGCAAAAGAAACTTAACTCTAACATGTGTTTTTCTTGCGTAAATATGAATGTTAACAGATAAAGGAAATGTCATGGATGACTCCTGAATTCAGATGCCAGGGTAATTAAGCTTGAAACAATCACTCATAAGAACCAGAAGGAACAATTTCAATGAGGTTAAAGCCTCCTATGACAACTTAAACATCTTTAAGTGTTCAACACAATGACATAAACAACCTCCTTCTCTTTTTAAAGACCTTCAAACACCATCCATTTCATTTGGCAATCTTCAACATGTTCTGATCAAGAAGCTCTTTTTTCCCACTAGAAGAGTCAGAGTTAATTCCCTACTGTCTAATCATAATTTAAAAGAAACTAGAGCCTAAAGTATGTTTGAAATAACCAAGTTTGCTGAGAAGTGGAGGAAATAGAATGACCTATCTATCTACCTATAAATCTAATGAAGCAGATTTTGAGGCACCTGCTGCATAACCCCCTGGCAGCTGTTTTATAGGAAGATACCTGCTATACTATCCCCAATACCTGATCTTGGTGGCACTGTCAGTGGCAGCAATGACAGACTGCTGATCATTAGGAGTGCATTGGAGTTACCAAACCAAAGGTCTGCTTATGCAGCAGAGTGGACTATGGTACCATCAGTGCTCAGGTCCTCTCCAGAAAAGCAGCTGGACTCAAGTGAAAGCCGCGGTCTCAAAGAAGCAGATAGAGACTTCCAGAGCTAGAAGAGCTCTAAGTGCTGCTCCTCATTATACCAACAGAAAAACAGAAGGAAATGATTTTATTCCATGTTAAAAGCAAATCACTGCAATCCTGTAGGTGACAGTCCCTAGCCAACATTCATTGAATACCTACCATATGTCAGGTACTTGGGATACAGCAGTGGATGAAATGGACATGATTCCAGCATGAAGCTTACAGTTTAATGGGAAATAAATTATTGCAAGTGTGCAATAAGTCTGAAAGGAAAGTACAGAATGCTGTGGAAGCATAATGGAGACTTCTCCCAGACTAGAAGATGATGAGAAACTTCCCTTTAAGCTTAGACCTGAAGGCAGAGCAGGAGTTAACTAGGCAGTGGAGGTGGGTGGGGAAACTGAATGGGCAGTCTGGGCAGACAAAATGGTAGATGCCAAGACCTTGAGGCAGACTGGTGACTGTGAGGAACTAAAGATGCCCAGTACTGATAAAACACAGAAAACAAGATGGGGAGAGGCACAGCTGAGGCTGGAGAGGTTTTAAGCCATGTTAAAGATTTTGATCTTTATTCTGAAGGAAGTAGCTCTCAAGTTCTGTGTACAGGTAAAGATAGAAGTATGTAATATAGAATCATCTCCTATGTCTCTAGCATGTTCAATATCTTCATACTAATGACCCCTTGTATTCTGTGATGATATTATTGGTTTAATAGTGAGCTAAATCAAAGTTGGAAGGCAGCTTGGTGTAGTAAAAAGAGCACTGCACTAAGAATCAGGGTTCTAGTTCTGCCCTCACCAGTAAATATGACACACTCTTTCTTCATGCCAGTTTCCTTGTTATAAAACCAAGTATTGTGCTTCAAAGAGACCTTGAGTTTTGTGGAAGTGCTTCAAGGACTGCTATGGGAAACCCAAGTCAGAATAACCCATGTTCCATGTTTTATATCTCGGGCTTCTAGATAAGATTTCAGTTAAAGAAAAAGTTTCACTGCCTTAAGACAAAGTTGGAGAACGACTCTAATTTTTAATCTTAGATAATATATCCATTAAGTTATTTTAGTCAACAAACATGGATATCTATCATTTTACCTACCTGTTGCACAGTTATTAGGATGATTAGAAATTAATCACTTGAAGTATGTGACATGACACTTGTCATATATTAGGTACTCATTAAATGATAAGTATTTTTGTGATTATCATGGGCCAAGTACTTGGTACCAGGGACACACAGTTGAAATAAACAAATGTTGCCTTAGGAGCTCACAATCTAGTAGGGAACACTACATACTAAAAAAGATTTTATAGTGTAACGTGGTATAGGCAATAATGGAGGGAGGCCGCACCAAAGAGGATGCAATGAGCTGTCTAAGGGAGCAGGCATAGGATAATGTTTCACAGGGGAGGATGAAGCTTGAGGTTATTCTGAAAGATAAAGGTTAAAGATGGAGAGATACCAATGATTATAATTTTTATCTTAGGCATAGTCCTACCTCTGAGCTATCTTCTGGGTGTATATATATAAAACTTCCTGACATCCTTACCTGGATGTCTTAAAGCACCTTGAATTCATCATATTTCAACCGAACTTTGGATCTCAAATCTACAAACCCAGTCTCCCTATCTTATCTACCCTGTTGCTCAAACCAGAAAACCTCATCCCCAAGGTTCAATCACACAGGTCCTCAGATTTTACCCGCTAAATCCTTCTCTAATTTATCTACTTTTCTCCATTTCCAATGATGACACCTAGCCCAAGTTAGCATTATTTCTCATTTGGATTACTACAATACTCTCCCTTACCTGATCTCTCTACATCATCTCTTGCCCAACTCCAATCCATTCTCCCCACTACAGACTTATCTTTTCAAAAGATGGATTTGATCACGACATTCTTCTACTTAAAACCTTCAGTAGTTAGGACCAGAGTAGATTATTTAAAAAAACGGTCACATTATTCCCCTCCCTGTATCCACATCCCTTTGTAAAGTGACTCTGCAGCTCTTCCCATCAAGAGGTAGAATTTACTTTGCCACCCCATTAAACAGCTGGCTTTGTGGCTGCTTTGACCACAAGAACATGGTAGGAATGATGCTGTTTCAGCCCTTTCTCCAATATACAAAATTAAAAGGTATCACTTGGCTCTGCCTATAAAAAATCCATGCCAGAGTACATTCAAATACAAGATGACACCCTGGCTTGATTAATGTTCTCTTCCAACAAATTTACTGGGTCCCTACTATATGCTGGCCATGTATTAGATCCTAGGTTTACAAAGACAAATAAAATACAGTCATTTTCATGTAAATTAAGGGTATAGATGTTATGCAGAAATCTCTACAGTATATAGGAAAGTATAAAGGAAGAAGGGTCAATGCTGCCTACCGCAAAGAAGGTCAGAAAAGCTTCTTAAAGAAGGGATTTATAAGCTGAGTCTTGAAAGAAGAGCAGTTATTTAGCAGGAAGAGAAGGGGAACTTTGGCTGAAAGAGTGCTAGGAATGGTGAAAGCAAAAGGACAGAGGCAAAAAAAAAAAAAAAAGGAATGCAGAAGTTGAAGAACTCAGAACAATTCTCCATAGCCACATGGTAAAGTGTTGAGTATGGGGCTGCACTGGGGGAATGGTGGGGTAAGGTAGGATGACTGAAGGCCTTAGCAATTTGTGCTTTCTCCTGTAAGTGATGTGTTTATATATGCAGAAGAAAGAAGTAGTATAAAGCAAAGTTGAAAATTCTGGAGTGTTGGAAAAACTGATGGAGCAAGGTTCCAGGGGAGGTAGAGGAGAATGGGGTAAAAGATATAAATGAAGGGACTGGGCCTAAATGGGAGGAAGGAATCTTCTTCTTCCAAAGCTAGAGAAAAGGAACTGAAGGTGGGTCTAGGTAAAGGTAAAATCAGGGGTAGAGGTTGGGGAAAGCAGTACCCATCAGGGAGATTTTGTTGCAGGAGGAAGCAGGGTCATTTTCTGAGACAGGAAAGGAAAGTGGTGCTGGTTGAGAATAGCTGCTGAGAGAAGCAGAAAGGTCCAGGATGGGTATAACAATGTGGATTGGTTCTGAGGGCTCAGCTAAGATTGGAACCATGAATTTATAGTGGTGCCAATTAACAACATTGCATAATATTTATCTTAAATACTTTAATAGAACAAATGTAGGAGTAGACAAAGTACATGTCCGAGTAATCCAAAGTTAAGGATTATGAGGGCAAAAGGACAATGAGTGAGTCTATGGAGGGAAATGCAGAAATAATGTACAATAGGGTCTAGATTGGATAAAAAAGGAAATGAGGGAGACAAAGAAAAGAGAGAGAGGGAGGTAGGGAGGAGGGGTGGTAAGGGACTGAAAGACACTGAGATTGAAATGAAGGAAACAGGATTCTAGGTACAGATGGCAGATAAAACACGAGCATTAAGCTCTATTCCTTTTGAAAGCTCACTAAAGAGATAGTGAAGGGTTTTGTTGCTTACTGCTGTTATTGTTTTTTTTTTTTAAAGGTATAACCACTAAAGACAAAGATTAGGAAGAGAGAGGATGGATGGTCTGGATAAAGTGAAGGTTCCTATGGCCAGAATCCTCACCTGAACCTAAATCACTTGATGATGTAACTGGCCTGCTGATAGGCTACTGCTTCCACACCTGTAGGCAATTAGCTATTATTGACTCAGTCACTATACAAAGAGCTCTGCCCAGTGCTTTGCATGGAGGCATAGACAAGGAGGATTACAGACCTACAAACTGTTGGATGCAGATGTAATTCTAGTGCTTGACCTATCGCTGGGAAAACAAGCTGGGTAATAAACCCTTTCACCCAAGAACGTTCCATTGTCATTCCTCAGTCTCACTGAATCCATAGTGAACTTTCCCAGGGCTGAAACCCATTGGCAAGACAACTGGCGATATCAGCAGGATTCACTGTTGACCAGGGAAAAGAACAGGCTGCCCTCATGAGAGCAGTGCTTCAGCAGGCTGCCCCTATGAATGGGGAGACAGTCGTTTGTTCCCCAATGAGGTATGTGGTCTGAGGTGGCTTGCCTCCTAGAGGGCTGGCCCCCACCCTAGTACTGGAGGCAGGTGGAGGTGATACCCAACGCAGTAGGGGTGGCCCTTGGTATAGTAAGCAGGTCCTTTAAGAAAGAGAGCACCTGTGAAGCAGCAGAACTGTGGGTTGGCTGCTTCTCATAGTATTAAAAAAGTCTACAGATAAGAAGAACATGCTCCTGAAAGAGACACAAGAAATGGCAGCACGAGAATATGAACTGCGAACTGCTGTGGATTCACTGAAGAATGAAATGGCATTGATACAAGAGGAGGCAGCATAAGAACGCTGGCTGCAAGGTGTCATTGAGGAAGTAAAAAGTTTGTTGGTGACTGAAATGGCATCACTGTGAGGTACTGTGGAAGAGGTAAAGGCCCTGAAGGAAAAGGATGGACCCCTGCAAAAACCACAAGAAGAGGCAGTGTGAGAACATGAACTGTAAGGTCCAGTGAAGGAGGTAAAAGATTCCTTACAGAATGAGACAGCAGCACTGCCAGGTGCTCTGAAGAAGGCAAAGGCCATGGAGGAAAAGGATGTACTCCTGAGGGAAGCACAGGAAGGGGCGGCATGAGAACGCCAGATGCGAGGCATTGAGATGAAGGTAAAAGTGCTATTGAAGACTGAGCTAGCATTGCTGTGAGGTACTGTAGAAAAGGTAAAGGATATAGCAGAGAGGCACTCAGGGGAGTGGAGAGAAAGGTGTCTTCAGACCTGGAAATGGAGGAGCTGTGGAAGGATAAAGGGGTGGTGCTGAGGGCACCTCCTGTACTGAAAGCACTCCCAGTGGTTGTAAAGAAAATAGACACAGCAACCGCGGGTTCCTCTGGGAGAGGTGCAGCCCCCTCCCCAGGTCGTGGAGCACTCTATGCTCCACCCCTACACTCAGGCTGAGCTGGTGGATTTGGCAGAAGCTCCCGGTTTAGGCAGAAGCCCTTGGAGTCAATATTAGCTTGGCTCCTGCATCTGTGGGATTTAGGGTGGATGGGATTGTTCTGTCTGGATCAGAGATGGGAAAGATGGCTTCCCTGACAGTTTGGCTTGCCTTGAGGCAGCAATTACTAAATGCACATCAGACCCCAGGAAATCACTCCCTCCTCAATTGGCTTATGGCTGCACTTTGTGCTGTGTGGCCCAATCAGAGTGATTTTCCACCCTACCCTACTAGATAGCAGATGTATGCTGAGCTTTAACAGGTATTATGGGAGCTACTCATAAAAAATGTCATCTATAGTCCAGAGAATTATGACCCAGATGAGGAGTCTACAGAGATGAGAAATGTACTTCAAATGGCTCCCACATTCCTCTTTGGGTCTCTAGTAGCCATTCTTTCCCCTCACTTAGGGCAGCCCATAAATGAGGTTCCCGTACAGTAGCAGACTTAGGAAAGGCTCAAGCAATGAGAGCATGGAAAGAAATAAGGTCTGCTACTCACAGGAAGAATTTAAGGGGCCCCATGGAAGTTACGAGGACCCAGGTGTGGGTTGATTTAATATGGGCAGGAGCAGATGGAAGGAAATTAGACAGGAAGTCAAATAGGATCTTATTAGAGCTATGGCAACAACTGAAACCAGAGCAGCAGTTCCAGCCATTAAGACCAAAGAGGCAGAGGTGGTCAGAGACAGCCACAAGTCTGGCCTGTGTGTTTGCAAAACTTCCTGCTGGAAAGCAAGCCAACCTCACTTGAGCCCACACAGGAAGATGATTGGGGAACACATTTTGACTTCAGGGAAGGTCGAGGTACCTGCCCTGAGGGACTGGGGGGGGGGGGGGGGGTGGCCAGAGGCCACATGTTGACATAGCTATCCATTGGTCCCCAGTGAACATAAAAACGTGTCCTGGCTCTGGTGGACACAGGGGCTGTATGTTCATTGATTCATGGTAACCCTGAGTGGTTCCCCAGGACCCCCACTATCATAGACAGCTATGGGCGTAAAGCTATCAGAGTGAAACAAGCCCAAATCCCTTTGGGTATAGGGCATCTACCCCCAAAAGAGTATACTGTGTATATATCTCCTATCCCTGAGTATATTTTGGGGATTGATATCCTGCAGGGTCTATGGCTGCAGACCACTGCAGGTGAGTTCAGACTGAGAGTACACGTGGTGAAGGCAGTTCTGAGGGGACATGCTAGGCACCCACCCATAGCTTTGCCTGGGCCTCGGGGGTGGGGGTGGGGGAGGGGATGACTAATACCAAACGATACAAACTGCCTGGAGGGCATAAAGAGATTGGAGAAACTCTCCAGGAGCTGGAAAAGGTGGGTATTATAAAGCCCACCCGTAGTCCTTTCAATTCCCCAGTGTACCCAGTAAAAAAGCCAGATGGCTCCTGGCATATGACTGTGGATTACAGAGAACTGAATAAAGTCATACCCCATATGCATGCTGCTGTCCCTTCTATTGCAGACCTCATGGATACCCTCAGTCACAAACTAGGAACGTACTATTATGTGGCAGAGCTTGCTAATGCCTTCTTTTCCATTGACATTCAGCAGGAAAGCCAGGAACAGTTTGCCTTCACATGCAAAGGACAGCAATGGACTTTCACTGTCCTTCCACAGGGACACCTCCAAAGCCCCACCATCCATCATGGACTTGTAGCCCAGAACTTGGCTATGTGGGAGAAACCGCCAATGGCGTGGGCTGTACCATTATACTGATGATATTGTGCTCACATCTGATTGTCTTTCAGATCTAGAAGGTGAAGCACCTAGACTGCTGCAACATTTACAGAAGACAGGATGGGCTGTGAACAGCACCAAGGTTCAGGGACATAGTTTGTCAGTCAAGTTCTTGGGGGTTGGTTGGGTAAGACTGAAGTTATACCAGAAGCAGTTATACATAAAGTCCAGGCCTTTCCTTCCCCTACAACTGTGGCATTGTTACAGGAGTTTTTGGGTCTTCTAGGGTACTGGAGAGTGTTTATCCTGCACTTGGCACAAATTCTGAAGCCCTTATACCAGTTGGTACTGGCATCAGGTGGGACTGGGATGAGACATGTGCATCTGCCTTTACTACAGCAAAACAGGCAGTCAAGGCCATGCAGGCCTCGAGTGTGATAGAGCCATCAAGGCCCTGTGAGCTGGACGTTCATATGACTGAAGACAGTTATGGCTGGGGTCTCTGGCAGTGGCTTAAATGAACTTGCCAACCTATTGGATTCTGGTTGCAACTCTGGAAAGGGGCAGAGGTATGATACACCTTGATAGAAAAACAATTAGCTGCCATGTATCATGCCTTGCTGGCTACAGAAACCATCACTGGAATGGTCCCAATAAAGGTAATAACCACCTATTCCATCATGGCTTAGGTACAAGAGTGGACCCAAAAGCCAAGGATTGATGTGGCACAAATGCCAACACTGGCCAAGTGGGGTGCGTGCCTAGAGCAGTGTAGTAGTAGCCCCCCGAGTGAAGAATTCCAACGCTTATTGGGGCTAGTGACATATACTAGTGAAAAGCAGGAAGAATTTACTTTAGAACCATTAGTATCAGAGAGTCCTTATTGGGAAGGAAGAGCCCCTATACCTGAAGATGCATGGTACACAGACGGCTCCAGCTGTGGGCAGCCCCCAAAATGGAGGGCCATCGTTTTCTATCCTAAGACTGAGACAATATGGATGGAAGATGGTGAGGGGAAGAGCAGTCAATGGGCAGAGTTGCAGGCAGTGTGGCTTGTGATCGGCCAAAAGCCCTCCCCAATAGCTGATTGCACTAACAGCTGGGCCGTCTATTGGGGCTACCAACATGGTACTATACCAACTGGCTGGTTGGTCACCCACCCCTTTGGGGGCAAGAATTGTGGCAAGACTCATGGGCTTCTGGTCAGACTAAAACAGTTACAGTGTATCACGTGACAGGACATTTGCATGCCCAGGAAATGATGAAGCAGATAAATTGGCCCAGGTACAGTGGCTAGAAGGAAAGCCTGCCTCTGATGTAACCCAATAGTTACATCAGCGTTTGTTGCACACAGAGCAAAAGACAATGTGGGCTGTAGCCCATCGGTGGGGCTTGCCTTTGACCTTTGAAGAAGTCAGCAGAGTCTGGAAGGAGTGCCTTGTGTGCTCTAAGAGGGACTTACACCGAGTTCCACAGCAACATGGGACAATAGCTAAGAGGTTGATACCCCTTGTCAGGTGGCAGATAGACTATATTGGGCCTCTGCCCATGTCAGAAGGGTACCAATATGCCATGACTTGTGTGCACACAGCTACTGGACTTCTGGGTGCTTTCCCTACATGTTGTGCAGTTCAACAGACAACCCAAAGTGGCCTGAAGCGTCTCTTTGCAGCCTATAGACAACCACAGGCAATTGAGAGTGATCAAGGAACCCATTTTACTGGACAGGCACTACGAGAATAGGTGCAACAGTTGGGAATCAAATGGAAGTTTCATGTGCTATAAAATCCTACCGCAGCAGGCATGATAGAGAGGTACAATGGTTTGTTAAAATCTGACTAAATCTGTTAAAGTCAGACATCAATAGTCTGCAGGGATGGTCAGTTCACTTATGGACAGTGCTACGGTGTTCGAGCGAGAAACCCAAAAAGGGAGCCCTAAGCCCTGAAGATGTGCTAACACATATTGCTGCCTCTCCTATACAACTGCAAGTACAAACCAAGGAAGAATTGTTGAAGCTGAGGTTTGGCCACTAGAGTAATATCTTGCTGCCAGCAACAATTGCACTAAACTTTGGAGAGTACATTGAGCAGATGTGGCCTTGGACATTTTGACACATGGACCAAAGATGGCTGGCCCTCCTGGCACCTTGGGGACAAGGCCTGGAAGCTGGTGTCCTGTGTATTCCTGTAGTAACAGCAGAGTGGCCACCAAAGATTACAGTAGTATATCCTGAACAGCCAGAAGGTAGGAGCATCTTACCAGGGAGTTTTGTTTTATCATTATGGCCAGTGCATGCACCTTCATAGCACTATATATAAATCCCTCAGTAACCCCCAGGGGAGAGGAGTAAAGGATGGGGTCTCCTTCCTACTATAGTCCTATCATAGAACCACTCTCTTGCATGCACCCTACTGATGGACAAGATTTGCCTATGTTGGTGTCATTAAAACATGTGTCTTATGGCCCTTAAGGTTTTTGTTGATTGGGCACACACCCTAGCAAAACAAAAACAAAAACAAAAAAAACCTGCTACTTGCTGAGATGCATGGAGTTCCCTATCTGCACCACTACTAAATGTGAGTCATGAACTCATCTGAGTAGAACTGGTTTTGAATATAGTTGAAATAACCCCTCAGGCTTGAAGATTATTATAATTTTTGTTACCTGTATAAAAATCTTACTGTATCTTAATTTTTGTTATTATCTCTATGTTGCTGTTATCCTCTATTACTGTTGTGGAATCTGGTTACAGTACTCCAGCTTTCTCACACAGGGACCACTGCAGAAGATTGAGAATGTGTAGACTGTGAGGTGAGAATCCTGGAGGAGTGGATAAAGTGAAGGTTCCTATGGCCAGGATCCTCACCTGAACCTAAACTACTTGATGATGTAACTAGCTTGCTGATAGGCTACTGCTTCCACACCCATAGGCAGTTAGCTATTATTGACTAAGTCACTATATAAAGAGCTCTGCCCAGTGCTCTGAGCGAAGGCAGAGACGAAGGACGATTAAAAACCTGCAGACTGCTGGATGCAGGTGTAATTCTAGTGCCCGACCTATTGCCAGGAGAACAAGCTGGGTAATAAACCCTTTCATCCCAAGAATGTTCCATTGTCATTCCTTGGTCTCACTGAATACATACTGAACTTGCCCAGGACTGAAACCCATCGGCAACACAGATGGTAACAAAATTTTGAAGCTTGAAAGGGGAAGGATGGTGGTAAGAGATTTAGCATATCTAAGAAAGCTGAATCCTTAACCAGCCATAGGAAAGATAAGTAGTAACCAGATTTGTATTGCAGAAGCCTGGAAATGAATAGGAATGGGCAGTATGGCTTTTATTCACCTCAAAAAGGGTTTGAAGATTTTTCTCTGAAGGCTGTAGCCAGTCCAAAAGAAAAGACTTAAGGATACTGACATGGGGGTTCTTTTACAAATAACCTATCTGTATCAATTTACAGAAGTGAGAGTTAAAAGTATAGAAGAATAAGAATAAAAGTCTCAGTGCCTATGCTGAAAAAGACTCCTTGGGAGGTTCTTGATCCTGACTTCCACAAGTCCCTCTGCACCTCACCCTGCAAAAAGCTACTAATTAGATAGTTTTTTCAAGATTTTCCATACCATTGGGAAAATAATCAAAAATGTAAACCCATTTCTCATCATCTGTAGTCCTGGAAATACAGATCTGGCCATGATCTTTAAGGGTTTGACTTTCCAGATATAAATGTCCAAACTTTCCAAGATGAACATGTGGACATTTTATTTCATTTAAAAAGATATCTTTTAGAAACTTGTTTTAATGTTTTCATTACCCTTCCAGTAAAAACCTTGACTTGTATTCAAAACAGCATAACATTGGAGAAAAGCTACGTGATTTTCTTATTAAATATTTGGCACAAATATGTTTTACTTATGAATTATTAAAAACACATGTCTTTCAGAAATAAAACAGGAATTTTAGAGCTGGAGGGTGTTCTTTAAAGAAAATTAATCCAATTTTAGTTGGAGAAACTGAGGCTTAGAGAAGCAAAGTGATTTGCTCAAGGTCATATAGCTGGTTTGTCTTAAGACTAAATTCCAAATTCTCTGGACTTGAATTCCCAGTACCATGCTCTTTCTAACAGTAACATTCTTTTCTACTATGTATAATGCCTCTCCAACTTGTTAATGCATTAATTTGACTGTAGGAAAGGGGTTGTACTTTCTCCCAATCCACTGAGGTAGTTAAGAATCTCAGTGTCTTGAAGGAGTTATGAGTACTGCCTGATGGCTAAGCCTGGAGGGGAGACTGCCTCTGTGCCTGACTACAGGCATAGCAGGACTCTAATCCAGCAAGTGTCTTATGCTATACCACTTTCCAGGACCAAATATGCTTGAGGCCCAGCAAAACAGAACCTTTTCCTTGTGATCAGGCATACACTCATCCTCTCAGAAGGGGAGTAAACAATGGATGTATATTCCATTAACACAGTCCTTTTCTCCTAAAGCCAGTACAAAAACAAGAAAACTTTAAAACACGAGGTTTCTGGCTCTCCTATATAAACAAAGGCTTTTTCCAAGATAATTTTAGTGTTTACCCAATAGGAACTAGCTCCCACCTTCAGAAATTAAAAAAAAAAGTAGTATTATATTCTCATATTCAAAAATGCTTGAAAAATCTGAATCTAATTAGCTTTTACCCACCATCTCACTAAGTCCAGGAGGAACACAATACCCCAGAGGGTGATAGGAATTGAGGAGAAGAACATTTTTACTGCTCATTTATCCATCCAGCTGCCCTATTACAACTACACACCAAAGATCCTGAATCACTGGGGTATAGATTACAAGGAAGAAGAATGGTGGGAAAAGATCTGCCAACAACCAAGAACGCAACCTAGTCTTAGGAAACTGGTAGAAGATCTGTCTTAACGGTCTCAGTGCTTACCCAAGGCTGTGAGCTCAACAGCTAAGAGGGAAAAACACTAATGGAAAAGGCCCATCTCTGTCCCTAATCAAATGAATGATATAGAACAGACCCTTCTTCCTCTGGCTTTCAGCATCATTATCTGAAATATAGGGGACTGGACTAAATGACATTCCAGCTGTGGCAATCTATGATTCTTAAATATTTACAAATAAGATAAAAATTTTAACACACTTAGATATTATTTAATTGCATTTTATGGTGAGCTTTTCTAAAATACAAAGAATTGCCCCCCCCCCCCCATTTCCTAAAATGTGATTTTGGTAAACAAATTTAGAAAAAAAGAGAAAAACCATTAACAAACCCCTTACTCTTTTCCTCATAGGCAGAATTCCAGATCCAGTCAGCCATATCCTGACTATTGTACGAAACAAGCTGTGTTAATGAGGTCCCATCATAGCTACTCTTTATGGAGGAAAAAAGAAAAAAGAACTGCCCTGGGGCTGGCAAACTTCAGCCAGTCAGCTGGATGACCCTGCTGCCTGATTTGTGAATAAGGTTTTATTGGAACATAGCCACACTTTTTTGTTACATATATACAGATGCTTTGAGCTGTAACAGCAGAGTTGAGTAAGTGCAAGAGACAATACAGTCTGCAAAGTCTAAATTTTTACTATTTGCCCTTACAGAAAAGTTTGCCAGTTCTTGTTTTATACCTCAACATTCATCACAAAGTGCTAAAGCCCTCGATTATAGATCCTTAATCACAGCTGGTCACTAGGTTATTTCCCACTCATTTATTCAATGAATATTTACTGGGACTTCTTATTTCTAACTAAATCTTCATTCCATTTCCCCATTTGTAAAATGGCATATAGTAGTATCTACTTCATAGGATTATTGTAAGGATTATACAAAACCTTTAGTATAATGCCTGATAACAAAATGTGAAAAACAGCTGCTATCATTACCACCACACCACCACCACCCTCTTTTCCTGATGTCCTAGGAAAAGCAGGCTCTCTGTGATGGCCATGACCACCAAAGTTAAAGGAGAAAATCCTAGTATCTCTGAGGCTTCACTTCATACTTGGGAAAGAGCTTTATTCTGACAACATCACAAGACTACAAATACAAGAATATAGGGAATATTTCTCTGTTATGAAATGGCAGTGGACCTCATAGTCCTCGGACAACAGAGATATCAAAAACTTAGTATAAATTCCAGAGTTTATCAGGAAGACAAACATGATTTGAATTTATGAATACCTCTCTTAAGAACTTAGAGCTTGCGTGGAGCTCCAACTCAAGCAACATTAAAAGACACTGTGATATTAAATGATTCCACTGATGTACCACTACTTCCCAAATTAACCATCTACCCAATTTGGTAAAAATTTTCTCATTTATTGTGATAACTGTAATTTTTAAAAAGTCTTACAGTCTGAAATATTTATGTAATTTTCTCTAATGCAATCCCACAAGTAGATGGTGGTTGTTTTCTTTTTTTACAGTGTTGGTACTGTCTCTCTAACATGCTTAGAAGTTGTCTGAGGAAATAGTATGCTTTATGATCATTTGAGGATCCTTCAAAATTCTGAGCACTGGGCAGCCCCGCCCATGGCAGCTCCGGGGATTATCCCAGAGACTGCCTCCCAGTAACCGGCACAGGCAGTGGAAGCCGGAACAAGGTCCAGAAGGCACGAAGGGGTGCCGTCCTCGCAGGAGAACACACCTGGCATGGCTGCCACACCCCACGGCAGCTCAGGGGACTGCCTCCCAGAGACTGCCTCCTGGTGTGTGGGTAACTGGCACAGGCTGTGAGAAGGGCAAGGTGAACAAGCAGGAAGGGACTTTGTTCTCCCAGCTGACACATGTGCCGCCTGCGTGCGACCACTTCAATCGCCATGAAAAGGAAGAAGAAACTGATACGGTCAAAAATCACTCAGACAACCCCAGAGAGAGGGCCTGGTGGGATAGATATAACCAATCTTCATGAAAAAGAATTCAAAATAAAAGTTATAACCATGCTGATGCACCTAAAGAGAAATATACAAGAGCTAAGGGATAAAATCCAGAGGGAGATAACAGAAATGAAACAATCGATGGAAGGGCTTCAGAGCAGATTGGACGAGGTGCAAGAGACTGTTAATGGAATAGGTATCAGAGAACAGGAATACAGAGAAGCTGAGGGAGAGAGAGATAAAAGGATCTCTAGGAATGAAAGAATATTAAAAGAACTATGTGACCAATCCAAATGGAACAATATTCGCATTATAGGGGTACCAGAAGAAGAAGAGAGAGAAAAAGAGATAGAAAGTGTATTTGAAGAAATAATTGCTGAAAAATTCCCCAAGGTGGGGAAGGAAATAATCTCTCAGACCATGGAAGCACCCAGATCTTCTAACACAAGGGACCCAAGGAAGACAACACCAAGACATATAATAATTAAAATGGCAAAGATCAAAGACAAGGACAGAGTATTAAAGGCAGCCAGAGAGAGAAAAAAGATCACCTACAAAGGAAAACCCATCAGGCTATCATCAGACTTCTCAACAGAAACCTTACAGGCCAGAAGAAAATTGCATGATATATTTAATGCAATGAAACAGAAGGGCCTTGAACCAAGAATACTGTATCCAGCAAGATTATCATTTAAATTTGAGGGAGGGATTAAACAATTCCCAGACAAGTGAAAGTTGAGGGAGTTTGCCTCCCACAAACCACCTCTACAGGATATTTTAAACGGACTGTTCTAGATGGAAGCACTCCTAAGGCTAAATAGATGTCATCAGAGAAAATAAAATCACAGCTAAGAAAGCAGACCATCTAAATACTAACTAGGAGCAAAAAATAAAATCAACTATCCACAAAAAAAGTCAAAGAAAACACAAAAGAGTACAGAATAAAACACCCAACATATAAAGAATGGATGAGGAAGAATAAGAAAGGAGAAAAATAAAGAATTATCAGACTGTGTTTAAAAAAGCTTAATAAGAGAGTTAAGTTAGACTGTTAGATAGTAAAGAAGCTACCCTTGAACCTTGGTAACCACAAATCCAAAGCCAGCAATGGCAATAAGTACATATCTATTGATAATAACCCTAAATGTAAATAGACTGAATGCACCAATCAAAAGACACAGAGTAATAGCATGGATAAAAAAGCAAGACCCATCTATATGCTGCTTACAAGAGACTCACCTCAAACCCAAAGATATACACAGACTAAAAGTGAAGGGATGGAAAAAGATATTTCATGCAAACAACAGGGAGAAAAAAGCAGGAGTTGCAGTACTTGTATCAGACAAAATAGACTTTAAAACAAAGAAAGTAACAAGAGATAAAGAAGGACATTACATAATGATAAAGGAGTCAGTCCAACAAGCAGATATAACCATTATAAATATATATGCACCCAACACAGGAGCGCCAGCACATGTGAAACAAATACTAACAGAATTAAAGGAGGAAATAGAAAGCAATACACTCATTTTAGGAGACTTCAACACACCACTCACTCCAAAGGACAGGTTAACCAGACAGAAAATAAGTAAGGACACAGAGGCACTGAACAACACATTAGAACAGATGGACCTAACAGACATCTACAGAACTCTACACCCAAAAGCAACAGGATACACATTCTTCTCAAGTGCACATGGAACATTTTCCAGAATAGACCACATACTAGGCCACAAAAAGAACCTCAGTAATTTCAAAAATATTGAAATTCTACCAACCAACTTGTCAGATCACAAAGGTGTAAAACTAGAAATAAATTGTACAAAGAAAACAAAAAGGCTCACAAACACATAGAGGCTTAACAACATGCTCCTAAATAATCAATGAATTAATGACCAAATTAAAACAGAGATCAAACAATTTATGGAGACAAATGACAACAACAGCACAAAGCCCCAACTTCTGTGGGACACAGCTAAGGCAGTTCTAATAGGAAAGTATATTGCAGTCCAGGCCTATTTAAAGAAGGAAGAACAATCCCAAATGAATAGTCTAAAGTCACAATTATTGAAATTGGAAAAAGAAGAACGAATGAGGCCCAAAGTTAGCAGAAGGAGGAACATAATAAAGATCAGAGAAGAAATAAATAAAACTTAGAAGAATACAATAATAGAAAAAATCAATGAAACCAAGAGCTGGTTCTTTGAAAAAACAAACAAAATAGATAAACCCCTAGCCAGACTTATTAAGAGAAAAAGAGAATCCACACACATAAACAGAATCAGAAATGAGAAAGGAAAAATCACGATGGACCCCACAGAAATACAAAGAATTATTAGAGAATACTATGAAAATCTGTACGCTAACAAGCTGGAAAACCTAGAAGAAATGAACAACTTCTTAGAAAAATACAACTTCCACGACTGACCAAGGAAGAAAACAGAAAATCTAAACAGACAAATTACCAGCTATGAAATTGAATCAGTAATCAAAAAAAACCCAAGAACAAAACTTCCGGGCCAGATGGATTCACCGCTGAATTTTATCAGACATATAGACAAGACATAATATCCATTGTCCTTAAAGGTTTCAAAAAATAGAAGAGGAGGGAATACTTCCAAACTCATTCTATGAAGCCAGCGTCACTCTAATACCAAAACCAGCCAAAGACCCCACCAAAAAAGAAAATTACAGACCAATATCCCTGATGATCATAGACGCAAAAATACTCAACAAAATATTAGCAAACCAAATTAAAAAATATATCAAAAAGATCATCCATGATGATCAAGTGGGATTCATCCCAGGGATGCAAGGATGGTACAACATTCAAAAATCCATCAACATCATCCACTACATCAACAGAAAGAAGGACAAAAACCACATGATCATCTCCATAGTTGCTGAAAAAGCATTCGACAAATTTCAACATCCATTCATGATAAAAACTCTCAACAAAATGAGTAGAGAGGGCAAGTACCTCAACATCATAAAGGCTGTATATGGCAAATCCACAGCAAACATCATACTTAACAACGAGAAGCTGAAAGCTTTTCATCTAAGATCAGGAACAAGATAGGGATGCCCACTCTCTCCACTGTTATTCAACATAGTACTGGAGGCCCTAGCCATGGCAATCAGGCAAAACAAAGACATACAAGGCATCCAGATTGGTAAAGCAAAGTCAGATTGTCACTATTTGAAGATGACATGATATTGTACATAAAAAACCCTAAAGACTCCACTCCAGAACTACTAGAACTAATACCTGAATTCAGCAAAGTTGCAGGATACAAAATTAACACACAGAAATCTGTTGCTTTCCTATACACTAACGATGAGCTAACAGAAAGAGAAATCAGGAAAACAATTCCATTCACAATTGCATCAAAAAGAACAAAATATCTAGGAATAAACCTAACGAAAGAAGTGAAAGACCTATACCCTGAAAACTACAAGACACTCCTAAGAGAAATTAAAGAGGACACTAACAAATGGAAATGCAGATGACATGATATTGTACATAAAAAACCCTAAAGATTACACTCCAAAACTACCAGATCTAATATCTGAATTCAGCAAAGTTGTGGGATACAAAATTAATACACAGAAATCTGTTGCATTCCTATACACTAATGGTGAACTAGCAGAAAGAGAAATCAGGATAACAATTCCATTCCCAATCGCATCAAAAATAATAAAATACCTAGGAATAAACCTAACCAAGGAAGTGAAAGACCTATACTCTGAAAACTACAAGACACTCCTAAGAGAAATTAAAGAGGAAACTAGTAAATGGAAATTCATCCCATGCTCTTGGCCAGGAAGAATTAATATTGTCAAAATGGCCATCCTGGCTAAAGCAAACTACAGATTCAACGCAATCCCCATCAAAATACCAACAGCATTCTTCAATGAAGTAGAGCAAATAGTTCTAAAATTCATATGGAATGACAAAAGACCCCGAACAGCCAAAGCAATCATGAGAAGGAAGAATAAAGCAGGGGAAATTACGCTCCCTGACTTCAAGCTCTACTTCAAAGCCACAGTAATCAAGACAATTTGGTACTAGCACAAGAAAAGACCCATAGATCAGTGGAACAGAATAAAGAGTCCAGATATAAACCCAAGCATATAGGGTCAATTAGTATATGATAAAGGAGCCATGGATATACAGTGGGGAACTGACAGCCTCTTCAACAGCTGGTGTTGGCAAAACTGGACAGCTACATCTAAGAGAATGAAACTGGATTATTGTCTAACCCCATACACAAAAGTAAACTCAAAATGGATCAAACCTGAATGTAAATCATGGAACCATAAAACTCTTAGAAAAAAACATAGGCTAAAATCTCTTGGACATAAACATGAGCAACTTCTTCACGAACGTATCTCCCTGGGCAAGGGAAACAAAAGCAAAAATGAACAAATGGGAATATATCAAACTAAAAAGCTTCTGTACAGCAAAGAACACCATCAAGTAGAACAGAAAGACATCCTACAGTATGGGAGAATATATTCATAAAGGACATATCCATTAAGGGTTCAACATCCAAAATATATAAAGAGCTCACGCACCTCAACAAACAAAAAGCAAATAAGCCAATTAAAAATGGGCAGAAGATCTGAACAGACACTTCTCCAAAGAAGAAATTCACATGGCCAACAGGCACATGAAAAGATGCTCCACATCGCTAATCATCAGAGAAATGCAAATTAAAGCCACAGTGAGATATCACCTTACACCAGTTAGGATGGCCAACATCCAAAAGACAAACAACAACAAATGTTGGTGAGGATGTGGAGAAAGGGGAACCCTCCTACACTGCTGGTGGGAATTTAAACTATTTCAACTATTGTGGGAAGCAGTATGGAGGTTCCTCAAAAAACTCATAATAGAAATACCATTTGACTCAGGAATTCCACTCCTAGAAATTTACCCTAAGAATGTCACAGCCCAGTTTGAAAAAGACATATGCACCCCTATGGTTATCGTGGTACTATTTACAATAGCCAAGAAATGGAAACAACTTAAGTGTCCGTCAGTAGATGAACTGATAAAGAAGATGTGGTACATATAAACAATGGAATATTATTCAGCCATAAGAAGAAAACAAATCCTACCATTTGCAACAACATGGATGGAGCTAGAGGGTATTATGCTCAGTGAAATTAGCCAGGCAGAGAAAGAGAAGTATCAAATGATTTCACTCATCTGTAGAGTATAAAAACAAAGAAAAAACTGAAGGAACAAAACAGCAGCGGCCTCACAGAACCCAAGAATGGACTAACAGTTACCAAAGGGAAAGGGGCTGGGGAGGATGGGTCGGACGGGAGGGTTAAGGGGGAAAAGAGGAATTATGATTGGCACACGTAATGTAGCTGGGAGGGGGGGACATGGGAAAGGCAACATTTACAGAGAAGACAAATAATAATTCTATAGCATCTTACTGTGCTGATGGACAGTGACCGTAATGGGTTATATGGGGGGGACTTGATAATAGGGAGTCTAGTAACCATAATGTTGTTGAAGTGATTGTACATTAATGATACCAAAATAAAATAAGAAAATCAAGGGCCAACATCACCTGATAAATAATGGATAACTCAACTGTGATGTACCTAAACAACATAATATTATTCAATAATAAAAAGGAATTAAGTACTGATATGAGCAACTACACAGACAGTCCTTCAAAACATTATGCTCAGTTCTTACTACACTGATGGATAGTGATTCCAATGGGGTGGATGGGCAGGACTTGATAGTATGGGTGAATGTTGAAACTACAGTGTTGCTCATGTGAAACCTTCATAAGATTGTATATCAACGATACCTTAATAAAACAAAGAAACAAAGAAACAAAATTATGCTTAGTGAAAGAAGCCAGTCACAAAAGGCCTGATTGGAATGAATTACATTTATATGAAATGTCCAGAATAGGCATATGCACACAGACATAAAGTAGATTAGTGGTTGCCTGGTGGGAAAGGGAGGATTAGAGAGAAATAGGGAGTGGCTTTATGGGTTCTGGGTTTCTTTCTGGGGTAGTAATAATCCTCCAGAAATTGACTGTGGTAATGGCAACACAATTCTGTGACTATATTAAAAATGACTAAACCAAAGAACGGGTGAATTGCATCTTGTGTGAATTATATCTCAATTGCATCTTGTGTGAATTGTATCTCAATTATATCTCAACCTTAAATTTATACAATGTTGCTTGTCAAATTTATTCAATTAAAAAATAAATTTAGGTCATGGGGACAGTAGTACAGCATGGAGAATATAGTCAATGATTCTGTAACATCTTTCTGTGCTGATAGACAGTAACTGCACTAGTGGGGTGAGGATTTATTAATATGGGTAACTGTAGAAGCACTGTGTTGTACATTCGAAACCAACACAAGATCATATATCAATGGTACTTCAATAAAAAAAAAATTTAGGACTTCTGTCTTCTGCGTAGGATTTTTAAATTTGGAAAGAGAGCTACTTTCATCCTAACATAAGAAAAAACTATGGTGACAGATGGCAACTACACTTAACATGATGAGCATTTAATAATGTATATAACTGACTAATCACTAAATTAAAAAAATCTGAAACCACTATATTTCAATAAAAAAAATTTTTTTATGTGAAAAAAAGAGAAAAAACTGAATAACCTACAAAACCATAACTTTTCTTGAACTCATCACAGGCAACTGAGTAGCAGGAACTCTAAGAAAAGACAACAGACTCCAAGAAAATGAGACATCAAGACAGCAACACCGGCTACCAGACAGCACAGCATGGAAGGGAATCAGGGCTGCCACACAAACGGGTAAGAAGAATTCAGAAAATTCTTAAATTTTTAAAGGTTGAGTGTGAGCTAATATGAGAGCATATCATTACAGGAACCATAGACACATGCAGCATTTGTACTTAGTTTTAACAAATTACTGAAAACTATATACTACAAAGAGTAAATTTTGCTGTATGTAAATGATGCCTTAATAAAACCAACTTAAAAATCAAGTGCCAGGTAATTAGAAACAATCTAAAGTGCACAATACTGGATAAAGTTAATGAAATGATGGTACATATTCATATGAATTGTAAGTATACAGCTATTGAAAATCATGTTAAAAGGCTAAGAGGACTGTGAAAGGGACTGGGGAGGATGGGTGGGAAAGGAGGGATAAGACGGGAAAAGGGGCATTACGATTAGCACACGTAATGCAGCGGCGGGGGACACGGGAAAGGCAGTATTTATAGAGAAGACAAGTAATGGTTCTATAGCACCTTACTACGCTGATGGACAGTGACTGTAGTGGGGTATGTGGGGGGGACTTGATAATAGGGGGTCTAGTAACCATAATGTTGTTCAAATGATTGTACATTAACGATACCAAAAAAAAAAAAATCACCAACACGGGAAAAAAACCCAAAAACTAAGAGGACTGTGGTAGTCAGATAATGGCCCCTCAAAGATGTCCACATCCAAATCCCTGGAATCTGTGACATGTTACCTCATGTGATTAAGTTAAGGATTTTGAGATCGAGTAGATTATTCTAAATTATGCTGGTGGGGCCTAATGTAATTACAAGAGTTCTTATAAGAGGGAGACAAATAATTAAGTACTTTTAAGTGACATACCATTTAATTCTCCAGGATCTCCCGTCCCTGAGTGCTCAAATATCAGTCATATTATTACGCCTGACTGCAACACCATAAATCTAGTGGGCTGCCATTTGAGTATTCTAGGGTTTATTTGGTCCTGCAAACATGTCTGTGGTGTTGCACAGATGTTGCTGACACTAGCTGGAGCCCTCTCCTTCCCCTACGGATATGGCCTGCCACCCCTGGAGAATGAGAATCAGAGCACCAAGCAGCAGTTGCAGGTGCGGGATCCATTTTCATTAGTTCCATTTACTCCTGGAGAGCTGGAGAATTCCTTTAGATTCTGATAGACCAAATGGCTGCCCCTTCAACTACATAGAGCAGTGCTATTGGGCTACAAACTGATAACTTGAATGGGAGTGTCTAGTACAGTGGTTTTCAACATTGGTCATTAAATTCACCCAAGGAGCTTTTTAAAAATGCATGTCCTATGCCAGACCAATTAGGAAAGAATCTTCAGGAGTGGGGCACAGGCATTATCCACACTTCCACTTTCCAGAATTAATTGTTACTATCTCAGCATAAGAACTTAGTTTTTTTTTAAAGGAAAGACCACATTTGTTTTATGAATACCGTGGATTGTCTGTTACTGAATTCTTAATATTGATCCAATTCTTGGCTGCCTTCACTGTCAAGAGGCTTTTTTCCCCCCAAAAGGTCTATAGGTGCTATATTCTTGAGTCCTTTCATGTCTGAGAATGTCTTCCTGTTGTTTTTATATTTGAATAATTTCTTCATTGCTTATAGTATTCTTGAGTTCCATTTTCTTTCCCTGAGAACTCAGTAGATATTGTTTCTCTGGGCTTGAATGTTGTGAAGAACCTGGAGGTAAGCTTAAATTTTCTTCTCATGTAAGTGATGTTCTTTTTCCCTCTGGATACTTGAAGAGTTATTTCTTTATTGTTAAAGTTTAATAAGTTTATTAGGACAATCTGGCCAAATCTTCTAGAACATACTACACTCTTAAAATTTGCATTTTTATTTGATTCAGGAAATTTTACTGTATTTTATCTTGTCTGTAATTTAAAAAGTAAAATTGAAATTACATGTGCACATAAAGAAGTAAACAGTTTCTCAAGGCACACAATGAAAATTTTCAGTCCTTCATTCCCTCTCCTCCCCATTTTCTGGTCCCCAAAAGCACCCACTTTCAATTTTTTTAGTAGAAACTTTGGTATTTATATCTATATTTTTAATAATATTCGGATGTTGATATTTCTTAGTTCTTCCATTTCAGATATTACCTATTGATTTCCCACTATGGAAAATGAAGATTTAGCTTTCTTTCATCACCAGCCCTGTCCCCACCACATACATCTTATACTTTGTACCTCCTACCTTCCCAATATAGTTGTTTTATTATTTTGGTTAGCTCAGTAATCAAAGTTTAAGTTATGACTTTGGCTTTAGGTATTTGCTATCAACTGTGAAAGAAGAAGTTTATCTTTCTTTTCCTCCCTTGTGCCTCCAAAAGACTAACCTTCTCTCCCACCATTCCAAAGTAATTTTATCATAATTTTGGTTAGATTGAGTCAGTGGTGACATTATTATACATATATAAACATTACAGCTGAGCTTTTCAGTAACTGATGATTAATTTTTTCCTGCACATTTTTGTTGTTTGACTTGGCATTATAAATTGTCTTCCCATTTCTTAGTTTTCCAGATATTTATTCAACCCCAAACTAACCCCCAAGTGCTCAAAACTCTCAAAATGTTGAGACACATCAAGTGTTGTGCCATTTTCATCAGAATAAATATAATAATCTTGAAGCAATTGTTCCCAAGCTTTTTGACCTATTCCATTCTGGTCTGGCTGCCACCTATACTGGGTGCAAAGATGTTATCCTGGACTCTCCCTTCATCATCATCAGAGGGATTCTTCTTCCTATATTCTATGCCTTTCTTAATTTACTACCAGGGTTTTGGTGTTATATATTCTCTAGCAGCTTTCTGAAAACAGATGCATGGAAGGTAAATGTTTAAAAAGTTCTTATTCTACTCTCACACTTATTGGTACTTTGACTAGATATAGATTTAAGAATTTTGAAAGCATCCTCCATTGTATTACAGTTTCTAGTGTTAAGAAGTTCAAAGCTGCTTTAATTCCTTATATATGATATTCCCCCACCTGTCTGGAAGCTTGTAGGATCTTCTCTTTGTCATTAGGTTTACATTTCACAATGATAACCGTGGTATGTTTCTATTTATGCATTTTGCTGGGCACTGTTTTCTTTCAGTCTAGAAAAAACAGCTCCTTTCATTCTGGAAATGTGTTTTATATCATTTCATTGATGGTATCTTTCCGCTTCATTTTTTCTGTTTTCTCTTTCTGGAAGTCAATATTCAAATGTTGGACCTCCTTGGTTCTTTTTTAAATTTTCTTATCATTTCTTCATTTTTTGTAAATTAAAAAAAAACATTCCAATCTTCGAGTTTTTCATTTTAGTATCAGCACTTGTTCTCTAAATGCCCCCATTTTAATGTAGCATTCTGCATTTGGAGTCATGAATGCAGTATTCCCTCATTTCTCAATGAGGGAAAGGATTTTGATGTGTTTTATTCACTGCTATATTCTTAGCTCCTAAAGCTGTGGCACTCAGATGTTCAAACATTTCTGAGCAATGTTAGCTTTCTTGAAGTTGTTTTCTCTTTGCATAATTTTTGTGTTTTTTTCCCCCCCTAATAATTTTTTTTTCTTTTTTTTCCTGTTTAACTGTCTGGCCTCTAGATATGGTAATCCTTGTTTTTTTGGTCCAAATTTTTTTTTTTTGCTATCATTAATGTACAATTACATGAACAACAGTATGGTTACTAGACTCCCCCCATTATCAAGTCCCCACCACATATCCCATTACAGTCACTGTCCATCAGCGTAGTAAGATGCTATAGAGTTACTACTTGTCTTTTCTGTGTTATACTGCCTTCCCTGTGTCCACCCCCCCCCACATTATACGTGCTAATCGTAATGCCCCTTATTCCCCTTCTCCCTCTCTTCCCACCCACCATCCCCAGTCCCTTTCCCTTTGGTAACTGTTAGTCCATTCTTGGGTTCTGTGAGTCTGCTGCTGTTTTGTTCCTTCAGTTTTTTCTTTGTTCTTATACTCCACATATGAGTGAAATCATTTGATGCTGGTCTTTCTCCGCCTGGCTTATTTCACTGAGCATAATACCTAACCTCTAGCTCCATCCATGTTGTTGCAAATGGTAGGATTTGTTTTCTTTCTATGGCTGAATAATATTCCACTGTCTATATGTACCACATCTTCTTTATCCATTCATCTACTGATGGACACTTACGTTGTTTCCATTTCTTGGCTATTGTAAATAGTGCTGTGGTAAACGTAGGAGTGCAGATGTCTTTTTCAAACTTGGCTGCTACATTCTTAGGGTAAATTCATTTTTTGGTCCAAATTTAAGAGTGGCAAGATGAATATCTGATTTCCCTCAAAACATACATTCACTTAATCCCCATTGTACCTTCAACCTATTCTATGAGTGGTACACAGTCCATATAACCCTGATTTTACACTCTTCTGTGAATAAAGCTCCAGACTCTTGCTAGAATTGTGAGGATTGAAGGAGACAGTCTGAGGATCTAACTACTTTTTGGACAAATTCTCAAGTAACCCTGTTTTGAGTCTCATTTCTAGATGTACTTGGTGATGCTGAATCTTGACTCTTAAGAGTGTTGTAATGCAAATCAGTCTGCATCTCAGCTTTCCCCATTGGTGGCTTGGCATTCAGTTTCAGGTATGTTAAACTGTCCTGCTTTCCTGCTTCCAAACTTTTTTGTTGTTTCCTTTTTCATCTTCTTTAGCCTTCTGGATTTATACCCTTCTAAAATCCCTTTACTCTTGTTATAGTGGGGTTTCAGAAGTTATATTTACTCAGCCTTTGTATCTTTTTTTTTTTTACAATTTATTTTATTTTAGTATCACTAACCTACAATTACATGAGCAATATTGTGATGATTAAACTACCCCCTTCATCAGGTCCCCCCTACCAACCCCCCCACAGTCACTGTCCATCAGTGTAGTGAGATGAGAATCACTACTTGTCTTCTTTGAGCTGTACAGTCCACCCCGTGACCCCCACCCTATGTCTACCAATCGTAATGCCCCTTTTACCCTCTTATCCCTCCCTTCCCGCCCTTCTTCCCCAGTCCCTTTCCCTTTGGTAACTGTTAGTCCATTCTCGGCTTCTGTGAGTCTGCTGCTGTTTTGTTCCTTCAGCTTTTTTTTGTTGTTGTTGTTATTGTTGTTGTTGTTCTTTGTTCTTATATTCCACATATGAGTGAGATCATTTGGTACTTGTCTTTTCCGGCCTGGCTTATTTCACTGAGCATAATACCCTCCAGCTCCATCCATGTTGTTGCAAATGGTAGGATTTGTTTTTTTCTTATGGCTGAATAATATTCCATTGTGTATATGTACCACATCTTCTTAATCCATTCATTTACTGATGGGCATTTAGGTTGCTTCCATTTCTTGGCTATTGTAAATAGTGCTGCAATAAACATAGGGGTGCATCTGTCTTTTTGAAACTGGGCTGCTGCATTCTTGGGGTAAATTTCTAGGAGTGGGATTCCTGGGTCATATGGTATTTCTATTTTGAGTTTTCTGAGGAACCTCCATACTGCTTTCCACAATGGTTGAACTAATTTGCATACCCACCAGCAGTGTAGGAGGGTTCCCTTTTCTCCACATCCTCGCCAACATTTGTTGTTGTTTGTGTTTTGGATGTTGGCCATCCTCACTGGTGTGAGGTGATATCTCATTGTGGTTTTAATCTGCATTTCTCTGATGATTAGCGATGTGGAGCATCTTTTCATGTGCCTATTGGCCATCTGAATTTCTTCTTTAGAGAAGTGTCTATTCATGTCCTCAGCCCATTTCTTAATTGGATTATTTGATTTTTGTTTGTTAAGGTGTGTGAGTTCTTTATATATTTTGGAAGTCAACCCCTTATCAGATACATCATTTATGAATATATTTTCCCATACTGTAGGATGTCTTTTTGTTCTACTGATAGTGTCCTTTGCTGTACAGAAGCTTTTCAACTTAATATAGTCCCATTTGTTCATTTTTGCTTTTGTTTCCCTTGCCTGGGGGGATATGTTCATGAAGAAGTCGCTCATGTTTATGTCCAAGAGATTTTTGCCTATGTTTTTTTCTAAGAGTTTTATGGTTTCATGATTTACATTCAGGTCTTTGATCCACCTTGAGTTTACCTTTGTGTATGGGGTTAGACAGTAGTCCAGTTGCATTCTCTTACATGTAGCTGTCCAGTTTATCTAACACCAGCTGCTGAAGAGGCTGTCATCTCCCCATTGTATATCCAGGGCTCCTTTATCAAATATTAATTGACTGTAGGTGTTTGGGTTAATGTTTGGATTTTCTATTCTGTTCCACTGGTCTGTGGGTCTGTTTTTGTGCCAGTACCAAATTGTCTTGATTACTGTGGCTTTGTAGTAGAGCTTGAAGTCAGGGAGCGTAATTCCCCCTGTTTGATTCCTCCTTCTCAGGATTGTTTTGGCTATTCGGGGTCTTTTCTGGTTCCATATGAATTTTAGAATTATTTGTTCCAGTTCATTGAAGAAAGCTGTTGGTAGTTTGATAGGGATTGCATTGAATCTGTAGATTGCTTTAGGTAGTATAGCCATTTTCACAATATTTATTCTTCCTAGCCAAGAGCATGGGATGCATTTCCATTTGTTAGTGTCTTCCTTAATTTCTCCTAGGAGTGTCTTGTAGTTTTCAGAGTACAGGTCTTTCACTTCCTTCGTTAGTTTTATTCCTAGGTATTTTATTCTTTTAGGTGTAATTGTGAATGGAATTGTTTTTCTGATTTCTCTTTCTGTTAGCTCATCATTAGTGTATAGGAAAGCAACAGATTTCTGTGTGTTAATTTTGTATCCTGCAACTTTGCTGAATTCAGATATTAGTTCTAGTAGTTTTGGAGTGGAGTCTTTAGGGTTTTTTATGTACAGTATCATATCATCTGCAAATAGTGACAATTTCACTTCTTCTTTACCAATCTGGATGCCTTGTATGTCTTTGTTTTGTCTGATTGCCGTGGCTAGGACCTCCAATACTATGTTGAATAACAGTTGAGAGAGTGGGCACCCCTGTCTTGTTCCCGATCTTAGATGAAAAGCTTTCAGCTTCTCGCTATTAAGTATGATGTTAGCTGTGGGTTTGTCATATATAGCCTTTATGATGTTGAGGTACTTGCCATCTATACCCATTCTGTTGAGAGTTTTAATCAAAAATGGATGCTGAATTTTGTCAAATGCTTTTCCAGCATCTATGGAGATGATCATGTGGTTTTTGTTCTTCTTTTTATTGATGTGATGGATGATGTTGATGGATTTTCGAATGTTGTACCATCCTTGCATCCCTGGGATGAATCCCACTTGATCATGGTGTATGATCCTCTTGATGTATTTTTGAATTCGGTTTGCTAATATTTTGTTGAGTATTTTTGCATCTACGTTCATCAGGGATATTGGTGTGTAATTTTCTTTTTTAGTGAGGTCTTTGCCCGGTTTTGGTATTAGAGTGATGCTGGCTTCATAGAAAGAGTTTGAAAGTATTCCCTCCTCTTCTATTTTTTGAAAAACTTTAAGGAGAATGGGTGTTATTTCTTCTCTATATGTCTGGTAGAATTCAGAGGTGAATCCATCAGGTCCAGGGCTTTTGTTCTTGGGTAGTTTTTGATTACCGATTCAATTTCGTTGCTGGTGATTGGTCTGTTTAGTTTTTCTGTTTCCTGCTTGGTGAGTCTTGGAAGGCTGTATTTTTCTAAGAAGTTGTCCATTTCTTCTAGGTTTTCCAGCTTGTTGGCATATAGATGCTCGTAATATTCTCTTATAATTCTTTGTATTTCTGTGGGGTCCGTCGTTATTTTTCCTTTCTCATTTGTGATTCTGTTTATGTGTGTAGATTCTCTTTTTCTCTTAATGAGTCTGGCTAGGGGTTTATCTATTTTGTTTATTTTTTCAAAGAACCAGCTTTTGGTTTCATTGATTTTTTCTATTGTTTTATTCTTCTCAATTTTATTTATTTCTTCTCTGATCTTTATTATGTCTCTCCTTCTGGTAACTTTGGGCCTCATTTGTTCTTCTTTTTCCAATTTCAATAATTGTGTCCTTAGACTGTTCATTTGGGAATGTTCTTCCTTCTTTAAA
The DNA here is from genome assembly GCA_029783875.1 of Phataginus tricuspis. NCBI lineage: Eukaryota > Metazoa > Chordata > Mammalia > Pholidota > Manidae > Phataginus > Phataginus tricuspis. The sequence goes on from JAQQAC010002837.1 coordinate 35,702,977, forward strand.
TGGGCCTGGATTGCAATGTACTTTCCTCTTAAGACTGCCTTCGCTGCGTCCCACAGAAGTTGTGGCTTTATGTTGTTGTTGTCATTAGTCTCCATATATTCTTTGATTTCTGTTTTGATTTGGTCGTTAACCCATTGATTCATTAGGAGAATGTTGTTAAGTCTCCATGTATTTGTGAGCCTTTTTGATTTCTTTCTGAAATTTATTTCTAATTTTATACCTTTGTGATCTGAGAAGTTGGTTGGTAAGATTTCAATATTTTTGAATTTACTGAGGTTATTTTTGTGGCCTAGAATGTGGTCTATTCTGGAAAATGTTCCATGTGCACTTGAGAAGAATGTGTATCCTGCTGCTTTTGGGTGCAGAGTTCTGTAGATATCTGTTAGGTCCATCTGTTCTAGTGTGTTGTTCAGTGCCTCTGTGTCTTTACTTATCCTCTGCCTGGTTGATCTATCCTTTGGAGTGAGTGGCATGTTAAAGTCTCCTAAAATAATTGCATTGCTGTCTATTTCCTCCTTCACTTCTGTTAGTATTTGTTTCACATATGCTGATGCTCCTGTGTTGGGTGCATATATATTTATAATGGTTATATCTTCTTGTTGGACTGACCCCTTTATCATTATGTAATGTCCGTCTTTATCTCTTGCTACTTTCTTCGTTTTGAAGTCTATTTTATCTGATACAAGTACTGCAACACCTGCTTTTTTCTCTTTGTTGTTTGCATGAAATATCTTTTTCCATCCCTTCAGTCTTAGTCCGTGTATATCTTTGGGTTTGAGGTGAGTCTCTTGTAAGCAGCATATAGATGGGTCTTGCTTTTTTATCCACTCTGTTACTCTGTGTCTTTTGATTGGTGCATTCAGTCCATTTACATTTAGGGTGATTATTGATAGATATGTACTTATTGCCATTGCTGGCTTTAGATTCGTGGTTACCAAAGGTTCAAGGGTTGCTTCTTTACTATCTGAGAATCTAACTTAACTTTCTTGTTAAGTTATTGTGAACGCCGTCTGATGTTTCTTTCTCTCTCCCTTCCTATTCTTCGTCCTCCTTTCTTTATATATTAGGTGTTTCATTCTTTGCCTTTAGTTGGTATTTAGATGGTCTGCTTTCTTTACTATGCTTTTATTTTCTCTGGTGACATCTTTTTAGCCTTAGGGGTGTTTCCCTCTAGAGCAGTCTGTTTAAGATATCCTGTAGTGGTGGTTTATGGGAGGCAAACTCTCTCAACTTTCTTTTGTCTTGAAATTGTTTAATCCCTCCGTCATATTTAAATGATAATCGTGCTGGATACAATATTCTTGGTTCGAGGCCCTTCTGTTTCATTACGTTAAATATATCATGCCATTCTCTTCTGGCCTGTAGGGTTTCTGTTGAAAAGTCTGATGACAGTCTGATGGGTTTTCCTTTGTAGGTGATCTTTTTTCTCTCTCTAGCTGCCTTTAATACTCTGTCCTTATCTTTGATCTTTGCCATCCTGATTATTATGTATCTTGGTGTTGTCTTCTTTGGGTCCCTTGTGTTGGGAGATCTGTGGGCTTCCGTGGACTGTGAGACTATTTCCTTCCCCAGCGTGGGGAAGTTTTCAGCAATTATTTCTTCAAAGACACTTTCTATCCCTTTTTCTCTCTCTTCTTCCTCTGGTACTCCTATAATGCGAATATTGCTCCGTTTCGATTGGTCACACAGTTCTCTTAATATTCTTTCATTCTTAGAGATCCTTTTATCTCTCTCTGCCTCAGCTTCTTTGTATTCCTGGTCCCTGTCTTGCAATTCCTTGATCGTGTCTTGAACCTGATTCAATCTGCTATTGAGCCCGTCAATGGCTTGTCTCATTTCTGCATTGTCTTTCCTCACTTCCCTCACTTCCTCCCTCAGCTCTTGCACATTTTTCTGTAGATCCGTTAGCATGGCTATGAGTTTTATTCTGAATTCTTTTTCAGGAAGACTGTGCATGTCCATTCCTTCAGCTTCTTTCTCTGGGGTGGTGTTTGTCTGAAGCTTTGTCTGTATCATATTCTTCTGTCTTCTCATGACCGCCTTGCTGGGACTCCCGCCGGAGTGCTGGGGTGGAGGGGTGCTCTGTTCTCGCTGGTTCGCGTTTCCGTCCCGCCTCGCCGGGTGCCGCGTCCTCTGTCCGGAGTGTGTGGCCACTGGAGCTCTGGGGGCGGGGAGCGCTCGGTCCCACCGGGTCGCTGTTCCATGTCCCTTCCGCCTCACCGGCTGCCAAGTTCTCATAGGTGTAGCTGTACGCTGTGCACTTTCCTGTGTATTCTGGTCTCTCTTTTAGGGATAGTTGTATTTGCTGTCTTTTTGTGAATAAATATAATGTTGGGAGGAATTTTTCTGCTGGTCCGTTCACGTCGCCATCTTCCCGGAAGTCCCCAGCCTTTGTATCTTATATTAAAATCCTTAAATGAAATTACTTTACCAATAAGTCCTTATATCTTTGGATACATCTTTTGGCCACATTTTCAGTCTCCTATTTCAGAGACATTAATTACATTGAATCATGTTTGTCTTTTATTTCTATTAGATTTGTTACCAACTTAGTATAAATTTGCTTCTTGGTGAGTTGAAATAAAAAACCTTCACTAGAAGTAGTTGTCACACAAAGTAAATTTTATTTGCAGCAAATAAGAAGGCCAGGGGGAATCATTTACAAAGCTGTGGCTTCATAAGCAATGGAAAGTAAATCTCTTTTATCGGGGCAAGGAAATGAGTATTAGAAAGCGAAGGTTTTGTCATATCACATGTAGAGGTGTGTGTAAACTCACATAGGTGCTGTTTGAAACATGTTTCTATGTACATCATTGTGCCTAGATTTGTGCTACAGCTCATCCGTGGGTGGGGATTTTACTATGATAATGAGATAAGGTAACTCATTATCTTCTCAGACACTTCTTGATTCAGCTGTGCAGGCATGGTGCCCATAGTGTGGACCAAACTGCTTTAGAACAGTTAGCAACTGCATCTCTTCCTAGAACTTCACTGAAAAGTAACTTTGAAAGCCATTAGGTGCTTTGGAAACTTAGGGTCTTGAAACAGAAATGGGTCTAAACAGAGACTTTTGAGCTGCTCAGGCATTAGCCAGTGACAGATTCTCTGTAACTTTCAATCATTTTCTTTTTCATCCAAGTCACTCAATATCTCAAACATTTATTCCTCTAAGTCAATAATTTGATTTTTAGTGGCATCTATTCTGTTCTTTGCTATTTTTAAATTTTGTGATTAAGTTATTTGGTCCTCAATTAATTTTCGTAGCTTTATGATGTCCTCTTTAATCTCATTTTGTTCGTATCATCTCATCACTGAACTTTTATTAAATTCACATTTTAATGAGTTGTTTTATAGTTGTAGAGTTGTTGCATAGTGGGAAGGAAATTCTTTTCATTTTTGAGTTATGCTTTTTTCAGGTTAGGTTCTTTGTCTTTTGCATTCATTTTTCTTGCTTTCATTTTGTTTGCTATGTTTGCACAACTGACATGCTGATTCTTTTGGTCATGTTCATGCTTGTTTCATTTGGTTTTATATCCCAGAGATGAATCTTTGTCTCTCATCCTCCTGTATTTGAGACCAACTACATGTGAATTGGTTATTTTGTATTCCACGTATTTTTCTATGGCTTCAGGAAATGATGTGAGTGGTAGGGAGGTTAGGGGTATAGGGAAAATGGCTGAGATACTGTACAGTCTTTATTAAAATACTTCTCTTTCCTGAGATTCTGTTAAATAGTCTTTCTCACTGTATATAATTAAGGAGCATATTCCATTCCTATGGAGGGGTAGTCTCCAGCTTTGTATTATTTCACCTACTCGTTGTTTTAGTCATAGATCTTTTGTTTCTGTTAGAGAGTCAGCCTCTTTGTTTATTTCCCCTGCTTCAACATTACCAGCAGCTGTTCCCACTGTTTCTTAGAAGATAAAGGTACAGATAAGTGCTCAGTTTGCTTCTTTTCAGGTTGGAGCTCTTGGTGAGGGTTTGCAGGAGCTCATTCATACAACAGTATGGCTTCTGGGGAGCGGTGACAGGGTGCGGTTGGGAGCATACTTTTATTCCTTTCTGTTCCTCACCAGAACCTTCTTTCTTTCCTTGGCCACCATTTTTTAAGCTTTATTGCATTAATTACCTTTGTTGTTTGCTGCTGTTAAAGAAATTTCTGCCAGTTTTTTAATTAATTTTTTCACCCTTAAGAACAGTAGTAGGAAGTTCTATGATCAATCTGAAACAGCCATTTTGATCTAGAAGTGATATTATGCATGTATTTTTAAGATTATTTGTTTAGACATAATAATAATAATGTCTACTATTTTGGGGGCACTATGGTACAGGCATTATACTATTTTACATACATTTATTCCCCACAGAAGCTCTATTATCATTAAACCCGTTTTTACAGATGAGGCAACAAGGCATTGATACTGAACTCTAATGCACAGGTGTAGTAGGCTAGCTAAAGCTACAGTTTAATTTCATTTTCATTAAAATATATACTTTGAAATATGTCTCCTAACTCTGTAGTGCTGGATAGGAAAAACAAAAAGTAAGATATTTTTCTTTTCCCAATTTACTCTTCTGACATTCATTTTTCCACACTCAACATTTTTTAAGCATTCCTATGTATTGGCATCAGGCAGTAAAACTCTAGTATGGTGGCTTCTGATGAAAAAAATCCATGCTGGGCAAGCACTCAGTAAATGCTGATTGAAGAAAATGTGATTGGATTGCCTATATGTGGCCATTAGAGAAGCAGGGCAGGCACATGGGACAAGCATCATGATTAACTTTTCCTGCCTATGATGAAAAATGCCGGATATATACAGTACAGTAAGAACAGGAGGGACTGCATCTGAAGGCTAAGACTGCATTTTAAAAACCAGGGAATTAGGAGGTAAGATTCCTAACATATTCTTTGGTAATCAGCCAACAATCTATCTTAAAGCGGGGCAAGCACTCCTAACTGATATGTTCCCAGTGCTTGAGGGTAACCACTATCTTGGAGAAGAACAGGACCAATAAATTCCTTGGGTTGAGTTAATCTTACAGAATTATCTAGAGGACTGACTGTGGATGGTGATACAACATTTCTCACTGGAGAGAGACATCATGAGACCACAAGTCAAGCCTATACAGCACCCCCTCCCACCACCCTTTGCACCATTCTTGCCTTAAAAGATAGAATCCTAAGCCCTTAAGTTCGCCTTGTCTCCGAGATTGAATGCACTCCTCTTTCTCCTAGTGTGTATTTTTTGCCTTAAATAAAGATTTCTCTCTGTTCAATTTATTGTGTTTTGTCTCTGCACTCTTCCAGTGGTGTCTTTGTCAGTTTGCTATTTCATTCTATTTTCCAGGCTTAAGGACAAGTCTTCACTCAGTCTCTGTTCTACTCCAGATAAGTAGGGAGGTGCTACTGAGATCTCTGATTTGGGCTTGCAAGTTCCTGTTGCCTGGGTGACATGGACAGGATTGCAGCTGAATGATCATGCTCTTTAGTAGCCTGCCTGAAAATCTCCTTTCTTTGCCTTTGGGAAGTTCTCAGAACATAATCTTACTCCATTCAGTGCTCTGCAGCACCCCCAAATCCTGGGGTGGTAAGGACTTAGTTCCTACACCATGCAGATCCAAGCAGACACTGGACACCAGGTGACCCTGGCTTTAGGAGTTGGCAAGGGATCTGCCCTATGCCAAGCAGGAGTTCAGTGAACTTCCCTTTCCTCCCTCTATTCTTCCTTGCTCTCTGCTGTCTCTAAGGGAACTGTCATTCCCTGCAACTCTTGCTTTAATGAATTCCTTCCTTACCTACACTCACCTGACCTGCTGGACAATTCTTTCTCTGATTCAGAGTCAAAAACCCTCTCCCCCTGTCCAGGTTGAAATTTCACCTAGTGCGCAGAGAGAGACCTCCCCAGTCACAGCTGCCTGGCAACATTAGGATGGCTACTATAAAAAATAAAGCCCAGAAAATAACAAGTGTTGGTGAGAATGTGGAGAGATTAGAACCCTTATGCCCTGTTGGTAGGATTGTAAAATGGTATAAACACTATAGAAAACAGTATGGAAGTTCCTTAAAAAATTAAAAATAGAACTATCACAAGATCCAGCAATCCCACTTCTGGGTATATATCCAGAAGAATTCAAACAGGATCTCAAAGGAATTTGTACACCCATGTTCATGACAGCATTATTCACAATAGCCAAGAGGAAGAAGGAACACAAGTGACTATTGATAGGTAAACTGATAAAGAACATGTGGCATATACACACAATGGAATATTATGCAGCCTTAAAAAGGACGGAAGTTCTGACACATGCTACAACATGGATAAACCTTGAGGACAGGACATTATACTAAGTGAAATAAGCCAGGTGACAAAAAGACAAATACTGTATGATTCCACTTATATGAGGTGTCAATTAGCCAAATTTATAGAAACAGAAATCTAATGGTGATTATCAGGGGCTAGGGAAAGGAGAAAAAGGAGAGGTGTTTTACTGGATATAAAACTACAGATTTGCTAGATGATAAAGTTCTGGAGATCTGTTTCATAACAACATGAATATACCTAACAACTGCTGAACCATACACTTAAAAGTGGTTAAAATGGTAAATTTTATGTTGTGTGTTTACCACAATTAAAAAAAAAAGAAGTGCTATAACACTGTCAGAAAGACAGTCCTGTTCCTCATTTTCCCCACAGCTGCTCTGCCCCATGCTTATGCAGAATCTGACTCTATCTTGGCAAGAACAGACACAGGGAAAAGCTAAGTTCACACGGTGAAGAAAACCTTCATCCTATCTCACGGGAAAACATTCACATACTTTTGTCAATTTCACACAGTATAATCTAGTTTTCATTCCTTCTTTCCCATCCACTGGGTGGTTTTATTTTGTTTTAAGACAGGAGAAGCGCCAAAAAACCCCCCTAGGGCTTACTTCTGCAGGATGGATCCCTTAATGACCAGTTCTTCATCCAAGTCTGCTTCATTAGCCATGAAGAGCAGCCTCTTTCCTGTGTTGTCCACTCCAATGAAGTCACGCTGTTCCACTGAATAATACAAAAGAAGAAAAATCAAACAAAACCACTTTCCAGGCCTGCATGACTAAGTCATGAGACAGGGCACCTGCTCACAATTCTCTTAGAATCAAATACAGGATTATGTAGCACATACCACAACATTTAAAGTACGGGCAGTCAAAATCTTTTTGGATTGCTCTAAGGAATATTATTAGGTTAACTGGTGGAGTCTAAATAAGGTCTGTAGATTATAAGGTATTGTACCAATGTAATTTCCTGTTTTAAGTGACTGTCCTTTTTGGGCAGGGGTGGGTGGACACACACTGATGTATTTAAAGGCAAAGGGAATTATGTCTGTAACTTATTCTCAAATAGCTCAGAAAAATAGTAACTATATGTATATAATATGCTGTATATACATATTATTTATAAGAAAAAGAGAGGGAATGATAGAGCAAATGTTAATATTTGGAGAATCTGAGTAAAGGATGTGTAAATTCTTTGTATTATTCTTGTAACCATTCTATAAATGTGAAATTATTAAAGAATAAAGAGTTAAGGAAGGGATGGAGATGTTAATTAGTTTGATTGTGGTAAGCATTTCACAATGTCTATGTTTATCAAAACATCATATTGTATACCTTAAATATATATTATTTGTATTTGTCAAAAATAAGTAAAAATTAAAAATAAAAAGTTAAAAAAAAGAGGGGCAGCTAAGATACCGCTTAGCAACTAACTGGATGAACCACAAGCCCACCGCATGACACAGAGAGAAAGTACAAGGAATTCTTTCTCTGAATACTAACCTAGGTCTGCTCACTGTGAAAATGGGAGTAATATTATATAAGGACAGCCACATTCAACCTCAATTAACTATGTATCTATTATGTATCTAAAGATGAACTTGTCTGCCTCCTATTTGCAGACAATGGCTATTATAAAACTGAACATGCTTCACTGTTGGCTGCAGCTGCCTATATACCAAGAACCAAACGCATACTCATACAGTCTGTTCAGCTCAGGTGCTTGAAAACATTCACTCCTTCAGACGGTCTCTGGTCATCTTATCTTAGGAAGTGTCTGAATCTGAATAGGTAGAAACTATCAGAAAAAGTTATATGTTGTTCTTTTTAAAAACCAAGATTAGTGAACTTGAAAAAAGGGTTAAAAAATGCTAATTTGAAGGTAAGTGTTACAGAGAATTTCAACTGAAGTTAAATTTTGCAGAGAATTTCAAATGCCACAGAACAGCTTTGATATGTATCAATCCATCCATTACATGAAAACTTGAGACTATAAGAAAGTATGCAAAGGTCTGATTACCAGCCAACATTTTAAAAAGAAACACAGAGATGTTATTTTTGGATATAATTTAGAGTGCTTACCCTATCCAAGTTCTTAGGCCACAGAAACCTTGAATTACTGAATGTCCTGGGAGCAATAATTTCCAACAAGTCAATTTTTCAGCTATGTTGCACATTAGTCACATTCCCTTTACTCTCAGACCCCCTCCTTGTATTTGCTTCTTTGCAGCAGCTACCATAGTAACTGGGGCCTCAGAATATGATACAAATTATAGAAACTTGGGAACGTTTCTTTCTGTTCTGCTTTAACAAAGTGAATGCCACTTGGGGAGCAGAGCAGGTAACATTAGAATGTCCATCATAAGAAGAAAGACTTCAGAAATAAGGTCAAGAAATCAGTTAAAACTATGAACATTTAAAAAAAAACTGTCATATTCAACTATTTATATTTTTTCTCATTTTCTACTTCCCTGACTGACCTTTTCATTTCCTCTATAGTCATTTACTTATTCATTCATTCAACTAATAAATATATTTGTGCACCTCTCCTGTGACAGCATTGTGTTTGGAGTGAGGAATTGCAACTCATTTTATGAGGCCAGCATGATACAGGTAAAGATATTATGAGATAGGAAAATTACAGGCATAATCACTAATTATATAAATACAAGGATACTAAACAAAATATTAGCAAATTGAAACTAATAATGTATACAGTAGATTTAGAAGGGTTACAAATTTGCTGCAGCTCTTCCCTTTAAGAGGTAAGGTCTAGAACATGAAATGGCATAGCCACCACAGAAAACAGTATGGTTGTTCCTCAAAAAATTAAAAACAGAATTGCCATATGTTCCAGCAATTCCACTTCTGGGCATACCACTCAAAAGAATTGAAAGTCAGGGTCTTGAAGAGGTATTTGTATGTCCATGTTCACAGCAGTATTATTCACAATAGCTCAACAACGGAAACAACCCAAGTGTCCATAGATGGATAAACAGATAAGCAAAATATAGAATATATACACAAGAAATATTATTCACCCTTAAAAAAGAAGGTAATTCTGCAATTTGTTACAACATGGATGAAACTGAGGATATTATACTAAGTGAAATAAACCTGTGACAAAAAGACAAATACTCTATGATTTTACTTATATATGGCACTTGAGATAATAAAAAAGTAGAGAGGTGGTTACCAGGGGCTGCGAGAAGGGGGCAACGGGGAGTTATTATTTAATAGGTATAGAGTTTCAGTTTTACAAGATGAAAAGAGTTAGGGAGAGGGATGGTTGCACATCATTATAAAAGTATTTAATACTACTGAACTGTACACTTAAAAGACGAGGGTAAAATTTATATTATGTGTATTTTGCTACAATAAAAAAGTCTGAAGAGGAAAAAACTGCTCATGGCAGGGGGAAGAGGTAAGGTCTCTAGTCATCTATCACCTATCTATCTATCTATCTATCTATCTATCTATCTATCTATCTATCTATCTATCTATCTATCTGTCATCTATCCATCCATCCATCCAAGCAAAGAATAGTATGAAAAAGGAAAGCATACACTCAAGGAGGGAGTGCAGGCTGTCAGAGGTGGGTAGCAAGTGGGGTTCAGGTTGGCGGTCTTATAGCTGGAGTTGTTTAAGCAGGGGTGGAATACTCATCAGGTTAGGTGGGGTTTTCTTGATATAGGGAGGGGATTTCTGGGAAGTAGGGCGATACCCTCTTTTTGTCTTTACACGGTCTTCCTCAGAACTAATATGGTGCCAAGGGGTGTGATATTTTGTATGCTAATGAGCATATAATGTATTCTGAGGTGAGGTCAAGGTCAACTTCTCCTCCATGTTGGAACTAGTCAGTTTTGGCAGGTCTGGTATCTCTACTCTCCCTCTCCACATCCCATAATTACAGTTTATACAGAACAGAATGTTTAGAATCCATTCTTTATATCTAGGCTGGCAATTAGCTTTGACTGAATGCCGCAGAAGTGACACAACGTGAGTTCCGACTTTAGGCTTCAAGAGACATTGCAGCTTCTTCTCTTACTTTCTTAGAACCTTCTGCAGCCACCATGTGAACAAGCCTGAGATAGCCTCCTGAATAAGAGTCTAGATGGAAAGAAAAACTAGCTGTCACACGTGAGCCCCTAGACATATTAGGGAGTCCAGCTGTGGTAGGCAGGTTCTAAGAATGATAATTGCCTCCTGGCATTTACACCTTCCGGTACCCCTACGGACTTGTTTCAGTCAGTATGGGATGGCCTACTGACTTGTTTCTAACCAACAGAATGTAGCAAAAGAGATGAGATGTACTTTCAGGATTAGGTTACCGAAGTTTATAATTTCTGTCTTGCTGTAAGATTGTCTCTTCTGCTGGCTTTGATGAAGCAAGCTGCCATGGTGGAGAGGCCCAACTGGTAAAGAAATGAGGGCATCCTCTGGCCAACAGCCACTTAGAAACTGAGGCTCTCAGTCCAGTAGTCTTTAGGGAACTGAAATTTTGCCAACAAACAAGTGAGGTTAGAAACAAATTTTGAGACATCAGCTCTGGATAACATCTTGATTTCAGCCTTTTAAAAGACTATGAATCAAAGGGCCTAGCTAAGCAGTGTCAGAATTCCTGACCCGCAGTGTTGTTTTAAGATGTTAAATTTATGGTAATTTGTTGTGCAGCAAAAGACAACTGATACACTAATTAATATCATTTGAACAGAGGTGAGTCAGTTCAGTTACACTAGGCCAAAATGCCACCTATAGAATTATAAGCAAGTAAATGTTGTTTTAAGCCACTAAAGTTTGGGAAGGTTTTGTACGCATATAATCTAATTGATACAATGTATAAAAGGGTAATAAGCCATACCAAGTTTGGTTTATCCCAGGTATACAAAAATAGTTTAAGTAGAAAACTCTACAACTGTAATTCATTACAGTATCAGAGTAAAAGAGAAAAGCCATATGATCTCTTGAACAGATGCAGAAAAAACATTGATAAAATCAATACACTTATTTTATGGTTAAGTGCCTATAAAAACCTGTAGTAAACATCATTTGAAATGAGAGTTGTTGAAAATATTCCTTTTAAAAACAGGAGAAAAGGGTACCAACTACTATCATATATATATCTCTGTATCTGTATGTGCATATATGTATATGTATTAGAGGTTCTGGAAGGTACAGTAAGAAAAGAAAAAGAAATCAGAAACATAAAGACTAAAAAGGTAGGGAAAAAACTGTCTTTATTTGCAAAATATCTGTTAAGATAAAAAAAACCCAAAGAATCTACAGATAAGTTATTAGAAACAATAGGAGAGTTTGGCAAGGTAGCTGAATATGAAATGTATATACAAAAGTCAACTACATTTCTATGTATCAGCAAATAAATTAGAAAACAATTAAAAGGAAGATACCAATTACAATAGTATCAGAGAATATCAAATATCTAGAGCTAAATGAAACTTAAGTGCGTGAGACATTACTCAAAAAGTCATAAAACTTTATTAAAAAATATTAAATACCTAAATAAATGTAAAGAGGTACCATATTAATGGATAAAAAGATTTAATAATAACACAAACATAATTCTTTCCAAAATGATGTATAAATTCAATGTAACTCCAATAAAAATCTTAACAGGTATTTATGAAAATTGGTAAGTTGATTCTATGAATGTATATGGAAGAAGTACAGGGTCAAATATAGCCAGAACACTTCTGAAAAAGAGTAAGAGGCTTGTCCTATCTGATAATGGGACTTGTAATAAATTTATATTAATTATGACTTAAGTTTTAATATTATCATAGGAATAAAAAAACTGACCAATGGAATAAAATAGAATTCTGAAACAGACCCAAGCATGTATGTAACTTGAGAATATGGTAAATTCAACATATCAGATCAGTGGATAAAGGAGGGTCTATTTAACAAATGGGACTAAGAAAAAGGGTCTTAAACAGGGAAAAATGATTAAACTGGATGCCACCCTAACACCATATACAAAACACAACTCTAGATGGACCAAGGAATTATTTGTCAAGTATAAAACTTTAAAATTCTTAACAGAAAATGTAAGTTAATATTGTTCAGAGCTTGCAGGAGAAAAGTACATTAATGGACACAAAAAGTGCTGTTAAAATTCTGGTAAATTTGATTATATTAAAATTCAGAAACTTTGTTCATTGGAAGATATCTAAGAGTGAGAAAAGAAGTTTTCCTGTTTTACATTGGAAAAATATACTTGCAGCACATCCAACTGACAAAGGACTGGTAAGAACACAAATAAGTAAGAGAAGTGCAAATAACCTCATTAAAAACTAGGCAAAATACATGAACAAGTATTTCACAGAAAATAAAATAAGTATGACTAGTAACTATTAAAGATATTCAACCTCATTAGATCAATGAAATTGTAGATAAAGATCATAATGAGATAAAATACCATTTTATTCCTTAATTGATGCAGAGTCTGGTGATACCAAGTACTGAAACATGATTCTTTCCAAAATGATGTTTAAATTCTTCCCCCGTCCAACTCACTATTGTACTTGACTAAGGTAACTACCTTGCTAAATCATGTGTTTATCTTTTTATTTTTATTTTGGTATCATTAATCTATAATTACATGTGCAACATTATGGTTACTACATTCCCCACATCATCAAGCCCTCCCCACATACCGCATTATGGTCACTGTCCATCAGCATAGTGAGATGCTATAGAATCACTACTTGTCTTCTCTGAGTTGTACAGCCCTCCCCCAGGCCCCGCCCCCTACATTATGTCTGCTAATCGTAATGCCCCTTTTCCCCCTTGTACCTCCCTTTCCACCCATCCTCCCCAGTCCCTTTCCCTTTGGTAACTATTAGTCCGTTCTTGGGTTCTGTGAGTCTGCTGCTGATTTGTTCCTTCAGTTTTTTTCTTTGTTCTTATACTCCACATACGAGTGAAATCATTTGATACTTGTCTTTTTCGGCTTGGCTTATTTCACAGAGCATAATACCCTCTAGCTCCATCCATGTAGGTAGGATTTGTTTTCTTCTTATGGCTGAATAATATTCCATTGTGTATATGTACCACTTCTTCTTTATCCATTCATCTACTGATGGACACTTAGGTTGCTTCCATTTCTTGGCTATTGTAAATAGTGCTGCGATAAACATGGGGTGCATCTGTCTTTTTCAAATTGGGGTGCTGCATTCTTAGGGTAAATACCTAGGAGTGGGATTCCTGGATCAAATGGTATTTCTATTTTGAGTTTTTTGAGGAACCTCCATACTGCTTTCCACAAAGGCTGAACTAATTTGCATTCCTACCAGCAGTGTAGGAGTGTTCCCTTTTCTCCACATCCTCGCCAACATTTGTTGTTGTTTATGTTTTGGATGTTGGCCTTCCTCACTGGTGTGAGGTGATATCTCATTGTGGTTTTAATCTGCATTTCTCTGATGATTAGCGATGTGGAGCATCTTTTAATGTGCCTATTGGCCATCTCAACTTCTTCTTTGGAGAAGTGTCTATTCATGTCCTCTGCCCATTTCTTAATTGGATTATTTGCTTTTTGTTTGTTGAGGTGCGTGAGTTCTTTATATATTTCGGATGTCAACCCCTTATCAGATATGTCATTTATGAATATATTCTCCCATACTGTAGGATGTCTTTTTGTTCTACTGATGGTGTCCTTTGCTGTACAGAAGTTTTTCAACTTGATATAGTCCCACTTGTTCATTTTTGCTTTTGTTTCCCTTGCCCGGAGAGATATGTTCATGAAGAAGTTGCTCATGTTTATGTTCAAGAGATTTTTGCCTATGTTTTTTTCTAAGAGTTTTATGGTTTCATGACTTAAATTCAGGTCTTTGACCCACCTTGAGTTTACCTTTGTGTATGGGGTTAGACAGTAGTCCAGTTTCATTCTCTTACATGTAGCTGTCCAGTTTTGCCAACATCAGCTGCTGAAGAGGCCATCATCTCCCCATTGTATATCCAAGGCTCCTTTATCAAATATTAATTGACTGTAAATGTTTGGGTTAATGTTTGGATTTTCTATTCTGTTCTACTGGTCTGTGGGTCTGTTTTTGTGCCAATACCAAATTGTCTTGATTACTGTGGCTTTGTAGTAGAGCTTGAAGTCAGGGAGTGTAATTCCCCCTGTTTGATTCCTCCTTCTCAGGATTGCTTTGGCTATTTGGGGTCTTTTCTGGTTCCATATGAATTTTAGAGTTATTTGTTCCAGTTCATTGAAGAAAGCTGTTGGTATTTTGATAGGGATTGCATTGAATCTGTAGATTGCTTTAGGTAGTATAGCCATTTTGACAATATTTATTCTTCCTAGCCAAGAGCATGGGATGAATTTCCATTTGTTAGTGTCCTCTTTAATTTCTCGTAGGAGTGTCTTGTAGTTTTCAAAGTACAGGTCTTTCACTTCCTTCATTAGGTTTATTCCTAGGTATTTTATTCTTTTTGATGCAATTGTGACTGGAATTGTTATCCTGATTTCTCTCTCTGTTAGCTCATCATTAGTGTATAGGAAAGCAACAGATTTTTGTATATTAATTTTGTATCATGCAACTTTGGTGAATTCAGATATTAGCTCTAGTAGTTTTGGAGTGGATTCTTTAGGGTTTTTTTATGTACAATGTCATGTCATCTGCAAACAGGGACAGTTTGACTTCTTTACCAATCTGGATGCCTTGTATTTCTTTGTTTTGTCTGATTGCCATGGCTAGGACCTCCAGTACTATGTTTAATAACAGTGGAGAGAATGGGCACCCCTGTCTTGTTCCCAATCTTAGGTGAAAAGCTTTCAGCTTCTCACTGTTAAGTATGATGTTGGCTGTGGGTTTTTCATATATGGCCTTTATTATGTTGAGGTACTTGCCCTATATACCCATTTGTTAGGAGTTTTTATCATGAATGGATATTGAATTTTGTCATATGCTTTTTCAGTATCTATGGAGATGATCATGTGGTTTTTGTTCTTCTTTTTTTTGATGTGGTGGATGATACTGATGGATTTTTCAATGTTGTACCACCCTTGCATCCCTGAGATGAATCCTACTTGATTATGGTGCATGATCCTGTTGATGTATCTTTGAATTCGGTTTGCTAATATTTTGTGAGTATTTTTGCATCTATGTTCATCAGGGATATTGGTCTGTAATTTTTTTCGATGGGGTCTTTGCCTGGTTTTGGTGTAAGAGTGACGATGGCTTCATTGAATCAGTTTGGAAGTATTTTTGGAAAACTCTTCTGTTTTTTGGAAAACTTTAAGGAGAGTGGGTACTATTTCTTCTCTATATGTCTGATAAAATTCAGCGGTGAATATATCTGGCCAGGGGATTTTGTTCTTGGGTAGTTTTTTGAGTACCGGTTCAATTTCATTGTTGGTAATTGGTCTGTTTAGGTTTTCTGTTTCTTCGTTGGTCAGTCTTGGAAGGTTGTATTTTTCTAAGAAGCTGTCAATTTCTTCTAGGTTTTCCAGCTTGTTAGCATACAGATTTTCATAGTATTCTCTAATAATTCTTTGTATTTCTGTGGGGTCCGTAGTGAGTTTTTCTTTCTCAGTTCTGATTCTGTTTATGTGTGTATATTCTCTTTTTCTCTTAAGTCTGGCTATGGGTTTATCTATGTTGTTTATTTTTTCAAAGAACCCGCTCTTGGTTTCATTGATTTTTTCTATTATTTTATTCTTCTCAATTTTATTTTTTTCTTCTCTGATCTTTATTGTGTCCCTCCTTCCGCTGACTGACTTTGGGCCTCATTTGTTCTTCTTTCTCCAATTTCAATAATTATGACTTTAGACTATTAATTTGGGATTGTTCTTCCTTCTTTAAAGAGGTCTGGATTGCAATATACTTTCCTCTTAGAACTGTCTTTGCTGCGTCCCACAGAAGTTGTGGCTTTGTGCTGTTGTTGTCATTTGTCTCCATATATTGTTTGATCTCTGTTTTTATTTGGTCGTTGATTCATTGATTATTTAGGAGCATGTTGTTAAGCCTCCATGTGTTTGTGAGCCTTTTTGTTTTCTTCGTACAATTTATTTCTAGTTTTATACCTTTGTGATCTGGAAGTTGGTTGGCAGAATTTCAATATTTTTGAATTTACTGAGGTTCTTTTTGTGGCCTAGTATGTGGTATATTCTGGAAAATGTTCCATGTGCACTTGAGACGTATGCGTATCCTGCTGCTTTTGGGTGTTGAGTTCTGTAGATGTCTGTTAGGTCCATCTGTTCTAGTGTGTTGTTCAGTGCCTCTGTGTCCTTACTTATTTTCTGTCTAGTTGATTTGTCCTTTGGAGTGAGTGGTGTGTTGAAGTCTCCTAAAATGAATGCATTGCTGTCTATTTCCTCCTTTAATTCTGTTAGTTTTTGTTTTACATATGTTGGCACTCTCGTGTTGGGTGCATATATATTTATAATGGTTATATCCTCTTGTTGGACTGACTCCTTTATCATTATGTAATGTCCTTCTTTATCTCTTGTTACTTTCTTTGTTTTGAAGTCTATTTTGTCTGATACAAGTACTGCAACTCCTGTTTTTTTTCACTGTTGTTTGCATGAAATATCTTTTTATATCCCTTCATTTTTAGTCTGTATATATCTTTGGGTTTGAGGTGAGTTTCTTGTAAGCAGCATATAGATGGGTCTTGCTTTTTTATCCATTCTGTTACTCTGTGTCTTTTTTTTTTTTTTACAATTTATTTTGGTATCATTAACCTACAATTACATGTGCAATATTATGGTGATTAAACTACCCCCTTCACCAGGTCCCCCCCACCAACCACATTACAGTCACTGTCCATCAGCGTACTCTGTGTCTTTTGATTGGTGCATTCAGTCCATTCACATTTAGGGTAATTATCAATAGATATGTACTTACTGCCATTGCTGCCTTTAGATTCGTGGTTACCAAAGGTTCAAGGGTAGCTTCTTTACCATTTAACAGTCTAACTTAACTCTCTTGTTAAGCTATTATAAACACAGTCTGATAATTCTTTGTTTCTCTCCTTTCTTATTCTTCCTCCTCCATTCTTTATTTGCTAGGTGTTTTATTCTGTACTCTTTTACATTTTCTTTGACTGTTTTTTGGATAGTTGATTTTATTTTTTGTCTTTAGTTAGTGTTTGAATGGTCTGCTTTCTTTGCTATGATTTTATTTTCTCTGGTGACATCTTTTCAACCTTTGGAGTGCTTCCATCTAGAGCAGTCCCTTTAAAATATCCTGTAGAGGTGGTTTGTGGGGGGCAAATTCCCTCAACTTTCACTTGTATGGGAATTGTTTAATCCCTCCATCATATTTAAATGATAATCGTGCTGGATACAGTATTCTTGGTTCAAGGTCCTTCTGTTTCATTGCATTAAATATATCATGCCATTCTCTTCTGGCCTGTAAGGTTTCTGTTGAAAAGTCTGATGATAGCCTGATGGGTTTTCCTTTGTAGGTGATCTTTTTTCTCTCTCTGGCTGCCTTTAGTACTCTGTCCTTGTCTTTGATCTTTGCCATTTTAATTAATATATGTCTTGGTGTTGTCTTCCTTGGGTTCCTTGTGTTGGGAGATCTGTTGGCTTCCATCGTCTGAGAACTATTGCCTTTCCCAGCTTGGGAAAGTTTTCAGCAATCATGTCTTTAAAGACACTTTCTATCCTTTTTTCTCTCTCTTCTTCTTCTGGTACTCCTATAATGTGAATATTGTTCCGTTTGGATTGGTCACACAGTTCTTTTAATATTCTTTCATTCCTAGAGATCCTTTTATCTCTCTCTCCCTCAGCTTCTCTGTATTCCTGTTCTCTGATTTCTATTCCATTAACATTTTCTTGCACCTCGTCCAGTCTACTCTTAATCCCGTCAATCGGTAGTTTTTTTCTGTAATGTCCCTCCTGACTTCATCCCTTAGCTCTTGCATATTTCTCTGTAGGTCCATCAGCATGGTTAGGAGTTTTATTCTGAATTCTTTTTCATGAAGATTGTTTAAATCTATCCCACCAGGCCCTCTCTCTAGGGTTGTCTGGGTGATTTTTGACTGAACCAGATTCTTCTGTCTTTTTATAGTGATAGAAGTGGTTGCAGGCAGGTGACACGTGTGTCAGCTGGGAGAACAAAGTCCCTTCCTGCTTGTTGTTCTCCTTTCCCTTCTCTGCGACCTCTGCCGGTTACCTGCACACTGGGAGGCAGTGTCTGGGATAATCCCCTGAGTTGCTGTGGGCAGGGCTGCCCTCATGCTAGCCTAGAGCAGTGCGGGGGGGTTGCAGCGACGTTGGGTGTGTTCTGCAGCAAGTCTGGCACCCCTTCTCACCTTCCTGATCTTGCTCTGGCTTTTGCGGCCCTTCCCGGTTAGCTGGGCACCTGCTGGGAGGAGATTCTGTGTGGTTGCTGTGGGGGGGCTGCTCTCCCACTGTTCCGCATTTGTGTTGATCAGCCGGTCCGTTTGCAGTGCCGGGTGGGGGAAACGAATGGCAGGCTGCTTATCGCTGTGAGGGGCTTCAGCGGGCTGCTTTACCCAGCAGCCGATTAGGGGGCCCAAAATTCCTCAAGATTCCCAGCCTGCTGGGCTGGGTGTGCTGGGATGATTTTGTTCATCTGTTGGGCCCTTTTCTCTTTAAGACTTTTAAAAAAGCGCCCGCTTTTTTTTGTCCCAGGGGAGCCAGCTGTGGGAACCCACTCGCAGTCTCTGTCTTGGATCCTGCCCTTCTGTTTCTCTTAATTTCCAGTACACCTTGTGAATTGTGTCTGTGCTCCCAGTGCAGATCACCAGGGCTGGTTATTTAGCAGTCCTGTGCTTCCACTCCCTCCCCACTCTGATCCTTTTCCTCCTGCCAGTGAGCTGGGGTGGGGAGAGTGCTCAGGTCCTGCTGGGTCGCGGGTTTGTATCTTACCTGCTTTGTGAGGCACTGAGTTCTCGCAGATGTGGATGTACCCTGGCTGTTGTACTGTATCTTCTAGTCTCTCTTTTAGAAATAGTTGTATTTGTTGTATTTTCACAAATATATATGGTTTTGGGAGGAGACTGCTGCCGCCCTTCTCACGCCGCCATCTTGAGCCCCTCTCATGTGTTTATCTTTTTCATATTGTTATATCTCAGCTTTGTGTGCCTATGCCTAAAAGATATAGGTATATCTTTCAGTTGCTTCTAATTTTATAAAAAAGATGGGATGTATACAGATTCAGTGCAATTCCTATCAAAATTCCAATGGCATTTTTCACACAGATAAAAGAAAAAACCCTAGAATTTGTATTGAACCATAAAAGACAATGGGTAAAGGATATCTCTTCAAAAAAATGTTGCTAGGAAAACTGGACAGCCACATGCAAAAGAATGAAACTGGACCACTATCTTATACTATAGACAAAAATTAACTCAAAATGGATTTTATGAAGGTATAAAACTCCTGGAAGAAAACATAGCTGGTATGATCTTTGGCATAGCTCTTCTTGATAATTTTTTAAATCTGACACTGAAAGCAAAAGCAAAAAAGCAAAACTAAACAAGTAGGATTGCATCAAACTAAAAAGCTTTTGCACAGTGAAGGAAACCATCAACAAAACAAAAAGACAACCTTCTGACTGGGAGAAAATATTTGTGAATCATGTATTTGACAAGGGGCTAATATCCAAATTTATAAACAACTCATACAACTCTCTTGTAAAAAAACAGTCTGATTAAAAACTGGGTACAAGATCCAAAAAAAACCCAAACATTTTTCTGAAGAAGACATACAGATAGCAAACAGGTACACACAACAGATGCTCTACACCATTAATCATCAGGGAACACAAATCAAAACCACAAGTGAGATACCAACTTATACCTGTTAGAATGGCTGTTATCAAAAAGACCAGAAATAATAAGTGTTGACAAGGATGTAGAGAAAGGGGAACTATTGTGCACTATTGGTGGGACTATAAATTGGTGCAGCCACTATGGAAAACAGTATGAAGTTTCCTCAAAAAATTAAAAATAGAACTACTATATGATCTAACAATTCCACTTCTGGATATTTATCCAAAGAAAGTGAAAATACTAATTTGAAAAGGTATATATTCTCCTCCTTGTTCACTGTAGCATTATTTACAACAGCCAAAATACAGAAACAGCCTAAGTGTCCATCAACGAATGAATGAATAAAGAAATGTTTGCACACACACACACAGAAATATTATTCAAATACTGTTGAAGCTGAGTTAGTGATAAATGACATAGAAAACAAAACAAACAAAAAAAGACAATTTTTAGGAAAAGGAGAAAAAAGTAATCATATACAAGGTTTTGCTATGAATACTATTTATACAGTTGTAATAATGTAAACATTAAATATTCAGTTAATCAATACTACAATATATGGGGAGACTAGACGTTTGCATGTATATAGTGGGGATAGAAAGTATGGTAAAAAGAATTAAATCTTTAAATTCTAAAGTAGGAAGTAAATAGGTAATTCCTACAACTAAAAATATCAAGACATAGCAAACAAAAGCATGTTAGTTGGAGATGTGGAGTTAAATGTGAAAAAAGTTAGCTGAAAATGTTGAAACTGGCTGCTTCTGAGTGAGGTGAGGATAGATGGGGGCAGAGGGACTGCTTTTCATTATAATATACCTTGGATAATTAAATACTCTTTAAATTATGGTTATATAAAACTTCAATAAAAATAAAATTTAAATTCAAAAAAGAAAAAGAAAGCCCACATTATGGATTCAGAGGCTTGTGTTCAAGTTCTGATTCTACCAGTTACTACTGATGTGATCTTCAGCAACTGTCCACGGAATGCTATCAGACCATAAATAGATATAAAAACTTGGTAAGTAATGAAACTACCTAGTTTTATTCATTGGATTTAAGCTTGAGAGCAAATCTTGATCATGTTATTTCCCATACAGGGCTTAGCATATACTAAGATTTATAGCATATACATTAGATTTTATACATAGGATGTTGTAATTCAATGACTACATCAAAAGTTAATGCATTTCTAACTCAGGGATCTGATTTCATACCAACTACCCTGTCTACACATAAGTAAGTTGTTCACCTTCTTCTTTTCAAATATGTATTTAAATATGTTTCCCTGTAATAACTAAGACATTAAATTTCTCCCTGTATTTTGCACATTCTCTTATTACTGTACTTATCACACTGTGGCTTATGAATTCTATCTTATTTGAAGTTACTTCTGTATACTGTTTCCTCAATCACAAAATTTCAGTTCGAGTATGCAGGGATTTCAAGTTACTTCTGTTGGATATAATTAGAAAAATATAGGGGGGGAGTTGGGGGAAGAATGGGGATTAAGAAGAGAAAATGAACAGAAGCCCAAGCATAGAAATTTTTTGCAGTATAGCTTTGAGAGAAATAAAGGAAGCTGAAGCAAAGAATACACCCTCAGAACTGTCTGCCAATATTTGTTAGTGGAAAGGGTATAAAATTGATTGACAGGTGATAGCCAAGTGACAGCTTTCATTTGTGTGATTCTGAAGCACACTGATACATACTGATTCTAGTCTGGACCAAGGCTATGTAATTGTAAGACCTGGGGAGGAGTTTGAGAAATACAATGATGAACTGGAAGGGTTAAATAAAAGTTTCCTAGAATTTTTTCCATTTCAAATATTCCAAGAGACACTCAAACTTCAAAGATAATAGTCATTCGTGTCATAAAATTGTAACAGCATTGAACATTTGCACAGAGAAATGTACAGAAAAGCCCCTTGATGAACATATTATCTGCAATAAAGCAAAATAAATATACCATGTTCTTACTGAAATTGAAAAAGAAAGAAATCTTGAAGTTTCTAATAAGCAAAGGATGGTAAATGGAAATTAATGATCTTTACATATTATTGCCAAGTTTAGATATATATGTATATATAGTATCACTGACATTTAATTTGTTTGTTATCTTTACTGTTTGATTTATGTGAATAAAAAAATTATATATGAGACTTTCATCAGTTCTTTCAAGATCATAGTTTCTAATCCAATTTTACCCATCAGATTTCAAGTTTTTCAAAATGCCCTATAATTAGAGAGGTTATAATGAACACCTGTCTGTCTATCCTTGAAGGAAAGGATATTGTGCATTGTTTTGCTTTTTACATTTATATGGGCCTTGGAACCTGGTTCCTTGGTACTTGGCTTGGCTTAACACATGCTCAGTAACTGTGTTAAACTGATTTTGCTTCACTCACTCAATAAGTAATATCGCAATAGTGGAACAATGGATGAATGCTAAGAAGTTGAAGATCTTATATTTCAGTAATGGTACCCACTGTTGCAGAAAACTCAATCAATGGGATCTGCCAGAGTTTATATAGCCCATTACTCCACACAGCTTAGCTATGATTTTGAGTCCCTCTCATAGCTCTAAATCATCCTTTTTTTTCCCTAAGAAGCTGATAACAAAAAAGGCTAGGAAGCAGGGCATGTTTGAATCAATAGAAAAAGTTACATGTGGCCATTCCAGAGAGGCTTGTTGAGACATTAGGCTGCCACTATTATTTTCCATTTAGATTTACAAGAGGCTATATAAACAAAACATTTTGATATTCTGTGGTCTTTCAAGCATTACATTTTACATGAAATATAAAACTTTCTGTTAAATATATATATAATGTAGAATGCTTGCGAAGTTATTAAATGTGATTTGTTAGGCGATAGAACCAAATTACTTCTCATAGGAGTATTTCTAAAAATCTATGTGAAAGACAACAGAGGATTAAATATGGTGGCATGAGAGGTGAGACAGAGTCTTCCTCCTAAAACCACATATAATACAAAAATATAATGAATACAACTAATCCTGAAAGAGCAACAGGAAAGAGGTCTGCGCCAAACTTCATACACCTGGAGAAAAGAATAAACCTCATGGAACAGGGTAACGTACCAAAGCCATGACCCAGCGGGACCCAAGCCCTTCCCCAACTCCAGCTCACCAGTCGGGAGGAAGAGAAATGGAGGGGGAGGGAGTGGAGGCCTGGGGGTGCTGAATACCTAACTCTGGAGATCTTCTCTGGGAGCACAAACCTACATTTCATGGTGTTTTCATGGTACTCTCGTGATTAGGGGGCTGGAAAGCTAAGACAGGCAGAATTCTAGGAGACACTGAGATTACAGCCACTTGTGGAAAGAAGGGATCCATATCTGGCTGTTCTGGGAAAAGAAAGGTGGGCAGTCTGAGAGATTTCCTAACAGCAAGAGGGCTGCTAAAGGGGCAAGGATTGCACAGAGCTTACTGTTCAGGAGAAAGGAGAGGTAGACAAAATTGTGTGGGCGCACTCTGCCCAGCAGGTTGGGAACTTTAACGATCTTCAGGCGCTTCAGCTCCCTGGCTGGCTATACAGCTCCAAGGACCCCCTCCATGATACGCAGCCTACTGTGCCTTTCTCCTGGCCAGACACACCTGGCTCGCACACCGGCAAACCCTACCCTGGTGTTAGGCCAGCGAGAGGGAAGACCTGTCTACAGCAAATACAAACACAAAACATAGAGGCTTGTACCTGTGTGCTCGGCCCACTGATTCAGGCAGTGGAGACAGCCATTGCAGCCGGGAAGCAGGAAACAGCTCTTTCCTCCGGCAGGCACCAATACTGCACCCCTGCGACCCCCGACATTGCTTCAGGGGCTGAGCAGCTCCAGAGAGTAGAGCTTATGGGCACTAGAGGGCACCATATACAAACATGAAATGCCAAGGGAACCTGGTTCAAAGTAAAATATGAATACAACTCCCAAGAAAGATTTAAATGACATCGACCTCATGAATCTTTCTACAAGGGAGTTCAAAATAAAAATCATTAACATGCTTATGGAGGTACAGAAAAATATTCAAGAACTCAGGAATGAATTCCGGTTGGAGATCCAATCATTGAAGAGCACAATGGAGGGTATTGAAAGCAGATTAGATACGGTGGAGGAGACGATAAATGAAATAGAAATTAGAGAAGAGGAACACAAAGAAGCTGAGGCGCAGAGAGAAAAAAGGATCTCTAAGAATGAAAGAATATTGAAAGAACAGACGATTAAAAGCAGACATAGAGAGAAATAAGATCACATACCAAAGGAAGCCCATTAGGTTATTATCAGACTTCTCGGCAGAAACCTTACAGGCCAGAAGGGAGTGGCATGATGTATTTAATGCAATGAAACAGAAGGGCCTCAACCAAGATTATTTATCAGGCAAGATTATCATTTAAATTTGAAGGAGGGATTAAACAATTTCCAGATAAGCAAAAGCTGAGAGAATTTACCTCCCACAAAACATCTCAACAGTGTATTTTGGAGGGACTGCTATAGATGGAAGTGTTCCTATGGTGTTTAATAGCTGTCACCAGAGGTAATAAAACCACAGTAAAGAAAGTAAAACAGGGATTCAAGATGGTGGCATAAGAGGTGACAGGGAGAACTCCTTCAAAAACCACAAATAGTACAAAAATATAGTTAATTAATACAACTAACCCTAAAACAGCAAGAAGAAAGAAGGCTGAATCAGACTGCATACAGACCTCACAAACAGAGCAGGCCTCACAAAACAGGGTAACGTATGAAAGCCTTAATCCGGCAGGGCCCAAGAAATTCCCTCACCCCAGCTCACTGGTGGGACGAAGAGAAACAGAGTAGGGAGGAGGTGGAAGCCTGGGACTGCAGAACACCTAGCCCTGGAGATCTGCTTGGTGAGCGGAAGCCTATACTGTGTGGTGCTCTGGACGTTGGGGAGCTTGGAAGGGCCGAGTGCCTGGGAGACTGATGTTCCGGCCGTTTGTGGAGGACAGGATCCACACCTGGCCGCTCTGTGTCAGAGCAAGGGCGGGCAGTCTGAGAGGCTTCCTAGCAGTGAGAGGGCTGCCGACGGGGCGGGGTTTGCACAGAGCTTGCTGCACTGGAGAAGGGAGACCTGGACAAGGTTGTTTGGGCGCGCTCTCCTGGCTGGTTGGGAACTTTGATGAGTTTCAGGTGCTCCATCCGCCTGGCTGCCTACTCAGCTCCGAGGCCCTCATTGTGACACACAGCCTGCCAAGCCATCCTACTGTCATGCAGGCACCTGCTTCCAAACTAGCAGTCACTGTACTGGTGTCAGGCCAGCCAGAGGGAGGCCCCGCCTACAACAGCTAGAGATGCCCAAGCACAGAGGCTTACACCTGTGTGCTCAGCACACTGGCTGTGATACTGGAGACAGGCACCGCAGATGGGAATCAGGAAACAGATCCTTCCTCCCCCAGGCAACAGTTCTGCTCCCCAGTGACCCTCAACTTCACTTTAGGGGCTGAGCATCTCCAGAGACTGGAGGTTCTGGGCACTAGAGGGCACCACATAGAAATGTGAAATGTCAGAAGAACCTGGTTCAGACCAAAATCTCACAAACCTTAGAAAAAAGATCAAATGAAACAACTCACCAATATTCCTGAAAGCGAGTTCAAAATAAAAATAATGAACACACTTATGGAGGTACAGAAAAATATTCAAGAACTCAGGAACGAACTTAAGACAGATATTTAATCATTAAGAAATGCCACACCTGAATTGAAACATACAATGGAGGGATGCAAAAGCAGATTAGATGTAGTAGAAGAGATGGTAAATGGAATAGAAATTAGAGAAGAGGAATACAAAGAAGCTGAAGCACAGAAAGGAAAAAAATCTCTAAGAATGAAAGAATATTGAGAAAACTGTGTGACCAATACAAACAGAACAATATTCGCATAATAGGGGTACCAGAAAAGGAAGAGAGAGAAAAAGGGATAGAAAGTGTCACTGAGGAGGTAACTGCTGAAAACTTCCCCAATCTGGGGAAGGAGATAATCTCTCATGACATGGAGGTGCACAGATCTCCCAACACAAGGGACCCAAGAAAGACAACATCAAGACATATAATAATTGAAATGGCAAAGATCAAGGATAAAGACAGACGTTTAAAAGCAGCTAGACAGAGAAAAAACATCACATACAAAGGAAAACCCATCAGGCTATCATTAGACTTCTCAACAGAAACTTTACAGGCCAGAAGGGAGTGGCATGATATATTTAATGCAATGAAGCAGAAGGGTCTTGAACCTAGAATACTCTGCCCAGCAAGGTTATCATTTAAATTTGAAGGAGGGATTAAACAATTTTCAGATAAGCAAAAGCTAAGAGAATTTACCTCCCACAAACCACCTCTACAGTGCATTTTGGAGGGACTCCTTCAGATGGAAGTATTCCTAAGACTAAACAGATGACACCCAAGGGATAGACAAAGAGTAGAGAATATGATTCATAAAATACAAAGAATGGAGGAAGAAGAAATAGGAAGAAAAACAAGGTGGTTGTAATAGGGTATGAAGTGAGTTAAATTAGACTGTTAAATAGTAAGGGAATACCTCTGAACCTTGGGTAACCACAAGTCTAAAGCCTACAGTGGCAATAAGTACATACCTTTCGATAATCACCCTAAATGTAAATGGTCTGAATGCACCAATCAAAAGATGCAGAGTCACTGAATGGATAAAAAATAGAACTACCACTATACTCAGGAATTGCACTCCTAGGATTTACCCTAAGAATATGGCAGCCTAGTATGAAAAAGACATATGCACCCCTATGTTTATCACAGCACTATTTACAATAGCCAAGAAATGGAAGCAACCTAAGTGTCCATCAGTAGATGAATGGATAAAGAAGATGTGATACATATACACAATGGATTATTATTCAGCCATAAGAAGAATACAAATCCTACCATTTGCAATAACATGGATGGAGCTAGAGGGTATTATGCTCAGTAAAATTAGCCAGGCGAAAAAGACAAGTATCAAATGATTTCAGTCATCTGTGTAGTATAAGAACAAAGCAAAAACTGAAGGAACAAAACAGCAGCAGACTCACAGAAAGGAACTGGGGAGGATGGGTTGGAAGGAAGGGATAAGGGGAATAAGGGGCATTACGATTAGCACGTATAATGAAGGGGGTGTTACAGATAAGGCAGTATAACACAGAGAAGACAAATAATGATTCTATAGCATCTTACTACGTGATGGACAGTGACGGTAATGGGGTATGTGGTCGGGACTTGATAATAGGGGGAATCTAGTAAACATGTAGTTGTTCATGTAATGTACATTAATGATAGCAAAAAAAAAAAGACATAGAGTCACTGAATGAATAAAAAAACAAGACCCATCTATATGCTGCCTACAAGGGCCTCGCTTTAAACCGAAAGACATACACAGAGTAAAAGTGAAGAAATGGAAAAAGATATTTCATGCAACGAATAGGAAGAAAAAAGCAGGAGTTGCAGTATTTCTATCAGACAAAATAGACTTCAAAACAAAGAAAGTCACAAGAGACAAAGGACATTACATAATGATAAAACGGTCAATCCAACAAGAACATATAACCATTATAAATATCTATGCACCCAACACAGGAGCACCTACATATGTGAAACAAATACTAACAGAATTAAAAGGGGAAATAGAATGCAATGCATTCATTCTAGGAGACTTCAACACACCACTCACTCTAAAGGATAGATCAACCAGACAGAGGAGATAGAGGCACTGAACAACACATTAGAACAGATGGACCTAAAAGACATCTACAGAACTGTACTCCCAAAAGCAGCAGAACACATTCTTCTCAAGTGCACATGGAACATTTTCAAGAATAGATCATATCCTAGGCCATAAAAAGAGCCTCGGTAAATTCAAAAAGATTGAAATTGTACCAACCAGCTTCTCAGATCAGAAAGGTATGAAACTAGAAATAAATTATGCAAAGAAAATGAAAAATCCCACAAACACATTGAGGCTTCACAACATGCTCCTAAATAACCAATGGATCAATGACCAAATAAAAACAGAGATCAAGCAATATATGGGGACAAATGACAACAATAATTCAACACCACAACATTTGTGGGATGCAGTGAAGGCTGTGCTAAGAGGAAAGTATATTAAAATACAGGCCTACCTTAGGAAAGAAGAGCAATCCCATATGAACACTCCGAACTCACAAGTAATGAAACTAGAAAAACAAGAACAAATTAGGCCCAAAGTCAGTAGAAGGAGGGACATAATAAAGATTAGAGCATAAATAAAAAAAATTGAGAAGAATAAAACAATAGAAAAAATAAATGAAAGGAAGACCTGGTTCTTCGATAAAATGAACAAAATAGATAAACCCCTAACCAGACTTATGAAGAAAAAAAGAGAGTCTACTCACATAAAAAGAACTAAAAATGAGAAAGGAAAAATCTCTACAGACACCACAGAAATACAAAGAATTATGAGAGAATACAATGAAAAATTATATGCATACAAACAGGATAACCTAGAATAAAATCGACAAACTTTCTAGAAAAATACAACCTTCCAAGGCTGCTCCAGGAAGAAACAGAAAATCTGAAAAGATCAATTTCCAGCTACGAAATTGAACTGGTAATCAAAAAACTACCTAAGAACAAAATTCCAGGACCAGATGGCTTCACTTCTGAATTTAATCAAATATTTAGTGAAGACCTAATACTCATTCTCCTGAAAGTTTTCCAAAGACTAGAAGAAGAGGAAATACTTCCAAACTCATTCTATGAGGCCAGCATCACTCTAATACCAAAACCAGGCAAAGATACCACAAAAAAGAAAATTACACACCAATATCCCTTATGAACATAGATTCAAAAATACTCAACAAAATATTAGCAAACCAAATTCAAAAATACATCAAAAAGATCATCCAACACGAAAAAGTAGGATTTATTGCAGGGATGCAAGGATGGCACCACATTCGAAAATCCATAAACATCATCCACCACATCAAAAAAAAGGACAAAAACCACATGATTATCTCCATAGATGCTGAAAAGCATTTGACAAAATTCAACATCCATTCATGATAAAAACTCTCAACAAAATGGGTATAGAGGGCAAGTAACTCAACATAATTAAGGCCATATATAAAAAACCCAAAGCCAGTATCATACAGTAAGAAGCTGAGAGCTTTTCCTTTAAGATCGGGAACAAGACAAGGATGCCCACTCTCCCCACTTCTATTCAACATAGTACTGGAGGTCCTAGCCTTGGCAATCACACAACACAAAGAAATAAAAGGCATCCAGATTGGCAGGAAAGAAGTTAAACTGTCCCTGTTTCCAGATGACATGATATTGTACATAAAAAATCCTAAAGAACCCACTCCAAAACTACTAGATCTAATATCTGAATTCAGCAAAGTTGCATGATACAAAATTAATACGCAGAAATCTGTGGCATTCCCATACACTAACAATTAACGAGCAGAAAGAGAAATCAGGAAAACAATTCCATTCATAGTTGCATCAAAGAAGAATGAAATATCTAGGAATAAACTTAACCAAGGAAGTGAAAGACCTATACTCTGAAAACTACAAGACACTCATGAGAGAAATTAAAGAAGATACCAATAAATGGAAACACATTCCATGCTCATTGATAGGAAGAATTAAGATTGTCAAAATGGCCATCCTGCCTAAAGCAATCTACAGATTCAATGCAATTCCTATCAAAATACCAACAGTATACTTCAATGAAATAGAGGAAATCGTTCTAAAATTCATATGGAGCCACAAAAGACCCTGAATAGCCAAAGCAATCCTGAGAAGGAAGAATAAAGATGGGGGGATGATGCTCCCCACCTTCAAGCTCTACTACAAAGCGACAGTAATCAAGACAATTTGGTACTGGCACAAGAACAGACCCATAGACCAATGGAACAGACTAGAGAGCCCTGATGTAAACCCAACCATATATGGTCAATTAATATATGATAAAGGAGCCATGGACATACAATGGGGAAATGACAGCCTCTTCAACAGCTGGTGTTGGCAAAACTGGACAGTTACATGCAAGAGAATGAAACTGGATTATTGTTTAACCCCATACACAAAAGTAAACTCAAAATGGATCAAGGACCTGAATGTAAGTCATGAAACCATAAAACTCTTAGAAGACAACATAGGCAAAAATCTCCTGAATATAAGCATGAGCAACTTCTTCCTGAACACATCTTCTCGAGCAAGAGAAACAAAATAAAAAATGAACTCATGGGACTACATCAAACTAAAAAGTTTCTCTACGGCAAAGGATACCATCAAAACAACAAAAAGGCACCATACAGTATGGGAGAGTACATTTGTAAATGACATATCTGACAATGGGTTAACATCCAAAATATATAAAGAACTCACATGCCTCAACAAACAAAAAGCAAATAACCCTATTAAAAAATGGGCAGAGGATATGAAGAGACAGTTCTTCAAAGAAGAAATTCAGATGGCCAACAGGCACAAGAAAAGATGCTCCACATCACTAATCATCAGGGAAATGCAAATTAAAACCACAATGACATCACGTCACACCAGTAAGGATGGCCACCATCCAAAAGACTAAGAACAACAAATGCTGGCGAGGATGAGGAGAAAGGGAACCCTCCTACATTGCTGGTGGGAATGTAAGCTAGTTCAACCATTGTGGAAAGCAATATGGAGGTTCCTCAAAAAACTAAAAATAGAAATACCATTTGACCCTGGAATCCCACTCCTTGGAATTTACCCAAAGAATACAACTTCTCAGATTCAAAAAGACATATGCACCCCTATGTTTATCACAGCCCTTTTTACAATAGCCAAGATATGGAAGCAAACTAAGTGTCCATCAGTAGCTGAATGGATAAAGAAGAGGTGGTACATGTACACAATGGAATACTATTCAGCCGTAAGAAGGAAACAAATCCTACCATGTGCAACTGCATGGATGGAGCTGAGGATATTAAGCTCAGTGCAATAAGCCAGGAGGAGTAAGACAAGTGCAAAATGATTTCCCTCATTTGTGGAGTATAACAATGAAGCAAAACTGAAGGAACAAAATAGCAGCAGATTCCGAGACTCCGAGAAGGGAATAGTGGTTACCAAAGGGGAGGGGTGTGGGAGGGCAGGTGGGGATTAAGGGGTATTAAGTTTAGTACACATGGTGTGGGGGATCCCTGGGAAAACAGTGTAGCACAGATATGTTAAATAGTGAATCTGTGGCATCTTAGTACACTGATGGACAGTGACTGCATTGGGGTATGGGTGGGGATTTGATAATATGGGTAAATGTAGTAACCACATTGTATTTTCATGTGAAACCTTCATAAGAGTGTATATCAATAACACCTTAATAAAAAAAAAAAGTAAAAAAAAAAAAACCAGTCCAAAAAATCTAACATGAATTTGATCCTGCCTTCCTCAGTATCTACACTAACTACAAATCTTTCGAGAAGGAAGTGGCAAGGGAGCAAAAATACCTCCTGAAATATCTAGCCATTAGCCAATTTCTTATAATCCAGTAAGAACACCACTGGGAAACATGGACCCAGGGGATCCAAACTATTAAACCGTATTTGGGAAAGAGGGGACTGCTGGCTGTTCTGGTACATAACAATAGCTAAGAGTCAGACCGCATATACAATCTAAGAAATTTAGGATTCTTTTAAAAAATGCTTACCATTGAAATGTATAGCATTCCATGGAAGGAATTCAAAAGTCAGTTATTTAGGTGAACATTAGCCTTCAAATAAAACAAAATATAGATACTGATGAATCAAATTTCATTTTAAGAATGAAAAATCTTTCTAAAACACAAATCTGATTATGACATTTTGTTTAAAATTCCTCAACAATTCCCCAGTTTGGGGGATAAAGTTCAAACTCTCTACTCTGATCCCTGTATCCTCTCTAGTCCCATTTCCTGCTTCCCTACCCTCCATACTCACACTCCAGCAAAATAGCAAGTTGCCAGCGCATATCATGCCTTTTCTTTTTTTGTGTGTGTGGTTTTTTTTATTATTAAGGTATGATTGATATACACTCATATGAAGGTTTCACATGACAAAACAATGTGGTTACTACATTTACCCATATTATCAAGTCCCCACTCATACCCCAATGCAGTCACTGTCCATCAGTGTAGCAAGATGACACAGATTCACTGTTTGCCTTCTCTGTGCTACACTGTTTTCCCTGTGATCCCCCACACCATGTGTACTAAACATAATATCCCACAATCCCCTTCTCCCACCATCCCCACCCGCCCTCCTACACCCCTCCCCTTTGGTAACCACTACCTCCTTCTTGGAGTCTCTGAGTCTGCTACTATTTTGTTCCTTCAGTTTTGCTTCATTGTTATACTCCACAAATGAGGGAAATCATTTGGCACTTATCTTTCTCCACCTGGCTTATTTCACTTAGCATAATATCCTCTAGCTCCATCCATGTTGTTGCAAATGGCAGGATTTGTTTCCTTCTTATGGCTGAATAATATTCCATTGCGTATATGTTCCACCTCTTCTTTATCCATTCATCCACTGATGGACACTTACGTTGCTTCCATATCTTGGCTATTGTAAAAAGTGCTGCAATAAACATAGGGGTGCATATGTCTTTTTGAATCTGAGTTGTATTCTTTGGGTAAATTCCAAGGAGTGGGATTCCAGGGTCAAATGGTATTTCTATTTTTAGTTTTTTGAGGAACCTCCATATTGTTTTCCACAATGGTTGAACTAGCTTACATTCCCACCAGCAGTGTAGGAGGGTTCCCCTTTCTCCGCATCCTCACCAGCATTTGTTGTTCTTAGTCTTTTGGATGGTGGCCATCCTTACTGGTGTGAGGTGATATCTCATTGTGGTTTTAATTTGCATTTCCCTGATGATTAGTGATGTGGAGCATCTTTTCATGTGTCTGTTAGCCATCTGAATTTCTTCTTTGGAGAACTGTCTCTTCATATCCTCTGCCCATTTTCTAATTGGGTTATTTGCTTTTTGGATGTAAGTTCTTTATATATTTTGGATGTTAACCCCTTGTGGGATATGTCATTTACAAATATATTGTCCCATACTGTAGGATGCCTTTTTGTTCTGTTGATGGTGTCCTTTGCTGTAGAGAAACTTTTTAGTTTGATGTAGTCCCATGAGTTCATTTTTGCTTTCGCTTCTCTTGCTTGAGGAGATGCATTCAGGAAGAAGTCGCTCATGCTTATATTCAGATTTTTGCCTATGTTGTCTTCTAAGAGTTTTATGGTTTCATGACTTACATTCAGGTCCTTGATCCATTTCGAGTTTACTTTTGTGTATGGGGTTAAACAATAATCCAGTTTCATTCTCTTGCATGTAACTGTCCAGTTTTGCCAACACCAGCTGTTGAAGAGGCTGTCATTTCCCCATTGTATGTCCATGGCTCCTTTATCATATATTAATTGACTATATATGGTTGGGTTTACATCAGGGCTCTCTAGTCTGTTCCATTGGTCTATGGGTCTGATCTTGTGCCAGTACCAATGAGTACTGTGACTTTGTAGTAATGCCTGAAGTTGGGGAGCATAATCCCCCCAGCTTTAATCTTCCTTCTCAGGATTGCTTTGGCTATTCGGGGTCTTTTGTGGTTCCATATGAATTTTAGAATGATTTTCTCTAGTTTGTTGAAGAATACTGTTGGTATTTTGATAGGAATTGCATTGAATCTGTAGATTGCTTTAGGCAGGATGGCCATTTTGACAATATTAATTATTCCTATCCATGAGCACGGGATGTGTTTCCATTTATTGCTATCTTCTTTAATTTCTCTCATGAGTGTCTTGAAGTTTTCAGAGTATAGGTCTTTCCCTTCCTTCGTTAGGTATACTCCTAGGTATTTTATTCTTTTTGATGCAACTTGGAATGGAATTGTTTTCCTGATTTCTCTCTCTGCTAGGTCATTGTTAATGTATAGGAATGCCATAGATTTCTGCACATTTATATTGTATCGCACAACTTTGCTGAATTCAGATATTAGATCTAGTAGTTTTGGAGTAGATTCTTTAGGGTTTTTTATGTACAATATCATGTCATCTGGAAACAGGGACAGTTTAACTTCTTCCCTGCCAATCTGGATGCCTTTTATTTCTTTGTGTTGTCTGATTGCCATGGCTAGGACCTCCAGTACTATGTTGAATAGAAGTGGGGAGAGTGGGCATCCTTGTCTTGTTCCCGATCTTAAAGGAAAGCTTTCAGCTTGTCGCTGTTAAGTACAATGTTGGCTGTGGGTTTGTCATATATGGCCTTTATTATGTTCAGGTACTTGTCCTCTATACCCATTTTGTTGAGAGTTTTTATCATGAATGGGTGTTGAATTTTGTCAAATGCTTTTTCAGCATCTATGGAGATGATCATGTGGTTTTTGTCCTTCTTTTTGTTGATGTGGTGGATGATGTTGATGGATTTTCGTATGTTGAACCATCCTTGCATCCCTGGAATAAATCCTTCTTGATCTTGATGGACGATTCTTTTGATGTATTTTTGAATTCGGTTTGCTAATATATTGAGTGTTTTTGCATCTATGTTCATCAGGGATATTGGTCTGTAGTTTTCTTTTTTGGTGGAGCCTTTGCCTGGTTTTGGTAGAGTGATGCTGGCCTCATAGAATGAGTTTGGAAGTATTCCCTCTTCTTCTACTCCTTGGAAAACTTTAAGGAGGATGGGTATTAGGTCTTCACTAAATGTTTGATAAAATTCAGAGTGAAGCCATCTGGTCCAGGAGTTTTGTTCTTAGGTAGTGTTTTGATTACCAGTTCAATTTCATTGCTTGTACTTGGTCTGTTCAGATTTTCTGTTTCTTTCTGGGTCAGCCTTGGAAGGTTGTATTTTTCTAGAAAGCTGTCCATTTCTTCTAGGTTTTCCAGTTTGTTAGCATGTAATTTTTCATAGTATTCTCTAGTAGTTATTTGTATTTCTGTGGTGTCCATAGTAATTTTTCCTTTCTCATTTCTGATTCTGTTTATGTGAGTAGACTCTCTCTTTTTCTTCATAAGTCTGGCTAGGGGTTTATCTATTTTGTTTATTTTCTCGAGGAACGAGCTCTTGTTTTCGTTGATCCTTTCTATTGTTTTATTCTTCTTGATTTTATTTATTTCTGCTCTAAACTTTATTATGTCCCTCCTTCTACTGACTTTGGGTCTCATTTGTTCTTCTTTTTCTAGTTTTGTTAATTGTGAGTTTAGACTGCTCATATGGGAGTGTTCTTCCTTCCTGCGGTAGGCCTGTATTGCAGTATACTTCCCTCTTAGCATGGCCTTTGCTGCGTCCCACAGATTTTGCGGTGTTGAATTATTGCTGTCATTTGTCCCCATATATTGCTTGATCTCTGTTTTTATTTGGTCATTGATCCATTGGTTATTCAGGAGCATGTTATTAAGCCTCCATGTGTTTGTGGGATTTTTCATTTTCTTTGCGTAATTCATTTCTAGGTTCACTCTTTTGTGGTCTGAGACTCTGGTTGGTACAATTTCAATCTTTTGAATTTACCGAGGCTCTTTTTGTGGCCTAGGATATGATCTATTCTTGAAAATGTTCCATGTGCACTTGAGAAGAATGTGTTCTGCTGCTTTTGGGAGTACAGTTCTGTAGATGTCTGTTAGGTCCATCTGTTCTAATGTGTTGTTCAGTGCCTCTATCTCCTCTGTCTGGTTGATCTGTCCTTTAGAGTGAGTGGTGTGTTGAAGTCTCCTAGAATGAATGCATTGCATTCTATTTCCCCCTTTAATTCTGTTAGTATTTGTTTCACATATGTAGGAGCTCCTGTGTTGGGTGCATAGATATTTATAATAGTTATATCTTCTTGTTGGATTGACCCTTTTATCACTATATAATGTCCTTCTTTGTCTCTTGTGACTTTCTTGTTTTGAAGTCTATGTTGTCTGATATAAGTAGTGCAACTCCTGCTTTTTTCTCCTTATTAGTTGCATGAAATGTCTTTCTCCATCCTTTCATTTTTAGTCTGTGTATGTCTTTGGGTTTAAAGTGAGTCTCCTGAAGGCAGCATATAGATGGGTCTTGTTTTTTTTATCCATTCAGTGACTCTATGTCTTTTGACTGTTGCATTCAATCCATTTACATTCAGGGTGATTATAGGTAGGTATGTACTTATTGGCATTGCAGGCTTCAGATTCGTGGTTACCGAAGGTTCAAGTTTAACTTCGTTACTATCTGAGAGTCTAACTTAACTCACTTATTATGGTATTACGAACAGAATCTAAAGGTTCTTTTTTATTTTCTTCCTCCTCCATTCTTTATATATTAGGTATCATATTCTGTACTGTTTGTCTATCTGTGGATTGATTTTGGGGATAGTTAATTTAATTTTGCATTTTCTTAGTAATTAGCTGTTCTACTTTCTTTACTGTGGTTTTATTACCTCTGGTGACAGCTATTAAACTGTAGGAACACTTCCATCTATAGCAGTCCATCCAAAATAGACTGTAGAGATGGTTTGTGGGAGGTAAATCCTCTCAGCTTTTGCTTATCTAGGAATTGTTTAATCCCTCCTTCAAATTTAAATGATAATCTTGACAGATAAAGTAATCTTGGTTCAAGGCTCTTCTGCTTCATTGCATTAAATACATCATGCCATTCTCTTCTGGTCTGTAAGGTTTCTGCTGAGGAGTCTGATGTTAGCCTGATCGGTTTTCCTTTGTATGTGATCTTATTTCTCTCTCTGGCTGCTTTCAATAGTCTGTCCTTATCCTTGATCTTTGCCACTTTAATTACTATATATCTTGATGTTTTCTTCCTTGGGTCCCTTGTGTTTGGAGATCTGCACACCTCCATGGCCTGAGAGACTATCTTCTTCCCCAGACTGGGAAGTTTTCAGCCATCACCTCCTCAGAGACACTTTCTATCCCTTTTTCTCTCTCTTCTTCTTCTGGTACCCCTATAATGCGAATATTGTTCCATTCAGATTGGTCACACAGTCTCTCAATATTCTTTCATTCTTAGAGATTCTTTTTTGTCTCTGTGCCTCAGCTTCCTTGTCCTCTTCTCTAGTTTCTAGTTTATTTATTGTCTCCTCCACTGTACCCAATCTGCTTTTAATACCATCCATTGTGCTCTTCAATGATTGGATCTCTGACTGTAATTCATTCCTGACTTCTTGAATATCTTTCCGTACCTCCATGAGCATGTTAATGATTTTTATTTTGAACTCCCTTTCAGGGAGAGTCATGAGGTTAATATCATTTAAATCTTTCTCAGGAGTTGTATTAATAGTTTTACTCTGGACCAGGTTCCTTTGGCGTTTCATATTTGTGTATGGCGCCCTCTAGTGCCCAGAAGCTCTACTCTCTGGAGCTGCTCAGCCCCTGAAGCAATGTTGGGGATTGCAGGGCTTCCTGGCTGCTATGCCTGTCTCCACTGCCTGAACCAGTGGGCTGAGCACACAGGTATAAGCCTCTGTGCTTTGCGTTTTCAGTTACTGTAGACAGATCTTCCCTCTGGCTGGCCTAACACCAGGGTAGGGTTTCCCGGTTTGCAAGCCTGGTGGGGCTGGCCAGGAGAAAGGCACAGTAGTCTGCCTGTCACAGAAGGGGTTCCTGGAGCCGTGCAGGCAGACAGGGAACTGGCACACCTGCAGATCATGAAAGCTCCCAATCTGCTGGGCAGAGCACACCAGGACAATTTTGTCTACCTGTCCTTTCTCCTGAGCAGTAAGCTCTGTGCAATCCTTGCCCCTTTAGCAGCCCTCTTGCTAAAGGCTTCTTTGTTAGGAAGTCTCTCAGATGGCCCGCCTTTCTTTTGTCCCAGAGCAGCTGGATAATCTGAATCCCTGCTTTCCACAAGCCGCTGGAATCTTAGTCACTCCAGGAATTCTGCCTGTCTTAGCTTTCCAACGCCCTAATTACGAGAGTATCATGCAAGCACCGTGAAACGTAAGTTTGTGCTCCCAGAGCAGATCTCCAGAGTTAGGTATTCAGCAGTCCCAGATCTCCACTCCCTCCTGCTCCGTTCCTCTTCCTCCCACTGGTGAGCTGGGGTGGGCGAAGGGCTAGGATCCCGCAGGACCACAGCTTCAATACGTTTCCCTTTTCTGTGAGGGCTGCTCTTGTCTCCAGGTGTATGCAGTTTGTTGCAGTCCTCTTTCCTGTTGCTCTTTCAATAGTAGTTGTATTAGTTATATTTTCATATTATATGCAGTTTTAGGAGGAAGCCTCTGTCTCACTTCTCATGCCGCCATCTTTAATATATCATGCCTTTTCAAACAGGATAGATGAGGCAGCTTAAAGGAACTTCCACTGGCTAAGCTGTGACAATTTAAGCATCAAAACATTTTGAAACGAAAGGGTAGGTAGATAATAAATACAACTGTGAAAAGCTATCCATTTATAATGACACTTAAGAGATAAAAGCTTATATGAAATGTACTAAAAGTTCCAATACCAAGAAGAGTAACTATAATAGGGTATTTGATTTTTAAAAATTTTGGTATTAACATACATTTATATGAGGAACATTGTGGTTACTACATTCCCCCCATTATCAAGTCCACACCACACACTCCATTACAGTCACTATCCATCAGTGTAGTAAGATGCTATAGAATCACTACTTGTCTTCTCTGTGCTCTCCTGCCTTCCCCATGCCCACCCCCTACATTATGTGTGCTAATCATAATGCCCCTTATTTCCCTTATCCTTCCCTTCCCACCCATTCTCCCCAGTCCCTTTCCCTTTGGTAACTGTTAGTCCATTCTTGGGTTCTGTGAGTCTGCTGCTGTTTTGTTCCTTCAGTTTTTTCTTTATTCTTATACTCCACAGATGAGTGAAATCATCTGATACTTGTCTTTCTCCACCTGGCTTATTTTACTGAGCATAATACCCTCTAGATCCATCCATGTTGTTGCAAATGGTAGGATTTGTTTCCTTTTTATGGCCGAATAATATTCCATTGTGTATATGTACCACATCTTCTTTATCCATCATCTACTGATGGACACTTAGGTTGCTTCCATTTCTTGGCTATTGTAAACAGTGCTGCGATAAACATAGGGGTGCATATATCTTTTTCAAACTGGGCTGCTGCATTCTTAGGGTAAATTCCTAGGAGTGGAATTCCTGGGTCAAATGGTATTTCTGTTTTGAGTTTTTGAGGAACCTCCTTTCTGCTTTCCACAATGGTTGAACTAATTTAAATTCCACCAGCAGTGTAGGAGGGTTCCCCTTTCTCCACATCCTTGCCAACATTTGTTGTTGTTTGTCTTTTGGATGGTGGCCATCGTAACTGGTGTTAGGTGATATCTCATTGTGGTTTTAATTTGCATTTCTCTGATGATTAGCGATGTGGAGCATCTTTTCATGTGCCTGTTGGCCTTCTGAATTTCTTCTTTGGAGAAATGTCTGTTTAGATTCTCTTCCCATTTTTTAATTGGATTATTTGCTTTTTGTTTGTTGAGGTACATGAGCTCTTTGTATATTTTGGATGTCAACCCCTTATCGGATATGTTATTTATGAATATATTCTCCCATACTGTAGGATGTCTTTTTGTTCTACTGATGGTGTCCTTTGCTGTACAGAAGTTTTTTAGTTTGATATAGTCCCACTTGTTCATTTTTTATTTTGTTTCCCTTGCCCATGGAGATATGTTCATGTAGAAGTTGTTCATGTTTATATTCAAGAGAGTTTTGTCTATGTTTTCTTCTAAGAGTTTTATGGTTTTGTGACTTACATTCAGGTCTTTGATCCATTTCAAGTTTACTTTTGTATATGGAGTTAGACAATAATCCAGTTTCATTCTCTTGCATGTAGCTGTCCAGTTTTGCCAACACCAGCTGTTGAAGAGGCTGTCATTTCCCCATCGTATATCCATGGCTCCTTTGTCGTATATTAATTGACCATATATGCTTGGGTTAATATCTGGACTCTCAGAGTATTTGATTTTTAAAATTGTTTTATGTAGAGAAGTATGAAAAAAGGTACAAAAACATTCATATTTTTAAAATATACATCTGTTTATAAAGTCTGGATATACAGTTGTTTCTGTCTGAAGGTAGGAAAGACTGAATACAGGGAATTTTGAGTATGCAAATCTGACCCTGCAAAGGAAGTAACTATATCAAGAATAAAAGGACTGATTGATATGAGATCATTCCTAATAATAAGGTAGAAAGAGGATCCAACAATTAATCTGCACCAGTAATCACTGGAACACAAAAAGCAACTACAATGAAATTTCAATGATGTAATCCAAAATTACAAGTTAAACAAATGCCCAAAGAAGAGGGCTGTAAATACAAACTAGATTATTAAAATCTTAGGAATGGAAACTCTAGGAATGGCTCTATAAATAATAGTCAGATACTAATAAGCCATACATAGCTTCTAATAATTTTAACAGACTATATATCAATATATAATAAAGACAGGACAATGGGTTGCATAATATTGGCTAAGCAAAACCTAAAGAACACATCATTCCAGGAAAAACTAAAACCTATATAAAAGGTATGATCTTACAAAACTTTTTGGTTATAAATTCAGTTATTAAAAGTAGCCCAGTCACAGAATCAGCTCAGGTTTGAAATACTCTGGTAAAAGCAACCAGGAACAAAGCCTTAACCAAAAATCAACAACAGGTCAGGAATCCAAATTCTATAGCCTTTGCTGGACTGGAGTATTAGTCCTTGTCTTTTTGTTCTGATAGGATTACTATAATCTCTGAAGATTAAAAAATAAAAATAACCTACTACTAGAAGCCTAGGAAAATAATTAAGGATAAGTATGTTGTAATCCTAAGCAGAGAAGCACAGTTAATGACTATTTTGTTCACTGGATTTTTAGGGTGGTTGGAGTATTCAAAAGAATCAACCATACTACATTTGTAATAGTAATTTTAATCACTTAAAGGTATCTAACTAAATTTGTAATCAAATGTTAAAATGATAATACTTGATTTTAGATTTTTTGTTTCATAGATACATGCAGTTATTTAAGCCTTAACATTGCAGTTTTGAGTCCTCCTCTCTATATACAAAAGCCTTAGACATTACAGAATCCAATGAATATAAGCCTCTTAAGTCAGAGACTGTCTCATCTGACCTTGTAATCAACTCCTAGCATAGTGCCTGTACTGCAGTCAGTTCTCAGTGTTTCTTAAATGAAAGAATGAATGATAAGAATTATAAAAACCCAAAAGACAAATAAATCAAACATTCTCCCTCCTTACCTGTTTTTTTTTTCCCCTTTTGACCTGGAACCTGTTCTAAGCTATCTTGGCCTTTTCTCATTAACATGGAGAGTGATGCATCATAGGCTCTGAACAGGTCCACAACTTCATGTAAGGCAACATCTGTTATGAGATCACAGCTCAAGACCAGTACATCTGTCTGTTAAATGGAGAAGAGGAAAGTCAGTATCACAAAGGACAATGGGTCACATAAATCATCCATACAAACTTGCAATGGATTAGAAGCACAGACAAACTGCACATTTATTTTCAAACCTCTTTCATAGCATGAGAATAAGTAAAATAAATGGTGTTGTTCTAACTGAACTGTGCTGGGGAGTGTCTAAAATATCTACCTCCCTTTTGCGTGTGTCTTACTGGTGCTGTCCCTGAGACACCTGTGGAATCCTGGGCTCTAAGGAACAGAATCTGAAAACTGCCACATTGTCTCTATGGCTATGAAATTAAATTATCTTAAATTTATATATCCCTTTGCAGTTTGAAAAGCATTTTCATAGTTTGAGGATTCAATAATAGTTATGAAATACTACAAAGCTGTCACTTTGCTACAACTCTAGGGAATAACAGGATGAATATAATGTAATGTCCCCATTCTTGGGAAATCAATCTAGTAAACAATTATAATACAACCTCAGGTTTGTATAAAAGCATCATTTAATCCTTATAGTAATACCATGGGGATGGGGTTGTTACTATTATTAGTTCCTATTTGTATGGACAAGAAATATGAGGCCTAATTACTATAGTGCCTGGCACATCACAGGTGTTTAGTAATTGCTTGATGAATCAATGAATAAATCAGTGAAGTAAAAAAAGATTTTTTCATGTGATGGGTTTTCTGATGCAATTCTTGTAATTCAGATTAATTACAATAATAACTAATAACAGTAATTAATGTTTACTGAATGCTTAATATTGGCCAGGAACTGTGATAACACCATGCATCACCTCAATCTTCAGAACCCTATGCAGCA
The DNA here is from genome assembly GCA_029783875.1 of Phataginus tricuspis. Lineage (NCBI taxonomy): Eukaryota > Metazoa > Chordata > Mammalia > Pholidota > Manidae > Phataginus > Phataginus tricuspis. Next base: position 35,745,285 of record JAQQAC010002837.1, read on the forward strand.
AGCACTATTATTTGCATTTTACAGACAAAGAAACAGGTTTACAGTAGTTATGTAACTAAGATCTAATAACTAGGAATGACTATTCATATAACTAAAGAATCTGCACTATTGAAGAGGTTAAAGAAATATAGCTTTGCTAGTTTGATGATTCATTTAAGGGAGGTTCTAGTCCACAGTATTGGTTACCAAACAGATACAAATTTAGATCTTAGACAGATACTCTAAATTTTGGTCTGTCTAGTACCTAATACTGTGGGTACTAGATATCAACTAGAGTATCATATTTTAAGAGTAACCTTGATAAACTAAAAGTATAAATAAGAAGACAAGCAAGATGATGATGAAAGAGCTGGAAACCATGACAGCTAAAAAGAAAAGAAAAGATTGTGTGTGAGACAGTGGGCAGGGCAAGGAGTAGGGGTGGGGTTAAAAAAAGAAAGAGATAATAGCGCTATTCAAATACTGGACAGTCTTAAGGAAGAACCAAATTTTACCTGACTAGCCCAAGAGCAAAACTAAGAAGGAATAGGTAAAACATGAGTAAAAGTATTTATGGTTTCCAAACCTATCTTCTGTCATCAGAGGTAGTCAAAAACAGTAATTTTGTAAGCTAATGCGTTTTCCATCTTAAAAGTACTCAAGCAGAAACTGGATTATTACTTGCAATGATTTATTTATCTAATATTTATTGAGCACTTACCTAGGCTCGGCCAGACCCTATGCTGCAATACGGAGGAAACTTGGACTAGAAAGTGTTAATGTGAAGTGCTAAGAAAGGCTACTTAATACGTTTTAAACAAATTTCTACCTATACATCCTGCCATTATGTTTTATCACAAATGCAGAAAACATAAGTCCAAAAGCAATCAATTGGAAAACAAGTTCATTAAATGGCAGTTAAAATTGACTAGACCAGTGCTTCTTAACAGCACATCCGCAGTTTCCCAGAGGTGCCTTGGGGAAAGCCTGGTTCCTACTGCCCTTCCTGAGCAAATCATGGCAGCTCCTCTTTTATTAATTTTATTTTCTAGGCTTCTGGTTTTTAAAATAGGTTCTGCTACTTTAAAAAATCTGAAAAACACTGGAGTAAATTTTCCCAGGTTTAGGAATAAAATGAACACAGGCATACGTTGGCGATACTACGGGTTCAGACCCAGACCACAGCAATAAAGTGAATATTGGAATTAAGTGAATCAAATGATTTTTTTTGTTTCCCAGTGCATATAAAAGTTATGTCTACTCTATACTGTAGTCTATTAGTTATGCAATAACATTGTCTAAAAAAATGTACATACCTTAATTAAAAAATATTTATTGCTAAAAAATGCTAACCATCATCTAAGCCTTTAGTGAGTCATAATCATTGATCACAAATCACCACAACATAGTAATAATCAAAAAGTTTGAAATATTCTAAGAATTTCCAAAATGTGACATAGAGAGAAGTGAGCAAGTGCTGTTGGAAGATGGTGCTGACAGACTTGTTTGACACAACCTTGCCACAAACCTTCAAGATGTAAAAAACCCAATATTTGCAAAGTACAATAGAGTGAAGCACAATAAAATGAGGTTTGCCTGTTATGGAAGATATGGAAATTTCTGTTAGTGTTTGCAATTTCTAAGGTTTTAACTTAAAATCAAGAATCCTGCCTTGGGTAGGAAAGTGGATGACTTCAACTCACATTCTACTGCAGCAAAGAATCATGTTTGCTCAGAAAAGTGAGGCACACCCATCAGAATGTCTTATCTTATTGCCTAAAATTTCTTATTCTGAATATAAAGCCTGTACCATAACTGTCATTTATTTTTCTACATATATTAATTATTTATAGCCTAAACAATTCCTTTTGAAGGCCTCTTAAGGTTAAAAAGTTCAAATTTGGATTTTGTTCTACTCTGCTTATGGTTCTCTTAATGTCCCTGATCTTAACTCTGGGCTAAAAAAAAAAAAAAAGTCCTATAAACATCTTTTTTAAGAAAAATATTCCTTAGCTCACCATCCAGGAACCACCAAACATTAACAAATAGTCCACATTCATGCAAGTTAAGGAAGAAATAGCATGCAGAATCCTACTTATAACAATGCTTAGAAAACCAGGGGGCATGAGCCATCACTAAAGTTGTCGCTACAGCAGCACAGAAGTCCCATTTCATTATAGTGAAAATGACAACGGAGGGAAAAAAAAGTCCTTTCTATTTTTGTAAGTTTCTCTAATGAGATGACTGACTTTTACAAGCTGACTGTTCTACAATAAAGTGAATTATCAAGTGCACTCCAAAGTGAAGAAAATGACCCAATGCAGATGCTTCTGAAGTGGTGACAAAGTTGTCTTGGAAAATAAATGCTGTTATCATTCAGTATCTGCAAAAAATAAATCTGTCAGTATAGAATGTCTAACAGGTCCTGCATAATTGTGAACAGTCTGCAGCCTCATTTTTCTCTTTGCTTTTATATGACTTTTTGCCAAACTGAATGCAAAATCCCCAAGGAGCACAAGGAACAGACTCCCCCCAATGTCTGGTTGCCATCTGTTCTCAGAGTGAAAAGAAAGGAGTCAGTATGAAAGGGCAGGGCCTGAGCTACAGACAGAGGTGCTATTCCATCAGGCCCTCTCCTGCTTTTGTTCCCAGAGAATGCAGCAAGTAATACTGAGACCAAACACAGACCCACCCTCTTTGCAACTCTACCACTTCCAGAGCAAAGCCATTGCTGTCTGATCAATGTACTTTCTTTCCAAAGCTGGATATCCTGGAAGAAGAAACAAAAGTCTAAAAAGGAAAACTAAATCATCTTACATCTTCATAATACTACCTGTTTTTCTTTACATTTTTATAAATGCTGTAACATGAAGAAAACAAATGACTAAGTTTTTATTGTTATGTTTAAAATGTAAATTCCATTCTAGAAATGCAAATGTTCTTTTACTAACTGGGCCCAGAAAGAAAAAGTGGAAAAACTGTTAAAAGCCAGAAGCTTTTCTGATCATGTATGACCACAAGCCATGAATAAACATAGATTCTTTGGACGGTGAAGCAACTGTGTATTTGAAATGCAGTTCACTTGAAATTTCCCTGGACATACCAACCCTCAGCTGCCTCATGTTTGAGGGACCAGTTGTTTCCTAACAACAGTGTGCCTCTTCTGTAGAGATCAACTGGAATCTCCACAGACCTTCCTAATCACTATTCGAACAGTCCTCAGTATGTCTTATCACAAGCCTCTTCCTCTAAAGGAGAGGGCAATGTCAAGGATAAAAAGCACAGCTCTAAAGGACATCAAATGTGTGTATTTTTGACAACAAAGTCTTCAAGGGAAGGCGAAGACAGAACTTTAATGTTTGGGGAGAAATCAAGACACCAGGAATTCAAAACCCAAACTGCTGCCAGTTAGTCTTGGCTAAAACAAACAAATTAAGCTCAGAAGACCCAATTACCAAGCCATGGCAAAACCCAGAAATCCCTCATTACAAGAACATTTTCAATCAAGCCAAAACCACTGAGTAAAACTAGAAGAAAAAAAATAAATTAAATCAGAAAACTAATGTATGTGTGTATTGGTGGTATTTGGTGGGATGGGAGGTGGGGAGAGCTACTGGGAATAGCCTCTTTTCTTTTCCTGGCAGCTGTTCCATGACAGATTGTTATAAATAACACAATCTGGCAAACAATTTCCTATGGCAAGGAAAAAGAAAACATACTTATTCTCTGGAAAAAAACTGTTAGGGCAAGGTAACAACTATGCTTTTCCCCACCCAGCACTTCCACAAACAATGGCTACAATCCAGGTCACTATGCTGTGCTCCACCCCTGCCCATATGGAACTAATGAATTCAGTTACTGGGTGTGATAATGAATAGTCAAAATTTACATTTCCCTATGTGGTCCAATCCCAATCCAATCCCCAAGAGTAGTTTGGTGCTTTAATAAACAACAGCTAACTGCAATGAAGACCTCACTGTTTAATTTTAATTGAAAATGCTTGTTGAAGATTCCTCATCTGCAGTCCCAAAGTGCGTGGCAAAGGAACAACTGCCACTTTGTTTTTACCGAAATTGGGGCAGTAAGTGCAGGAAGAAATGACCGATTAATCTCATAGTAAGAAATGTGATAATCCGCAGGCTCTAGAGCTAAACATCCTTCCTGTGTTCCTCAGCTTAATCACAGTGTCACCACGATCCAGGATCTAAGTCAGAAATCTAGCCATCATCTAGGACTAAAGTCCTCCCTCTCATGCCCAGGCCCCACCTAACATCTCACTAGTCCTCCTCTTTGATCGCCACTGCACTACCTTAGTTTCAGCCTCAAAATATTTTTCCAGTCTCTTAACTAGTCTCTCTCACTCCAGTTTTCTCCTGTTCTAATACATATTTTCCCCTGCTTATTTCATTTCCTTGCTTAAAGACATTCTATGATAGTGTTTTCCAAACATAAAATATGCAACACTTACCAACTTATCTCCATTTACTTTTTAAATTTACTTAAAAATACACAAATCACTATAAATGATGCAATATGCTCTTTATATAACATATACAAAATTAGGTATTTTTAAAAGAAGACATAAAATTAAAAGAACTAAACATCCTAACATTTTCCTGTGGTACTCCGTCATGCACACCCCCTGGCTCTGAGAACATCCCATTTTGGAGATCACTGCTCTACAGGACTGAGTTCAAATTCCTTAGCATGACATTAAGGGACTTCAAAATGTGACCCCACCTACCTAATTGAGCCTTCTCTTTACAGTTCCCCCTCCATGTCATAGCTAATGATAATTTGTTAGAGTAAACTGCTAAGAATGCATTCCTTATTCTCTTTTCCCATCCCACTACACATTCACCCATCAAGATTCAGATCTTGTCACAGTTATAAGGGACAGAGCCAATATATTATCTCCTTCAGATATGAAGTCTTTTCTGATCTGTTACAGACCTTAAATCACTAAATTGGATGACATGTTTTTATTTTTTCCCCCCATTTAGACTTTGAGTGTTATAAGGAGCTCTTTTATCTTCATATCTCCAGCATTCAACCTAGCGCTGGGCAAACAAGCATCAGTAATGTTAGCATGCTTCCTGTGGCCTTCTCCTGGCTTAAATTTTAATCAAAGATTAAAACATTCAATTTCAGATGTTTAGAAATGGCATACATTGTACCAGAGCTGAGTGTTCCCTTTGACTCTGCAGCTTCCTAAAGCAATGAGGTCAGGAATGAACCTGCTGCCTCCAAAGAAGAGAAAGGCAGAGATTTCTGAAAGGAAAGAAATCAGATACAGCTCTCTTGGAGGGCATGGCAGGAGGGTGATATGCTAGATTTATAATTTTAAGATGGAGACTTAGTATTTATAGTTCTAATATTTATAGTTAATTTTCCTTCTCATAGGAAAGTTTCCTATGCAGGTTTGGAAAAAACAGAGGAATTCTAATCATCTTTCCTGTGTGAAGCTAAGAACTGAGAATGTGTTAAAATGCTAGTCATTCCTCTTCCAGGATTTAGATAACTGCAGTTTTATTTTAATCTCCAAATGCACTGATGCACTGATATTAGAAATAACAAATGCTTTTTCTGTCCTCTCAAACCGACCCTTCACTTGGCAATAATTCATTATTCTGAACTTACATTAACATTCTTGAGTCAGACACAAATACTCCATAGGATAAAAAATATCATTGTTGCATTTTTAAAAAGACCATTGAACATGTTCTTACATTTGCATTACATATTTTCTGCCTATAGCTTGAATTTTAATTTTATCCTTAAGTATGACATAGAAAATATTGTCCAGTTTACTTGGAAACCAGAAAGCTTGAGAGAAGGTCAGCAGAGGATGGTTAGGGGCTGTGATAAAGGGGAGTTTATAACATTGTGAGAAAATGACAATTAAAAAGTTAAAAAGAAAAAGAAAAACTAAAATCAGGGTTTTATCACCCCCCCACAAAAACAACTTCTAAGATAAGGTATATATATTTTTCCTATTAATTCCACATGTGACTTTGAATAAGTCACCCCCTTTTTGGGCCTCAGTTTCCTCATCTATAAGGTAAGAGGACTACACCATCTCTGAAGTCCTTTATGGTATAAAGTTGTACGATTACAAGGGTCAGGCTACCCTCAATTCTTTACCTAGAGCTACACTCTGGGTTTGGAGGCATTAAAATAATGGTGGTGATCTTAAAGTCCTGAATTTCTCATCTACTTTGGGAACCATCATGAAAGATCAAATCAAGTTGTGTATAATTCTGATGCTTAGCACATTTAATTAAACTAGAATTTTTTCAAAAGTAATAATCCCTGTATGGCATATATGGCAATTCTCAGTTAATCAGAGAAGTCAGCCACAAAAACCATCTTAAAAATGTTACTACCCAAGTTCATTCATTAAAGGATGTGTCTTTTAGTATCTTTTCAGCAACAGGCTGAGTAATCACATACTTTTAGGGTTCCAATCCATAAAGATAAAAGTAAATCTTACAATCATATAGTACTTTACAATCTCTAAGTATGATATATAAGTTATTTTGAAATACAACCATATTCTAATTTTTGTATAAAATTATAGGGATGAATAAATAAAATTGCAGGTCTAAAATATGGAACAAATGGGACTTTCCAGTGAAAAAAATGGTGGCTAGGAAGGCAAGGTGAAAACCTCCTCCCACACACACACCAAGGAAGCAACTACAGCAAATACAACTAACCCTGAAAATGACCTGAAGACTGCAGAACAGACCACCCACACCTGGGGAAGAAGAGAAGACCATACAGAAAAGGGTAAAGTGGCAGAGCCACGATGGAGCAGGACCCAAGCCTGTTCCCCATCCCAGCCCACAGGCAAGAGGATGAGGAATGGAGCAGGGGAGAGGATAGGCATTCAGGAACTGGGCACACCTGGCCCTGGAGATCTGCTCTGGGAATGCAAGTCCACTGCATAGGGCTTTGGTGATTAACAGGCACTGGGCACCAGGGAGAGATGGAACACTCTGGGGAGCTGATACTCCCGTCACTTGTGAAGGACTGTTGGTCCCGCTGAGACCCAACTTAGAGGTTACAGTTTAAAAGATTTATCAGCAGCAGGAAAGGGGTCAGAGGGGTAGGGGTTGGATGGAGTTCTCTCTGCAGAAGAGGGGGCAGGTGGGTGATACTTCCCCAGTATTCCCTCAGCCCAACTTGTTGGGTGCTTGTGGGTGCCCCAGAACTGCAACTCCCAGGCACTTCTCTTCAGACCCACCTGCCTGGCTAGCTCAGCCCAGCAGTGGTCAGACTTTGCTGCCTGGCAGGTGGAGGGAGGCTTCCCCAGATTTCCCAGCCGTCTCTCAGCCCAACTGGGGAGTAGCCTGAGGGAACCAGCTCCAAACACTACTTCCTCTTCGCTGGCAGATTAGCCCTGTGCCACACTCTGCTGTGTACCTGGCTCCACCCACCCCATTAGCCCAGCAGCGCTGCCATCAATGCAGGGCAGGCAGAGGGTGGAGCTGACCACAACAATCCCAGCAGTAGCTCTACTGCATAGCTCATGAAAGGCCTATGCTGACAGAGATGAACTACTGACAGCAGACAGGCAGAAAGGAGGCCCTGCCCACAGCCTAGCAATAGCAACTGTGGCTCTTCCATGTCCTGGAAGTGTAGAGAACCCCTAACAAAAGAAGCCCCAGGAAGATAATACCAAGACATATAATAATTAAATGACAAAGATTAAGGTTAAAGAGAAGTTACTGAAAGCAGCTAGAGAGAGGCAAAAAAGTACTTGTAAGGGCAATCCCATAAAGCTATCAGCATATTTCTCAGCAGAAACTTTACAGGCTAGAAGGGAGGGCCATGAAATATTTAATGTATTGAAATAGAAGGACCTTCAACCAAGAATCCTCTACCCAGCAAGATTATCATTCAGAATTGAGGAAAAGATTAAAAGTTTCACAGATAAACAAAGGTAAAAGAATTCACCATTACTGAACTGGCCTTATAGAATATGTTAAAGGGACTTTTGTAGATGGAAATGTTCTTAAGCCTAAATATTTTTCAACAGTGAAAATAAACTCACAGTAAATGTAGTAGACCAATCCTTACTAGGCAGGTATGAAGTTAAAAAAAAAGTGGTAAAATCAACTATACACAAAATCAGTCAAGGGATACACAAAAAGTACAAATTACATCTAATATGTAAAGTGTGGAGGAAGAAGAAAAATAAAAAAGAAATACTTTTAGACTGTGTTCAAAATACAGCAACCAAATACAGACTGTTATATATTTAGGAAACTGTGAACCTTATGGTAACTGCAAAGCTAAAGCCTATAACAGATACACAAAAAATTCAAAAAAAGAAATCCAATCACAACACTAAATAAAACCATCAAATAACAAGAGAAGAGTATGAGTGGAAGAAAGAATCAGAGAGGAACTATAAAAATATCCAGAAAACAATTGATAAAATGGCAATAAGTACATACTATCAATAACTACCTTCAATGTATATGGACCGAATGCACCAATCAAGACAGGGTGGGAGATGGATAAAGAAACAAGACCCATCTATCTATATGCTGCCTACAAGAGACTCATTTCAGGCCTAAAGACATACAAAGACTGAAAATGAAGGGATGGAAAAGATATTTCATGCAAATAATACAGAGAAAAAAGCAGTAGCAGTACTTGTATCAAACAAAATAGATTTCAAAACAAAGAAAGTAACAAGAGACAAGGACATTACATAATGATAAAGAGATCAGTCCAGCTAGAGAATATAACAATTATAAATATCTATGCACCCAACATAGGAGCACCTAAATATGTAAAACAAATCCTAACAAAACTAAAGGGAGAAATAGACTGCAACTCAATTATATTAGGGGACTTTAATACACCACTTACATCAATGGACAGATCAACTAGACAGAAAATAAATAAGGAAACAGAGGCACTGAAAAACACACTAGATCAGAGAGACTTGACAGATACCTACAGAACATTCCACCCAAAAGCAGTAGTATACACATTTTTCTCAAGAGCACACAGAACATTCTCCAGAATAGATCACATATTAGAACACAAAAAGAGCCTCAATAATTAAAAAAAACATTGAAATTGTATTAAGAATATTTTCAGATCATAAAATTAGAAATAAATTAGAATGAAATTAGAAATAAATTACACAAAGAAAACAAAAAAATCCCACAAACACATGGAGGCTAAACAACATGCTTCCAGATAATCAATGGATCAATGAACAAATTAAAGAAACCAAGCAACACATGGAGACAAATGAAAAAAAAATACAACAGTTCAAAATACATGGGATGCTGCAGAAGTGGTTCTAAAAGTACACAGCAATTCAGGCCTACCTCAACAAACAAGACCAACTGCAAATAAACAGTGTAAACTCACAATGAAAGACACTAGAAAAAGAACAAATGAAACCCAAAGTTAGTAGAAGGAGAGACATAATAAAAATAAAATAGAGAATAAAAAATAGAAAAATATCAATGAAACCAAGAGCTGGTTCTTTGAGAAGATGACCAAAATAGACAACCCCCTAACCAGACATAACAAGAAAAAAGAGATGACACAAAATAGTTACAACTGATACCAAAGAAATAAATTAATAAAAATAAATAAATAAAAATTATTAGAGAATTCTATGAAAAATTATATGCCAAAAAATTGACAACCTAGAAGAAATGGACAAACTCCTAGAAAAGTACAACCTTCCAAGACTGGCTGAGGAAGAAACAGGAAATCTGAACAGACCTATTACCAGAAATGAAATTGAACTGCTATTCAAAAAACTCCCAACAAACAAAAGTCTGACACCAGATAGCTTCACAGGTGAATTCTAGTAAACATTTAAAGAAGAGCTAATACCCATCCTTCTTAAAGTATTCCAAAAGGGGGGGGGGGAATACTTCCAAACTCATTCTATGAGGCCAGCATCACTCTGATACCAAAACCACACAAACACTACAAAAAAAAGAAAATTATAGACCAATAATATCTCTGACAAACACAGATGCAAAAATCCTCAACAAAATATTAGCACACCAGATTCAAGAATACATCAAAAGGATCATCCATCACGACCAAATGGGATTTATCTCAGGGATGCAAGGATTTTACAATATTCATAAATCAATCAGTGTGATATATATGACATTAACAAAAAGGAAGATGAAAACCACATGATCTTCTTAATAGATGTTGAAAAAGCACTTAACAAAATTCAATATCCCATTCATGATAAAAACTCTCAACAAAATGGATCTAGAGGATATACCTCAACATAAACCACACATGACAAACCCACAGCTAATATCATACTCAATGGTGAAAAGCTGAAAGCTTTTTGTCTAAGATCAGGAAGAAGACAAGGATGCTCACCACTTTTATTCAACAGAGTACTGAAAGTCCCAGCCATGGCAATCAGACAAGAAAAAGAGATAAAAGGCATCCAAATTGGTAAAGTGGAAGTAAAACTGTCATTATTTGCAGATGCATGGCAATATATATAGAAAACCCTAAAGACTCCACCAAAAAACTTTTGGAATGAATAAATGGATTCAGCAAAACTGCAGAATACAAAATCAATATATGGAAATCTGTTGCATTTCTATATACTAACAACAAAGTAGCAGAAAGAGAAATCAGGAAAACAATTCCATTTACAATTGCATCAAAAATAATAAAATACCTAGGAGTAAACCTAACCAAGGAGGTGAAAGACTTTTACTCTGAAAACTATAAGACACTCATGAGAGAAATTAAAGAAGACACAAGTAAATGGAAATCTATGAATATATGATCTGTGAATAAATGAAAAAAATGAATATTTTATAGAGGAATTAAATATAGGTTCGGAAGACACTTGTAACCTCATCCAAGGTCACATAGCTAGTGAGTGATGGAACAAGAATTAGAATCCAGGTCTACCTGCCTTCTTGAAAGCCTGTGTTCTATTCATTATGCCACCATGCCTCTTCAATAAGCTGTAAGACAATCCTCTCTCTGGGATAACCTGCTTGGGGTAGAAAGCCAGCCATGTCAGTAAACTTAGGTCTTGATAGAAACTTGCAGATGCAAATAAAATGACACCAAGCAGCCAATGCTGTGATCGTTCTGGTCTGTAATCACTGAAGCTCATCCTTAGGCTCACACAAACATCTGTCTGTTTGGCATAAGGGGTTTGTTCCAAATGTTTACAAAGCTTACTTCCATCTGTCATTCATTCACTTAACAAATATATACTGAGAATCCTCTCTGTGACAGGCCCAGATATAGCTCTTTTCCTACAGTCTTGTGATAATGTAGCAGATAATTTTAATCCTCTGTGCAGGTATAAAGAAATGGCACCTAATCCAGTCTTAGAAAGGCAGGGAAGGCTGTTAGAGCAGATGATGTCTAAATTAAGTGCTGAAAAAGGTTGGGTAGCTACAGGCTACTTCAAATGAACTCCCTAGTCATGATGACAAAATGACTTCCTACAAATTGTATAGATCCATTCCACTAGTCAGGCTGTTGTGTTATCTAATGATTCAGAGTAGGATAGATGGCCCTACCAAGAGCTTCCAAAAATCTAAGCCATGTGGGCTGCTTGTCATCCAAAGGTAAGACTGTGTGATGACAGCCTGGGCTTTCTATCATAATTCCCAGCTATCACATTTTCCCCCTATCTTACAGCCCTTCATTCCATGAAAGTGTCCCTATTTGGACAAGAATGAAAGTGACTTAAAGGAATCAGACTCAAACAGAGCTTGCAAATTTTCTGGCTACCAAATGCAGTATCCCACAGACCAGAGTTCCAACGAGGAGCAGTATGAGAGGGTATGAAAACACTTCAAGCTTGTTGATCTATATACTAGGTTAGTAGAGTCAAGAGAAAGACTCTATTGAAATTTCCTGGGAAGAAATAAAGGTTCAAAAATTCCCTCATTCAACTTGTTAACATGTTTCTCCTAGGCTTTTCACTATGCCACCAGTGGGCTCAAAGAAGGCATCATTAGGGATATTCTGAGGCCTTCCCCAGGCAACCACAGCCCACCAAAGCAGTCATAAAAAGGAAAGTTGCCACTTAAAGTCTTCAAGCAAGTTGGGACCAAGTTCTCAAATCTTCTCTTGACCAAACTGTATTCATTCTCTTCAAGCAGACAGAATCTGCTAAAAACAAGTCCTTGGGCAAAATGAAAGGTTCCAGGAAAGAATGACAGAGGTCTGTAATTTGATAAAGACATCAAACGCTCAATTGAAAGTACCCTGCACTTAGCTTTTTGAACATCTAAAAGACATATGAACATAAACACATATGCTCCATCTTTCTAATAAGCTGTCTCTAGGATGAGGAGTTCATGGCATTGTTTGTTCTTTGTTGTAGCATGTTAGCTGTTTCATAAGACATATAACAAGAGTCCTTTTTTCTACATCAAAGTACTTAAAACTAAACCTCTCCTTAGTGTGCTGGTATCATTATCCCTATTTTCTTGGTTGTGAAACTGAGGCAGAGGGTAAAGGAGGCTTGCCTGAGGCCAAAGAAAGATTCCTGTCTAGATCAAACAGAAAATTATAAACCTTGCAATCTCTAAATTAAGCCTTGAGATCTGCAATATAAGGCCAGGGCTTTAAACATATGCTGCAAAACTCCATTACAGAGTTAGTCTGCTAAGGCCTCATATATAAAACACTTATCTAAGAAATAATCACATTGTTTCTAAAGCACAAAATTGACAGAAACAGAAATGGCTGGTTACCTCAGTAATCAAAGGAGCAACTAAGGTGGGCCAGGCTTAATATCCAGGAGTCAGCCAGCTTTGCTTTGGGTGCTCATCACAGACTGCATCCTCACTTTCTTGCCCAAGAAGAGCTAAGAGCTATTCTTGCTCAAGAACAGCCAGGCTTCTTGCTCATACGGCTCTAGACAGAATAGAACGTCTTCCTACAACACTGGATCTCCCTTCACGTAGAGAAAGATATCAACAAGCAACAGCTGCACACTTGTGAGACAAAGATACTACATAGTTCCTTGAGGCTTACTGGGAGATTTGTTCATTTTATACATGTTTTACAAAAAAAAATTCACTTAAGAATTCTATATATACTAAGAACCTCTGAATTGCATACTTTGAAAGAATTCTATATATACATACAACTATCTAATATATGCAAAAAATTCTATATACACAAAATCCAAAGTCTCAAAAAGAAAAGGAAAAAGTAATTTTGAAAATACCAGACCAGCTAAACCTGTTCTAAGTTAAGGGTCTACCCAAATAACCAAACAATCCTGAGAAAGAAGAACAGAGCTGGGGGGATTATGCTCCCTGACTTCAAGCTATACTACAAACCTATAGTAATCAAAACAATTTGGTACTGACACAAGAATAGACCTATAGATTGATCAATGGAACAGAATAGAGAGCCCATATGAACCCACACATATATGGTCACTTAATACATGATAAATGGGCCATGAATATACAACAGGGAAAAGAAAGTCTCTTCAACAACTGGTTCTGGGAAAACTGGACAACTACATGTAAGAGAATGACCCTGGATTATTGTCTAACTCCATACACAAAAGTAAACTAAAAATGGATCAAAGACCTGAATGTAAGTCATGAAACCATAAAACTCTTAGAAGTAAACACAGGCGGACTTCCAGGAATATGGCGATGTGAACGGACCAGCAGAAAAATTCCTCCCAACATTATATTTATTCACGAAAATACAGCAAATACAACTATCCCTAAAAGAGAGACCAGAATACACAGGAAAGTGCACAGCGTACAGCTACACCTGTGAGAACTTGGCAGCCGGTGAGGCGGACGGGATACGGAGCGGCGACCCGGTGGGACTGGGCGCTCCCCCCCCACCCCCCCGAGCTCCGGCGGCCAGACACTCCGGACAGAGGACTCGGCACCTGGCGAGGCGGGACGGAAACACGATCCAGCGAGACCAGAGCGCCCCTCCACCCCAGCACTCCGGCGGGAGTCCCGGCAAGGCGGGTAAGGTACGGAGCCGCGACCCCGGAGGGACCGAGCGCTCCTCTCCCCCAGCGCTCCACCGGGAGGAGAGGATTCAGAGCCGGGAGGGAGTGGAAGTCTGCGCCGGGAGCGCCGCCACACAGCCTGCGGTGTAGCGGAGATAGGAGACAGAGGGCACAGGGTCCCAACCCGGAACGTACAAGTTGCCCGCGGCAGGCTCCGGGAAGGAAAAAGAAAGGAGAAAAAAAGGAAGAAAAACGTGCGCTCTACCTCAGCAGTCTTAAAGAGACAGGAGCTCAGTAGAGGGGCCGGATAGCCCCACAAACTGAGCCCAGCACGCTGGGAGTCCTGGGGAGCTTTGGACCCCTTGGCTGGCGACTGGGAAAGGGTGCCTGCCACTGAGACCCCCACGGAGATCAACAGCTTCCCATTGTTCCCAACCCAGCCAGAACTGTAGAGTGGCGATGGAATAGTGGAGCAAAAGCGCCACCTACAGCCCTCGCGTGGAACCCACTCTAAGTGGCTTTTTTTTTTTTGTTATTGTTTTTTCTCCTCCTTCTTTTAATTTTTTTCTTTCCCTTTCTTTCAACAGCCTCCCATTCATTCTCACCCTGGCCACAGCTTTAAAGGGCCGTGTGGAGCGACGTGGCCATGGCTCTGGAATAGTGGAGCAATAGCGCCACCTACAGCATTCACACAGAAACCACCCCCCATGGGCGTTTTGATGTTTTTTTTTGTTGCTGTTGTTGGTTTTTTTTGTTCTTGTTGTTGTTGTTGTTGCTGTTTTCTTTTACGTGTTGCTGGTTTTCTTTTTCTTTCTTTTCCTTTATCTATCACTCCTTTTACTTTTTTATTATTAGTAGAAATTTCTTTTTTTTTCCTTTCTCTCCTTTCTTATCTCTCCTTGCTACCAACAACCAATTCTATAGTCATGAGAAGACAGAGGAATATGATACAGACAAAGCTTCAGACAAACACCACCCAAAAGAAAGAAGCTGAAGAAATGGACATGCACAGTCTTCCAGAAAAAGAATTCAGAATAAAAGTCATAGCCATGCTGACGGATCTACAGAAAAATGTGCAAGAGCTGAGGGAGGAAGTGAGGGAAGTGAGGAAAGACAATGCAGAAATGA
>JAQQAC010002837.1:35765378-35911946 GCA_029783875.1 Phataginus tricuspis
AGACTTAGTACAAAAACAAAGAATATAAACTATCTCATTAATATTTTTGTATACCAAGTTTTATGTTTTGGATGTATTGGGTTAAATAAAATGTATTCTCAAAATTCAAAAAAAAAATAAATAAATAAATAAAAGCAATCTTTTTTTCTGAGCAGTAGGCCTCAACAGTGGACTTAAAATATTTAGTTAACCATGTTGTAAATTGATATGTTGTCATCTAGACTGGCTGTTCCATTTACAGAGCACAGGCAGAGTAGATTTAGCATAATTCTTAACAACCCTAGGATTTTCAGAATGGTAAATGAGCACTGGCTTCAACTTAAAGTCACCAGCTGCACTGGACCCTAACAAGAGAGTCAGCCTTCTGTTTGAAGCTTTGAAGCCAGGCATTGACTTCTCCTGTTTAGCTATTATAATCCTAGATGGCATCTTCCTTCAGTATAAGGCTGTTCCTTCTACTTTGAAAATTTGGAGTTTAGTGTAGTCCCTTCACTAATGATCTTAGCTAGGTCTTCTGGATATCTTGCTGCAGCTTCTACACCAGCACTTGCTGCTTCACCTGTACTTTTATGTTATGGAGATGGCTTCTTTCCTTAAGCTTCATGAACTAACCTCTGCTAACTTCAAACTTTTCTTCTGCAGTTCCCTCATCTCTCTCAGCCTTCATAGATTTGAAAAGAATTAGGGTCTTGCTCAGGATTAGGTTTTGGCTTAAAGGAATGTGGCTGGTCTGATCTTTCTATCCAGACACTAAAACTTTATCCATATCAGCAATAAAACTGTTTCGCTTTCTTATCATTCATATGTTCAGTGGAGTAGCACTTTTAATTTCCTTCAAGAGCTTTTCCTTTGCATCCACAACTTGGCTGTTTGGTGTAAAAGACCTAGCTTTTGGCCTATCTGAGCTTTTGACATGCCTTCTGCACTAAAGTTAATCATTTCTACTTTTGATTTAAAGTGAGAGATACACGACTCTTCCTTTCACTTGAACACTTAGAGGCTATTGTAGGGTTATTAATTAGCCTCCTTACAATATTGTTGTGTCCTAGGGAATAGAGAGACCCAAGGAGAGGTAAAGAGACAGAGAAAAGCCAGTTGGTAGAGCAGCCTTAACACACACACACTTGTCAATTACATTTGCCATCTAAAATGGGCGTGGTTTCATAGCACTCCAAAACAATTACAATAGTAATATTGAAGATCACTGATAACACATCACTGTAATAAATATAATAATCATGAAAAAGTTTGAAATATGAGAATTACCAAAATGTGACACAGAGACACAAAGTGAGCAAATGCTGCTGGAAAAATGGCACCAACAGCCTTGCTTGAAGCAGGGTTGCCACAAACCTTCAATTTGTAAAAAACATAGTATCTGTGAAGTGCAATAAAGCAAAGCACAATAAAACAAGGTAGACCTGTACACTGCTGATGGAAATGTAAAATGGTACAACCACTTGAAGAACTATTTGGCAATTTCTAATAAAGTAAACCCTACAACCTAGAATATTTTACAAAAGAAAAATGTTCGTAACAGCTTTATTCATAACATCCAAAAATTAGAAACAATGCAAATGACCATCAACAGAAAAATGGGTAAATAGTAGAATATTTTATCAACAGGATGCTATTCAGCAATAAAAAAAACTAGTTACACCTGCATTCATATGAATGAATCTGAAATATATTATGTTGAACCAGAATAAAATGGTGATTCCATTAATATCTAGTTCATAAACAAGCAAACAAAAACCAGAACAGCAGTTGACTCTGGAGGTAGAGGACTGATTAAAAAACAGCCCAAAGGAACTTTCAGAGGTAATGGAAATGTTCTAGATTTGGGTAATGGTACATATATATATATATTTATATACTGTGTATATATTTATCAAAACTCATTGAACTATGTACTTAAAATCTGTGTATTTTACTGGGCGTAAATTATTTCCCAATAAAGGAGGGGAGGCCATGTACATTTCTGCATTAGTTTTTGGTTCTTTAGCTCATAGGTAGGTTGAAAATACTAATACACCTATTTTCAGTTACTAGAAATAGCAGGAGAAAGTCTGCTTCCCCAATTCAAACAGGATGACATTATCACACAGACTGAATTCTTCCCAAAGGACATTAATTTTAGTACAATTTATGGTGGGCATTCCTCAGTTTATGGGCCACAGGCTACTGAGGAGACTGTGTCCTCATATCCATAATGCCCTTATTAGTTTCTTAATCAAAGGAGACTAAAAGTTCAAATATTATCATGGAACAGGGCTGGTATCTGGAATTTTTAAAAGTTCTTTTGTACTTCTTTCCAGTCAATCTGTCATCTGCAGATGACTGCTGCTATGATATTTATCATTATATATTAATTTTGCTTATTCATGGACTTCATATGAATAGAACCTTCTAAAGTACATTTGAAGTATAAACTTTTTTATAAAGATGTACTATTACTCAAAAATATTGGAAACCAGTGACTGTGACAACTAAATGTCTAAATCTTCACTAGTAATCACATAAAAAGTCATTGAAGAGTTCATGGGCAACAAAGTATGTGATTCAAGAATATATTTTTTTAAAAAGCATTATCAACTATAATGCATTAGGAAAACATAAGATGATATTTATCTTCAATAAACAATAAAAATCAAGAAATGACTTTTCACCTTAAGTTTTGGATATATGTGGCGCAGAGAATCTGCAGTTCCCATGTCAGCTTCATCAGGAATACACACAATATCTAGCTTCATTTTCATCTTGAACTCTACAGATAGAGCCTTCTGGACATCCCTGGTTGTAACAATAATGACTTCTGCAGCCAAGAAAGTAAAAAAGAAGGAAAAAGATAAAAACTCTCATTCATTTAAGCAATAATCTCATTATTTCAATTAGATTTGGTCTGTTTCTAGATTTAATAATAACAGCTAATATTTTTGAGCCTTTTCAATG
This sequence comes from Phataginus tricuspis, assembly GCA_029783875.1. Taxonomy (NCBI): domain Eukaryota; kingdom Metazoa; phylum Chordata; class Mammalia; order Pholidota; family Manidae; genus Phataginus; species Phataginus tricuspis. The sequence goes on from JAQQAC010002837.1 coordinate 35,768,331, forward strand.
TATTTGACATGCATTCTTTCAGTTCTTACCATAATCTCATTTTAAAAATGAGGAAACTTGAACTAAAAGATATTAAGTGGCTTTGTTCAGTGTCACACAACTAATAAGCAAGAGATTCAAGATAAAACTCAGGTCTGTATGATTAGAGCTCACACTTTAACCAAAAGATTACATGCCACTTCTTCTTGATGCAAAGAATTCAAATGAACATTAATCAAAGCATATACTAATGAGTTCACATTTTAAATCTTCATTTACTACAGAGTAGGAGCTATCACCACTTCCCACCAGGCAGCCATTAGTGCTCCACTGAGGATCACAACAAACCTGAGTAAAAGGAATTTTCACACAACAGATATCTTCACCTTATCCCTATAGCTGCTGACCAGTAACAGAAAACTTGGGGGTTTTGTCATGAATCTTTGGTAGGGTAATGTAATCCACTGCGATATAACATGTGTTACTGATGTCTGAAGATCGGATTTTAGCTTCTCTAAAGTGGAACAATTTCCACTTGTTCCATTATAGTATTCCAGGTCACAATTATCTCTCCCTTTCACTGTCATCATTCTTTTCTATTTTCTTCCCTTCTTCTTTTTCAAATCATTTAACCTTCCTTCCTTCCCTTTCTTCCTCTCCCCACTCTGCCTTCTTTCAGTCACTAATTCACTCATTCATCCAATGAATACAAGTACATTTAATATAGAAAGGACAAATATTACGATTAGCAGAAGTAATGTTGGGGGGGCATGGGGAGGGCTATAGAACTCAGAGAAGACAAGTAGTGATTCTATAGCATCTCACTACACTGATGGACAGTGACTGTAATGGGGTTGGTGGGGGGGACCTGATGAAGGGGGTAGTTTAATCACCATAATATTGCACATGTAATTGTAGATTAATGATACCAAAATAAATTATAAAAAATATATATATATATAAAGGACAAATAGACACTGGGAATGCAGAAAGGAATTCAACATGGTTCCTATTATTAAGAAATGCAACATGGAGAAATTAGACATGGAAATGATTATCTAAGGAAGGGACAGCCTTTGAGCTAGGCCATGATGAATTCAAGTCCAACAAAAATTTATTTAGTACATACTATAAATGAAATGCTGATGTTACAAAGATGAATTAGGCACAATACCTGCTCTCAGAGAGACTGGTCTTCCACACTACTAACTACAGCATAAAACAGGCCTTGAGAGGTAGTGAGAGAGAAAAACAAGGTGTAATGAAAGCATAGAGGACAGGGTGATTGATGCTGTTTGGGATTTCAAAGGGAAGGTGACATTTCCATAGGTTGGAGAGGACATTTTAGGTAGAGTGTATAAAGAGAGTAACTGCAAATATGAGACAGTCTAGTAACGGAACCAAGACTCTTCTGGGTGGAGAGAGACAAATGCTAAGCAGGATATATTAACTTCTCTAAAAGTGTGAACAATATGAACAGAGTGAACAAAGATTTGGCTATTAAACTCCAGAATACTATGTATAGGAGGCACTCTACAATACCTGAGTGAGCTTCAGTGAGAAGGAATTTTCTGTAAGTGGGTGTTAAATATACTACAAAAGGCCACCCCCAAGCACAACTAAAGATACAGCAAAAGTAAAAAGAAAAAAAAGCTACAGGTGACAAATCCTAATAATTACATAAGGAATTACTAAGGAAAAAAAGTATGATATTTTAAAGTGTATCAAGGTGCGTCCATCACCTGTGAGACTCAGCTCTAAAAAGAAAATCTCTTCTAAAACATATCTCTTAACATCAATGTCATATAGACTACTATAGAGAAATATTCATGGGTGTGTCTCAGGAAGGCAATTTTCATAGTGGAATGAACACTGGATCCTAAGACTGGGCCCAGCATCTGGCACCACCTCCATGTAGTACTCTGATTTGCTATATCTAATTATAGGACACCTCAAACTCAGTGTAGCCAAAGCTGAACTCATTGTTTGTTTAAACCTGTTCCTTATCTCCTATATTCTTTCCTAGTTACTGGCTTCACCATTTACCTAGTTACCCAAGCAAAAGTAGAGGAAACTTTTTCCTCTTTTTCCACTCTCCCTCCCTATTAATCATCAACTTTCTCAATGTTCCCTCTTTTCCATCCTCTCTGCTACTTCTTTAGTTCAGGACCTCTTCATAGCTGGTGTGGACTTTTGTATCAATCTCCTAACTTACCTTCCTGATTGTAGTCTTGACTCCCTCAAAGCCATTCCTCATACAGCTTCCAAAGCAATTTTTTAAACTGCAAACACTTAAGTTGTCACATTTATTACCATAAAGTTGCTCATAATGTTTATTATCTTTTAAAGGCTTGTAGGATCTGGAATGATGTCCTCTCATTCCTGTTATTAGTAACTTGTGTTTTCTTTTTTTCTGATCAATCTAACTAGAGATTTTACAGTTTTGTTGATTGTTTTTCAAAGGATCACTTTTGGTTTTACTGACTTTCTCTAATGTTTTTGTTTTCTATTTCACTTATGTCTGCTCTTTCTTTTTTATCTCTTTTCTACTTATTTGGGTTTCATTTGCTCCTCTTTTTCTAGTTTCTCAAAGTACAAGCTTAGAGGATAAGTTGAGACATTTCTTTTCTAGTATTGCTTAATGCCATCAACTTTCCTCTAAACACTGCTTATGTCCCTCAAATTTTAATATAGTGTATTTTCATTTCCAGTAAGTTCAAAATATTTTCTAACTTCTCTTGCAATTTCTTCAACCTATGGGTTATGTATATGTGATTTAATTTCCAAATATTTAATTCTCCTCATAGCCTTCTGTTACTGATTTCTAATTTAATTCTACTGAGGTGACAGAATATACTTTGTATGACTTTAATCCTTATAAATTTATTGATACCTGTTTTATTTTAAAAAATAAGGTCTATCTTGGTAAAAGTTTTTACTACTTGAAAAGATTATGTATTCTACTTTTCTGGGTGGAATGTTCAATACATTTCAATTAGGCCAATTTGTAGGAAATCCTAAGGATTCTACAAAAAGCTGTGAGAATTAATAACTGGATTTAGCAGAGTTGCAGGATCGAGGTCAGTATAAAAATTATATTTTTATGTACTAGCAACAAACAACTAGAAAATGGAATTTAGCAATTACTATTTGCAGTAGCATCAAAAATATAAACTACTTAGGTATAAACTTAACAAATACAACATGTCTAAGTCCTATACACCAAAAACTATAAAACACTAATAAAAGAAATTACAGAAGACCTAAATAAGTGGAGAGATATACTATGCTCATGGATCAGAAGACTCAATATTGTTAAGATGTGAATTCCCTTCTAATTGACCTTTGGATTCAGTTCAATTTCAATCAAAATATCAGCAACTTTTTGTAGAAATTGAGAAGCTAATTCTAAAATTTAAAGGACTTACAACAGCTAAAATATTAATCTAACCATATTATAACTTTGCTTAAACTTTTCACTGGTTTCCCAATGGCTTTCAGTAACAAATCTAAATTTCTCAGGAAGGAATACAAGACGCTTAGTAGCATATCCCAGCTTATCTCTCTCACTACATCTACTCCTCCCCCTTACACTTTATATTACAGACACACAGAATGAATAGCAACATGCTGTGATGATCATGAGTTTGTATCTCTGCATAAATGTTATTACTTTTGCATGGAATGCTCTTTCCACACTAGTCAGTCTGGTAATTTACTTTTTAAGGTTCAACTCAAGCGTCAACTACTCTGTGAAGTCTTCCCTGAATCCCTCAAGTGGGAAAGCAACCTTCTCTGTTCTTCTCATATACCACCAAATTCTCCCATCTTCTCTGCTCCCATCTTCTCATATACCCCCAAGTATGAAAGATATTACTATAAACACAAATATAGGTTTGTACCTGAACCTGGATTTGCAAAGCCCAATTGCAGAAACAAATCAAATTAATTCCTTATTTCAAAAACAAGTGCTTATAATGTACCTCTGTTATAACATTTATCACATTACACAATGATAATCTATTTACATGTGTATCTAACACCAGACTTTAAGGTTCTGGAAATCAGGGCCTGCGTTATCTTTTAAACTCTATACCCCAGTGCTTAATACATTACCTGCACATACAAATTCACCTTAAGTACTGACTGTGAGGCACCTGGATTCCCACTCTCTGCTCCTTCTGATATCCTTATAGGGTTCACCTTGGATCACTGTGGAACCAGCTCGAAAACAGTAACACTTAGTGCTATCTTCTCAACATTTTTTTACCTAGCAATAGGGTACTCCTTTAATGCTAATTTAAAGAGGCCAAACTCCAGCCAACGCTGAGTCTAGTTGTCTCTCATTCATCCTCTCTCACCCTTAGAAAACTGACAAATCATTGAGATCAAATACCCTAAACATTTTATGAGTACATCTCATTGCCATACCTCACCTTCAAATCCGACACGCTCAAGCAGGTTCAATGGGTACCAAATTAAAGGTTTGTTCCCAACTGGAAGCAGTGGTTTTGGAATGCTGGAAGTCAGGTCTGTCATCCGAGATCCCCCTCCAACTGCCATCACTACTGCTTGAAACTCCATTTTTACAAACTGCAATCACAGAGAAAAACAATTAACAGGAAAATAAATTAACAAAAATTGAAGGACACACATTACTAACCCTATTTCTATTTCGGGTATTGATACCCACTATGTAAAATGCACTTCAATAACCAGAGTAAGAAAGTCTCCTTAGCTGGAGTATAAGCATTACCTTTATTATATTCTCTTATTCATTGGTATATGCTCTCTGCTCTAGCCTGGAGAGATGGGCTGGAGGAGAGATATGAATTTTAAAAATCTGGTCCTTGCCCTTGAGTTGATCACAATTAAGTGGAAAAGACACATTCAGTAGATTACAATATACTACCATTAATGCCATGACAGGAATATATCCAAGATGCACTAGGCATATAATGAAGGTAATGCCTAAGTCTTCCTAGAAAAGAGAGGGAAGGTTCTATAGGAAGGTGATGCTTGAGCTGACTCTTGAAGATATCAAGTGGTATATGAGCTCTTATTCCTTAAAAAAGTTTTAAAACTTCTGACTAGAATTAATAGCACAAATACAAGCACATTGGGTCTCTGAAAAGTATCAAGCAACTTAAGATTCCTCCAACAATTCAGCCATCTGCTCCCATCTTCTCATTACCCTCAACTATGGAAAATATTACTATAAACACATATGTAGGCTTGTATCTGAACCAAAATTTGTGAAGTCCAATTGCAAAAACAAAACAAATTCTCTTTTTCAAACTCAAGGTAAAAATGATCTGTCCGACCTTTAAAAGAATCTCTTTACAGTAGCTACCACAGAACAGAGACACAGTAAAAGGTCATAGGTCCTTATCGACTTAAAATAAAAGCATTGGGCCCTTCAGAGTCAAAAGGCCTGAGTTTGAGTTCTGATTCTGCCACTTATAGCTGATGTTACCAGGGACCTGAAATTTAAAACTCTCAGCATCCTTAGTTCCCAGAAGGGAACCTGGTGGCTAAGTTCACAGATTCCCTTGAGCCAGACTAATTGGGTTTAAATTCTAGCTCTACCATGTACTAGTTGTGTGAAGTAGGGCAACCAAACAACTTTTCTATGCCTCAGTTTTCTTCATTTTCTAAAAGGAGATACAGCTTCTACTTCACAGAGTTGTGAAGAGTAAATGAATTAACCTATATAAAGCACACAAAATAATGTCAGTCCCAAGACGAGCCCTACATAAGTGTTTAATATGATTAGACAGAGGCCAATTGAACTGTGTTGCAATTCTAGCCTCTGTATTATTTCTATTCTTTCTTCCTAGGTTGCCTTCCTCCTGTGCCACGGTAACCTATTAAACTTTTAAGGCATTCAGGAATTGTCTTGACTAAAGAGTCATTCCTAAGCTTTCCCACCCTCCTGGTAGAAGAGACTCCTTCCCTTAGGTGCTTCCACTCTACGATATATCTCTCTGCCTTTACAGGCCTTATTGCACACGTATTTAAATATCTATTTTCTGAGTTCCTTGAAGGCAGGAGCTGTTTGTCATCACTGTATTCCCAGTACCTAATAATTCCCATTAAATGCCAGGCACTCAATCAGTGTCTGTGGAATGACGATCTGTGAACCTTACAACACTTTGTTAAAAAGTCAAGCTCAAATATGTGCGTGGGACATTAGAACCCAAGTCACTAGGAATCTGAGATTCCTGCTCTCAGTAAGGCTCTGGGTGATCATCATGAACATAACTAACCATGATACCAGACAAGCTGTCAAATGCCTCAATGTCACTGCTATGACTGGGTAATGGGAATCAAGGCAAGGAGTCTCATCAGCCACTCAAGCTTTAGAGCAGGTGTTTGTGGCAACTCAGACATGCCTCCGTCATTAGCACTCATTGCCTTTCCCATTGTAAACTGGTAAGATAAAACATTACATCATAACTGGTCTCTCATCTGGACCTTAATGTATTCCTCTTTATATTTCATTGCCTTGCACTTAAAGAACTAAAAACAGGCAGAATAAATGAAAGAAGGGCTTAAGTGGGGAGTTCAGGCACTGCGCTAAGGCGTCTGGTCCCGAGTCTGACGCTCACTCGCTGTGACTTCGAGCAGATCATCCCCTCCCTAAAACTCAGTTTCTCCACCTGTTGCACAAGGTGGTGGGCTCGGAATCTCCCCAAGCTCCCTTCTAGTTCGGACACTTGACTTCACCACCAGGTCGGGCAGGGACTCCAGAGCTCTGCACCCCCCCAACCCCTCAGGCCCTCCGCAGCCGGATTCGAGGAGCCCGCCTCCCTCACAGGAAGAGGGGCCCGGCGGCCCCCACGCGCTGCTCACTCCTGTCAGTCAGCTCTTGGGCGGCCTGGCAGCGCAGAAGACGCAGCTTTAACTCCGCTCCAGGCGCGTGGCAACCCGCTCCGAAGGCTCCGCACGCCGCCGCCGACTGACAGCCTAAAAGCGCAGGCGCGCGATGGCCGAGCAGATCGATGGGACGCGTGGGGCAGACCCGCGGAGAAGGGACGAGCGCCGAGCGATAAATTGCGCGGTGTAGGCACGCCCACGAAAGGAGGCGGGGCCTTCTATACGCTTTCGTTCATTCATTCACTAATCGCCAACGCCCATTGTCCGCTCCAGTATAGGGCGCCTGGGATCTAGATTGGTACAAGTCAGTTTCTTCCTTGTAAGAAGAATGAGTTCTCCTTCTAGGACCTGGCCCCGACTACCTGTCTGTGAAGAGAGCTCTTTGGGAGCCGCAGTTTTGGGCTAGCCAGCGGAGAAATCACCAAATGCCCTTCTAGGCCAGAGATTGTCAGGGCTTTCAGTGTCCATGACAGCTAATGTGGTGACTCACGTGGGATTTCTGAACCAGATTAGTAGGGTATGAAAAAGATCCAGCTTTAGCCATCAAAACAGTGGGGAGAAGGGGAGGTGGAGAAGGGCCAGTGGACCTTACTTAACAATAGCTTGAAGAGAGTGAATGAAGTGTGTATCTTGGCTAAGAGCCTTCCAAGCAGACAAGCCAGCAAGTGCAAAGGTCCTGAAGAGACTGCATATTCAAAGAACAGCAAAGAGGCCGATGTGGCTGACAGTGAGACAGGGACCGTGGGTGTAGTCAGAGTAGGGTGAGGGCCTCCGGAAAAAGCAAGGCAGGATATTTGCAGTCAGAGCAATGTAACTACATGCAAGGAAACCCCCTCCCAAAACTCTGTGTTAAACATTAAGCTGTAGGGTCATTCTTCAGTAAGATCAGTTAATGTTCCCCAGATAAAGAAGAGTAGCACATGTTTTTATTATGCTAATCATTTGTAATCATGTGTAAGATTGACTTTAGCATGCTAAAAGGCCTAGGCCTCTGTGCTGTCTTTCCTCTTTCAGATCTGATGGAGTGGTTTTGCAAACTTGGCAACTAATTAAGCATGCAGACCCAGCTGTAAACAACATAATAAAAGGCAAGAAGGATTCCACCTTAAAGATAAGATTGCACTTAACTTACTCTTTAGCAAACAATGCCTCACCCCACCTTGGGGTCAGGCTGAGCAGGTGGCCTTGTTTCATATGCCCCCAGACCAAGATGCTGGTATCTCCAGGGAGAAATCAACAGAGCAGGAGGTTACTTGTATCAAGTTACTTGTAAATATTCTAGGACCGCTTAATAAGTCCACACCCCTAAGGTTTTTTCATGTTCTCGAAAAATCATCATCTGCCTTTAAAACCCCCTAGACAACACCACATCCCTGACTCTCTTGGCCCCTCCTGGCTTGAACCGGGAGCTCTGTCCTTTCACTTTATCTCTAAATAAAAGCCTGTACCTTGCTCTCCTACCTTGAGTGTTTGTGAAGCTCATTCTTTGGCTTCATGAACAAGAACCCCTGGCATCAACAGAAGTAAGCCATGGGTAGAGTGAATGATGGCAGAGGAAGTCAGAGATGCAATGGCAGAGAGAGTGGAAAATTCAGATCCTGCAGGTCTTGCAGGCCAGTGTGAAGACCTTGAATTAAACAGAAAAGGGACATAATATGACAGGTTTTTAAAGGATTACTCTGGTCACTGTTAATAGTGGAAGTAAAGAGACCACTTAAGAGGCTGCTGCTGCATGAGAGACCCCAAACGCCTGTGTTTAGAGAATTGTAACAATTGTTAGAGATAATACAATCATTGTTTTAAGCAGTAAACTTTGGGGTGGTTTATTAAACTGCAGTCAGTAACATCAGTAATTGTCATTTTCTCTTTCTCACACATTCCTGCAAATTCCTAATCTCCTGGAAGTTTCTTTTTCTATTTATCTCTTAAACCTTGAGTTGCTTTAGCTCCCTGCCAGTTAAGAGGCAGAGTCTGCAATAAAAATAAGCGGTTGGTTTCATTAATATTTATTGAGTACCTAGTGTGTACCAAGCAGTGTCTCAGACGCTAGATGCTGCGGATACAGCAGTCAGTGAGAAAGACAGGACTTGTAATTTTCCCCAGACTTTCAGCCAGAAGAATGGAAACTCAAGTAAGTTCCTACTTAAAAACAAAACAAAACAAAACCTGAGGCCATATCCATAAAACCAGCCTATCTCTGCCCTGCCTCTCATTTACTTGAGGATGTTGGTGATGAATGTGTTGGTAAGAGGAGCTATGGAGTGATTGATTTGGCCATAGGAGGCCTGAAACTTGACTACCCTTTTCTTCTGCAGCAAGTTCCTCTCTTTCCTTGGGATTAGCTCAAGCAAGCAGAAACTTTGGGAATTACAACATGGTTTTGAGGTAAGAACTAGTTATGAAGTAAAAACAGAATTCAAAAGACCCCATATCTGTCATCATTTCACATGCTCATGTTTAAACCAGCAAATGTTTTCAGGGAACAAGAAACTTTCTCCTCTAATTGAGGAAAGTCGTTGAGGGGTTGCTTAAATTCAAACTCACTTAAATTATTCTCTTAGGGCAGTAGTTCTCAACCTTTTTGATCTCTGGACCCTTTATACTCTTAAAAATTATTGGGGACCCTGAAGAACTTTTGTTTACATGGATTATATCTATTGATATTTACCATATTAAAAATTCAAACTGAGAAATTAAAAAACATTAATTCATTTAAAAATAAAATCATTACATGGTTTCACCTCTTTGCAGAACTCTTTTAACTTCTGGCTTAATGCAAAACAGCTGGATTCTCCCATCAGTTGTGATATATTGTTTTGAGTGAATTATGTGAGGAAAACCTGACCCCACATAGATACATAGCTGGAAAAGAAAGAGATATTTTAATAGCCTTGTCAGGTAACTACAGGTTTTAGTCTTTGATACTACACCAAAACCCAAAAAGTGGGAGTTTGTTAAAGGTTAGTTGCAATAGAGAATCATTAAGTCAATGAACATTTTGTACTCTGTTACAATATTTGTACTTTGGTCATTTTACCCATGCATGATTTTACAACATTGATCATTTGTAATATATTGATTCACTGAGTGATGTAGATCCTCCCCATGGTGACTCATACAATTAAAAAAAAAATCACATTTGTTAATATCACCACTAATCTCATCAGAAAAGTCATTTAAATATTGGAAAGTTGGCAAGCTTATGATGACAGATACATTTTCCAAACTTCTGATTCTCTCCTGAAAGCTCAAATATTACCACTGGCAACAAACACTGTTAGTGGTTTTCCTTGAAGTGACTGGCTTACTTTATTTTGATAAATTGTTGGCCATGGTTTGTCAGTTGTTCTTTCAAGTATATATATTGTTCTATGAATGGAAAAAGCAGTAGTTCACATATCAAATAATCACACAGTGCTTTTCCTGAAGACAACAATCATACTTTAGTCTGCACAGAAGTGTTATATGTGCACTTCTCATTTCATCACATAGACTATTAAGAAGATGTGTACTCAGGGACCAAGATTTAATAAAATCATTTTATTGCTTCATCAAGAACATTCTTAAGTGAAACTTACTTTGGTATCCCTGCTTTGATTCATGCTAAGGCACCAGTTTTAGCCCACCATCAGTGCAAGTATCTATTCAATGAAAAAGGCAGATAATGTTTTACTATTATTATGAAAATAGTTTAGAACTGACAGATCCCTTGAAAAGGTTTTGGGGACTCCCAGAGGTTCAGGGAGCTTACTTTAGGAACTGCTGCCTTATGCATTCCTTCTTTCTGGCTACCACTGCTTCCAGTACTTACATTATGGCACTCACCATAAAGGATCACCATCCCCTTTTTCATGTCTTCTGTATCACACTGTGAGCCCTTTGGGGACAAAGGCTATATCCTAGCACAGGACCTGGGACATGCTAAGTAATACTGAATGAATTAAATTTTCCCTTGACCTCCCACTTGGTGGTGGGAAAACTGAGCTGAAGGCCTGGGTCACTGACATCTCTTTTCCTGAATGTTCCTTTTCAGTAAGTCAATCCATATTATTATCTCTCATGCCTAGCCCCATGCTTATTATTAATTTTTATTTATGAATTACATGTAAAGTATTTAATAAGTGCTTATTGAACACAGGCTGTTCCTTATGTTTGTTTCCTGTTCACATTTCTTCCCCAAGGGACATTCGTGTGTATGTGTTTGTATGTGGTGTGGGAATAGTTTAAGAAGGTCAAGCTCTAAAGGTCTCTTTGAACTGTGGGAGACAAAAGAAACCTTTTAAAAGTTGGGCCTTGGTTCAGAAACACTCTTCCCACGGTCTACAAGAGATCTCTCTTTGGGAATTTGCTGGCCACTTTACACTATTCATCTACTCCATTTGGCTGTAGACTAGTTAGTGGTGCAGGGAATTATTATTTTTAGAGTGCTGAGGGAAAGATAAAAATGAAAAGGAAAACTACTTTGGCAATCATTGCAGGTCCTCAAATATTTGTGTAGGGTTTTTTTGTTTTTGTATGAAAGCCCAGCAGTTGCCTAATGATTCACAATAAGTTAGAGAGCATATTTTGCTACAGTGTTTCTGTAAAAAACTTGTAAAGAAGCTTCATTAATTAGAACTTCAGTATCCCTTTCAAGCACACAGAATTGGTCGTTATAAAGATCAGAAACTAATCACTTATGCCCTAAACTGATGGGTCAATTTTTTAAATAAATGATTTATTCAGTTTGGTGATTTTTTTCCCCTTCTCCCTTTATTGCAAACAAAATTTTCAGACGGCTGGTTTTCCTTGTTTTTATCTTATTTTTTATTTTTATTTTTTTACATAGAACCAGTTTTTCATTTCACTGATTTTTCTCTCTTGTTTTCCTGTATTTTGTGTCATTGATTTTTATTCTTTAAAAAATTTTTTTTAATTTTGGCATCATTAATATAAAATCACATGGGCAACATTGTGGTTACTAGATTCCCCCCATTATCAAGTCCCCACCACATATCCCATTACAGTCACTGTCCATCAGCTTAGTAAGATGCTATAGTCATTACTTGTCTTCTCTGTGCTATACTGCCTTCCCCGTGCCCCCACCCCCATGTTATGTGTGCTAATCGTAATGCCCGTTATTCCCCTTCTTCCTCCCTTCCCACCCATCCTCCCCAGTCCCTTTCCCTTTGATAACTGTTAGTCCATTCTTGGGTTCTGAGTCTGCTGCTGTTTTGTTCCTTCAGTTTGTTCTTATGCTCCACAGATGAGTGAAATCATTTGGTACTTGTCTTTTTCTGCCTCGCTTATTTCACTGAGCATAATACCCTCTAGCTCCATCCCTGGTGTTGCAAATGGCAGGATTTGTTTTCTTCTTATGGCTGAGTAATATTCCATTGTGTATATGTACCGCCTCTTCTTTATCCATTCATCTACTGATGGACACTTAGGTTGCTTCCATTTCTTGGCTATTGTAAATAGTGGTTTTCCTTGTTTTTAAATTGGAAAGTATGGTTATGGGCCACAGGTTATTTATTGAACAACTATTTATTAAATGACTAGTATATGCCAAGGACAATTTTAGGCTTTTAGGGTATATTAGTGAACAAAGAAGGATCCACTCCTCATCCTAGCAGGAAAAGGCAGCATATATTATAAAGAAGTTTAAATAATAAGTGAGAAAATTGCACAGTATATTTAAAGGTGATAAATACTTTGGGAATTAGAAAAAGTTAGGCAGGGAAGAGGGACAAAGGAGGGGCAAATACTACATTTACAAAGTCTTACTGTTTTATAGAGGTTATGGGAATTTGGGGCTTGTGTCTCCCAAGCTTCTAGCTAATAAATTTAGAAGCAAATATTAAAAGAACAGATGATATCAGTAAAAATGGTGGAGTAATGTCCTCCAAAAATTCTTTCCCCTATAAAAGCAGTGAGAGTACTGTCAAAAATTGTCAGAATCAACTTTTTTGAATGTGCATCATGAGCAGTGAACAATCATATCACTTTTTTCAGTCTGTTGGTGATAAGTCACTGTACCTCTCTTATTCAGGTCATACACAGACGGCATAGAATGTAGTTGTGTTGCTTCTTTGTCTCTCAGGGCTAAATCCACGCGGCAGTTTTAAAAAATGAATAATTGAGAATTGGTCAACAAAAATGAAAGCGCAGCAAATAAATGAAAAGTGACAGTGCTGGAAGTGAAATTCAAGTTGAACATAAATGGAGCTGTAGAAGGAATAGCTGGTCATGGGACTGCTGACACTGCCATACAGACATGCAGCCAAAGGAACCTAGTGAAGGCACCCTTATCTGCATAAATAAGGAAAGCGGTTGTGACAAAAAGGTGTCCCAGAGGAAGTGATGCTAGCAAAAAAAATTCACATTTAAGGAATTCTCACAGATATTTTATGAGGTTGAAAGTAAGCTGGTCCAAACTTCAAAAGCAGTATGACAATTCATCAAAGCATATTATAAGACAAGAAAAAAGAGGTAAGCACTGTTCAAACTAATCTTGGTAAGGTTTTTACAAAGAAAACTTTTTAATTCTGAACTTTTCTAAACGCTTTAGATTACAATTTGCAAAATAAATATTAGTTTTACTATTTTTTTTACTTCTGGATACATTTATAATTGACATTAAGAGAGTTTTAATGTTTTGACAAGAAATTGTAAGGTAACAGAACATTGGTAATTTCTCCCATTGGTTATTAAGATTTTTTTTGCTCAGTTTCAACTCGCAGGGTCATTTTTACAGTCTGGGACTACTTTGCAAAATAAGGGTTTCTTGTATACAAAAATTTAGTATTTTAAATGATAGGTATGTGAAAAAGTAGCATTTCAAATCAATGGTAAAAGGTTAGGTGCTTCAAAAAAGGAAGCTGAAGGAATGGGCTAAGGATTTGGGGGATCCTTAGCTGTTGTTCATGTCAACAACTTGTATGTGGTAAAGCCAGGATATGAATACAGGCAAGCTGACTGTGGAGAATGTGCTCTTAACAGGTATACTACATTGCCTTCCCATGGTATATATATCCAGAATGTAGCTTCTTCCATAGAGATTTTGAATTCATAAAAATTAAAAATTTTTTATATTAGGAAAGAACATGCATGACAAAGGGGTTAATTAATATACGGGATATAGCACCTTAGTTACTATGTCGGCTGGCTTTGGAGCTGGCAGACCACCACCTTCCGCCACCACCACCTAGCTCCATCCCTTATTACCTACATGACCCTGGGCAAGTTACTCAATTCATCTTTGCTATAGGTTTCTCATCTGGAAATGGGCAAAACAATAGTACTTACTGACTTTATAGAATTGTTGAGAAGATAAAACAAGGTAATAGATAAACAGCACTTAGCACACTGCTTTGCTGTGCTTTTTATTTTTGAACAATGTATATATAGAATATTAAATCAATAAAAAGTATAATGAAACCAACAGAAAATTGGACAAAATAAAGGGCAGTTCATAAAGAAAAAAAAACAACAGCTCAATATAGTAAATAAAGCAATGCAATTAAAATAACAATCATATCATTTTTCAGCACACTAAATTGTCAAAAATATTTTTAAGTATTAGCCCAAGGTTGTTGAGAATTTAGGAACTAGACACTACAGGGAGTGAAAATTTGATACATCCTGGCAATTGGGCAGGATACAACTAGCAATTTGGCAGTTTGATAAAGTGATTTGGGGGTTATTCTAAGGAAATAATCAAATAGGTATGTCAGGATATATGCATGAAGATGTTCATTATAACATTGGTACTTTTCAATATTGAAAATTTGTGAACAAACTTAATGTCCACCTGTAGAGGGGTTTTAGATGAATAAAAGTTATGAACATTTTTTATAATGTAATACAATGCAGCCAATAAAAATAACAGTTAAAATGAATATCTCCTTTAGTCCAGTGACCATCATTTCCTGCTTGAATTACTCCCTGCCTCGTCTCGCCTTATTAACCACCCAGCTGCCAAAGGAAAATCTAATTACGTCACTCCCTTGCTTGAAGCCCTCACGGCTGCTCATTGCAAAATCCTAAATGGGCTTCTAAAGCTATAGTCTCTTCTTTCTTCCTATCACATTCTAATGACATGGGACTCAACATGCTTCTCTGCTGAACTTTTGTGTCCTTATTCCACCTAAGGGTTAGCGTTCGATTGAGCTCCATTGGTTAGAAACCTAGGTCTTCTAACAGTACCCTTCTCTTCTCCAGTGGAGCTCTTACTCAATTGTTATTAAATATTGTTTATTAATTTATTCGTTTAATATATCTCTCCCATTAGCGTTTAAATGCCAAGAGGGCAAACAATTTTGTTTACTTTACACACTGCACCTAGTATGGTGCCTGACCCAAGGATCTGACGCTTTCACTGAATGAATGAGTGAATGACTAAATTTAAAGCAAGCTACAAAATATGCAGTGAATCCAATTTCAGAAAAGACGGACCAGTGACTCATGTGGCCACAGACACAGAAACGGACTACCTCCTGCAGGCGTATGGAGCCAGGACCTTTCCTGAAGAGGAAAGGGCGCGGCGCGCCTCGGATCCGCGGGACCGGGGACCCGGCACCGGGGCTTGCTGGAAGAGCGGAGCTGGTGTGAGTGGCGGCCTCTGGGGCCCCTACCTTTTCAGCTCCCTGGGCCGGAAGGGGCTGCCCAGAGAAGCCGGGGGTGACGGGGCCTCCTGTGGACCGTCCAAGGCGCAGGCTTTGGGGAGCCGTAAGCCCAGGGTTACCCGGGGCCTCCGCTGGGGTGTTAACCGAGACTCCGGGGAGTTCGGGCTAGGAGCGCCCAGCTCGTGGGAGGGGCTCCACGCCAGCGCCGGCAAGGTGGTTCCCAGCCGGGGCGGCGTTAGGACGCACCCTAGCGGCTAGGCTGGGGAGGCGCTGGCAGAGCGCGACCCGCGCAGGCCACTCTACTGGCGATGGCGCTTGAGGTGGCTGCCCACTGTGGCACGAGATCTCCCACGGGGTGCTTGCTCCTAATAACTGCACCTTAGCCGCGTAGCAACTGGGGGCGGCTTTGGGGGTGGGAGACAGCAATGCTGCTGCCTCTTCTGTCAAAACCCTAACCTGGCTGGCTTACCTGCCATCTCAAGGCTTTCTCTACCATGTCAAATTCTTCTGCCTACTCGGTTCCAGGAGGTGGACTCCCATCCTCCCCATCACCACACCCATCCCAGAAAATGCCAGGTCAGCCTTTAAAACAAAACAAAACAACAACAACACTGCATAGTGGGGGTCCTTATTTTTCTGCTCAACTCCAGACTTAATGTTTGACATGAGAAAGCCCCACCACTCCTACTTGACACCCATTTCCTAGGCTCCCAGCAGGGCCCTGAATTTCTGGAACAGCCTTCTCTAACATCCCTCAGGAGCCCAATAAACACATTCTGAAGGAATGAATTCATCCATTTATTAAACTTTCCCACATGCAGGACCTTCTCTGATGGAGCATCATGGAGGCCCTTAGGGAAGGAGGGCTGAGGCAGGGACATGCATAACCCCTAGAAACAAGTTTAAAATCTAGGCTTGATTTGAGGTGGGTAAAGGGGAGCTGGGTAAAGATTTCAGAGGATATAACTGGCCTTAACTTGTGCAAATCTTGAGTGTGAAAATAGCAGACAGGGAATCAGGCTGGAGGTGATACAGAAGTGATCACTGTGGTGTGGTGGTAAAGATTTAATATTGAGTGGGGATGTAGGTTCTGAGCCAGGGAAGGTGGTGGCACTTTGTCAGTTGAGACTGGGTTGGAGGAAGGACAGAAGTTACACCTTGGGTATGGATGGAATGGAAAAAAACACCAGCGTGTGAGGGAGGGGGTGCTCAGTTGTTCCTTTATTTTTGGGCAGGTAACCAAGGAGGATGACCATTCACTCCTTATGCCTCCCTCCTGCCGTGTTTGGGGAAGAGCCTCTAGGCCTCTAACATGCTCCAGAGTTTTTAGTTTTGAGTCCAGACTGAAGCCAGAGAAAAACATGGATAAAAATGAAAGAGCTCCCAAAAACTAAAGCAAAGTCCATGGGGTGGGGAGCTAGAAGGCCCCCTTCAAGTAGCTCGGGCCTGGCAGCTTGTGCTGGGCTTGTGGAAGCTTCCCTCTCACAGAGGCTAAATAACTTGGGAAGCAAGCCCCAACACACATAGGGCTTGTGGGTCTGCAGGGCTGGGCCACCAGGGTCACCCACAGCCACCATTCCGACCGCATACAGGTGCTGTGTGTGCCAGCTTTTTCTGAGCATGTCAGCTCCGTGTCAGGAGGGCAAACCCCAGCTGGTCCGAGGCTGCCCCCTGGTGCTGCCTCACTCTTCCCAAGGGCTCATGTCGGTGTCAATGGCTACGCAGTTGTACGCAGCATAGCGGAGCTTCTCCTCACACACCCTGGCGCTGCAGCGGGGGTTGGGGGATGGGGACTTGGTCAGGCCAGGTGCAGAGGTCCCTCTGTCACTACCAAGGACTATGTGGTTCCAGTTTGTGCCCTTCAGTCCCAGGAGCCCTCCTTCAGCCTCAGATGCCACCCTCTCCTGGGCTCCCCAGTCTCCAGTCTAGGAAACCCACCTGGCATAGTGCGGTAGGAAGAGGGTGCTGGAGCAGGTGGAAGACTCAGGCAGCGCGTCTGTGGTCTCATAGCTGGGAGCGCAGAGGGACCACAGATCAGGAAGAATTGTTCAGGCAAAGGGTAGGGGTCTGACACGTGTGGGAGGGCAAAGCCTGGCCGCAGTCTCTTGGGACCGCCCCTCTGCACTCACCCCAGCTTGTCTGGGTAGATGTAGATCCGTGCCGGCAGGCGGCTGCGGCCCGTGACAAAGCGCAGAAAGCGGCTCCGGTCCTCTGGTTGGAGAAGGAAATCAGTGCCCGCACTAATGGTGGGTAAGGTTCTATAACTTCTACCCTGCCTCTCTATCCCACAAGTGGAGTCCGAACCCAGGCACGAAACTGCCTTCTTCCACTGACCGTTGGTGAAGCTGTTCAGCGCCTCCCAGAAATACTGCACCCGTGTGTCAGATGGCTCGAAGTCCTCAAACCGGGCTGGTGGGGACAGGGCCAGAATTCATCCTTAGGTTCTGACCCCACCTCTGTGCTGCCTGCCCTGTCCTGTCCCACACTCACTGAGCTTGCGCAGAGCGTCCACAGTGACCTCTGGGTCCCCACACACCTTCTTCTCCAATTCCTGCCAGGTCAGCAAGTCCAGCACAGCCTGTGGCACAACCTTCAGCAGACCTGCCTGCATGGCTGCCAGCTGAGGAGTGAGGAAAAGGTCTGGCTGGGTCAGAGGACACAACTCCCAGCTCACTGTGTGGTGAGGACACAGCCTCCACTTACAGAGATAATGGGGGACATGATCTTTGCTCAGCACTGGGAGCATCTCCAAACTCCACTGATAAGCAGGGAATGTGGGGCAGAGGAATGATGGGGGCCAGAGTTCTTGGAATTGGTACTGGGGCCTACCAGGCTGGGCTCTGGCTACTAGAGTCTGTGCAAAGCTCTCTGTTCTACTGGCCACTGGGTAGTACCTGCTCCTTGCTCTCCTCTAGCCGTGCCTTCTGCACCAGTTGGATGAAACGGGTACGGTCCTCATATCCCACCACAATGCCTGTGCCCCCAGGGATCAACTCTACCACTTGCTGGTCACTCAGTACAGTGGTGAATGTTAGTTCCTTCCCAAATTTGAACTCAAATGTCTCCTTGTCCATTACTTCCATCACTTCCAGGAGCTTCACCTGGGGGTTGCAGAGAGGTAGGGAGGTCAGCTTTTCACTGTGGAGACAGTCCTTGTGTTTCCTTAAGGTGCTCACAGGGAAGCAGGAGAGATAGTCAGGTACGAAGTCCCCATGCAAGCAATGAGTGCAGTAAGTGGGTCAGTACAAGGGCTGTGAAAGCTTCAAGATGATGCCTAACCAGACTTGGAGGCCAGGGAAGGTGTCCTGGAAGAATGACATCTAAGCTGAGACCCAAGTGATGGCTGGGAGTTGGCTGGAAGTTCCACAAGGAAGCCAGGAGAAAAAGGTGGAAAAAGCAAAAGGCCCAAGGAATCTGTTTACTGGAGCCTGAAAGTGAACCAAGTGGCCAGAGATAAGGCCTTTCCAGATTCTGCATGTTACCCTAAGCCCAGAGTTTATCCTAAGCCCAGGGCAGAGCCATTGAAGGGTTTAAATGAAGAGAGTGAAATGAGTTACTCTGGCTATAGGAGGGCAGACGGGTATGAATGGAGACAGGGACACCAGCTTTTGCAGTCTGTGGTTGTGCAAGGTGGCCTGAATCAGGAGGACAATAGTGGGATAGGAGAAGAGGACAGATTCCAGAGGGAGATGTGACAGCTGGGGAAGGTGAGGGAGGAGGAGTAAAGGATGACCCTGAGGGTCTTGGCATGGGGAGGGTTGGGCGGTGGTGCCTTCTGAGATAGAGAGCCCTGGAGGACAGCAGACCGAGAAAGGTGCTGAGCCTGAGGCACCGTCTTGGAGCAGATGTCCAACAAGCTGATGTGTTTATGGCTCCAGGCTTGGGAAAGAGGTTGGCTGAAAGTAAGGATTTAGGAGTTGGGAATAGAGATAGTGGATGAAGCTATGGGAGGGGTTGGGATTGGAGAAGGAGCATGTATGATGTAAGAGAAGTTCAGGACAGCTTGTGGGGAGCAGCAACTTCAGGGCTGGGCAGAGGAAACTGGCTCTCACTCACCAGCACAGAGTCCACAGCTGGGAAGTCCTTGCTCCAGCTCACCTCCTCACCAGAGAGCTGCTTCCACACGAAACCAGGCAGAGCCAGGACCTGTGCGATAAATACTACTGCCATCTCACTGTGAGCTGCCCAGCTTTGGCTGGCCCTTCTTCCTTCCAGGGGCCGGTCTGATCTGATGGGGTGCAGATTAGTCTACTCACCAGGAACTCCTTACCCCGGAGGGCAGCCCCCATCAGCTGTCCGATCCACTCGTACTTGGCAAAGTCTTGGCAAGAGGGGTTGGGCACATACATATCCCGGGCCTCCCCTGTGCCATTGCCCTGCCCCCAAGACAGAGCTGTCAGTATGGCATGGGATGGACCCTACTTTGTTGCCCCTGACTCCCCAAAGAATTCCCTTCCTTCTAGTGGATGTTCTGAATGATTCCTCTGAAATACACAATGGCTCCTCCTCCTCAGTCTGTCCAGAGGCTGCCCTGGGCAACTTGGTTCCTCCTCTCTCCCCTCTCTAGCTCAGCCTGGTGCCTGGGAGGTCTGCAGAGACAAACAACAGAAACATCTTGGGAGATTACCTGGTTGGCTGTCCGCACAAAGAAGGGCAGAGGCACAGGGGTGTCTGCTGAGCTAGGGCATAGCTCTTCTGACATGTCCGCCAGGCTATCCCGGAAACCACCTCCTGAAATGACAAAGAGCCCCAGTCCCCATAATGGAGTAATAAGCAGGTCCCCTATCTTGGTTAGCTGGTGACCCTAGAAATCTCTACCACTCCAAATAGAGCAGGACCCGTTACCCTTTCTCAGGGCCTCACCTTGGTCAATGATGCCTTCTGCAATGAATTTACACTCCCACCACTGATCATAGCGCATAGGCCACCTGTAAGTATGGGTGGATCTTTGTCATCACGCTGGGCCAATGCTCAGGACATTTCACCAGCCCAGGGACCAGCCAGTAGTAGGGACTAGAGAGTGGTTAGGGATGCCAGAGACAGAATGTGGGTATATATGTATACACGTGCCTGGGAAAATCCCTCGGTCTCATGCCATACCTATAGTCCAGGGGCTTTTCATACTTGTCAGAGGGCTTGAGGCCTTCATAAACCTGCAGGCAGGGGAAAAGGAGAGGGAGTGGTAGGAAAGTCTGTGTCAAGAACTGGCTCCATTCTTGCCCAAAGGCCTTTGTCCACTCCCTCCTGGCCCAGCCCCCTAGGCCCTTGACTGACCCTCCCTTAGTCTGACTCCAAGTGGTCCAGACCTGAGTGAAAACTGCATTCTTGCAGCCAGGGTCCCTTAGGGGGCAGGCGCGGTGTTCCATGGCAAGGCGCCGGTTGATGTACAGGCGTGGCATGAAGCTGGGCTTGCTGCTCTCGGAGTCACGCAGGCACTGGGCCACCAGACCTGGCCGCTGGCGTGACAGTAGCAGGAACTGCTTTACTTGCTGGTGGGGAAAAGTGGCCAGAGCAGAGCAGCAGGCAGTCAGCCTCTGGAACCTTCCTCTATGCCTGGACCCAATTCTACAGTTTTAGTCCACTCCTAGTCCATTCCAAGTCCTTACTTCCAGTCTCTCCCTTAGTCCAGCCACCAGGGGGAGCCTCCTGCCCACCCCCTCCCAGGCTGCATCCCCATGTTCTCACATCTACCTGCACACTTCTCTCATCTTTAGCAGCTAGTAACTTCTAGTATGTACCTTTCATGCAACTTGCCCCGTTCATGCTGTCACCTCTACTCCCCCAGCTCTTGTGTGTTTCACACACTATCTGGGGAAGAGCACCCCAAACACTAAATTTTGACTATTTGTGTCGGGCTTTCTTATGTTCCCAGAGCCGAGCAAAGGTTTCAGGAACTCTCTGCCGAGGAGTGAACAAATGCACGAGCAGGAAGGGGGAGCCCACAGCCCAAACCAGCACTGAGTGGGCCAGGCTCACCTTAATCTCACTGAAGGTGCCCAGTGTGTGGTCCCAGGCAGGTACCAGGTGGTGCAGGACACTGTCTAGGATCTTTATAAATCTGGGGTCAGCAAGTAAAGAAAACTGCAGCTAAAGAGTTTGGCATGGATGTAAGATCCACTCACTCCCCAACACACAGGGACTGGAGAAGGCAGGGCTGAGGGCCTGTTCTGACCCTTGAAGTCTTACAATATAAAACTGCCTGCATATAAACATACAATGCCCAAGATGGGGGGAAGGAAGGGTCTGGCAGGCCCAGGACCATAGCCACCTCTGTAGGAGAACAGCTCTGCGGTACAGAACTTCCGGGTCAGTGCCTTCCAGGCGTGGATATCGCACTAGACTGGTTGGCTGGAATAGGTCTGCGTTCAAGCCTAGTTCCCGCTGTCTGGATGACTTGATCTTGACCCCTCGAAGACGCACATCAATCCCATCATCTGGGGGAAGGAGTCAGAGTGAAGTCACTGCACCTGCTGCCTTCTTGGCCCTCAGACCTGAGAATGGTTCCTAAATGCTTAGCCCTTTGCCACTCTTAGCCCTTAGAAACTTGAACCTTTGGGATTCCCTTCTACTTGCCTGATTCTGATTATTACATTCTTTGTTGGCTCCTCTGACCACCACTGTAAGGTTGGGATGCCTGAGGGTCCCAGCTCAGTTCATCTTCCAGGTGAATCTAACCACCTCTGTGACTTTCAGGCAGACCTATACCTGGCACTTACTACCTGGCTCAGGCCCCAAAGCTTCAAATCCTGTAGTTCAGCTATCAACTTCATCCCAACTCCAAGCCCATGTCCTTCTCTCCCTGCTCACTTCCAGCTAGCCCTCATCTACATACTAGGGCTCCCTTTCCCTCCTTATAGCCTTAAGCCCCACCTCGGCACTCGACGATGCGGATCTCGATGATTGGGAGGTGGACAGTCATGTCCTCCAGGACACAGACATCCCCGATCAGGGTCCTGAGGAGATGGATGTGAAGCACCTGGGGTACCTGTGGCCAACCTTCTGCTTCCAAGCTAGGCCAGGCCCCATTGCTAGGATAATACCTCACCTCCCAACCCAGTCAGCTTGCTCACTCACTCGTCAATGCTCACGTCACTCAGCTTCTTCAGGTTGTCCCCTTCGCCCCCATAGACCACCACCCGCTTAGGCATAAAGTTGTCATCTGTAGTATCCACTGTGAGCAGCAGCTTCCTGGGGGGGTCAGATTATGCATGTGGGTCTCTGTACGGTCACAGGCACATGGCTCACTCACTCTGTCCTACACGGAGCCCACTCACTTGACAATGGTGCCCTTTTTCATGGTAAGCCGTACCCAGTGCTGGCATTGGGACCCATCGCTTTCCCAGTAGGTGTCTGCATTGCTGTCTGTCAGGCAGGACACATTGAACTCCTCCTGGGGAGGGGCAGAATGGTGGAGTTGGCTTACCCCAACTCCCTGCTCTGGGGTTGTGCTTTGGGCCAGGCAGCACAGAAGAGAAAGCACAGTGGGGCTGGGTTAAAAGTGCAGCTGGTATGGACAGAGGTGTCTAGGGGTTCCTATAGGGCTGCCAAGTCCGGGAGCTGGACCATGTCTGGCCTGTGGAGATTCATGTTTTGGCCTTGACCTAGAGATGGGGGTTCTGGATCTAGCAACATGTGACATCTTGCTTGGGATGGGAGGAGTCCTGGCACCCACCGTGTAGGAGGAAACGTCTATGCTCTCCACATACTGCTTCACGCTACCCAGGTTCTCATCCTCCTTGCCCAGGTGGTCATACAAGAAGTGGATCAGGTCCTCGTCGCACTCGTAGGTCCACGTCGGGGGCACATAGCTAAGCAACCCCAAGTCCCTATTTAGGTCGGGCCCAGACCTGGTGATCCTTCCATCCCATCCCATCCCAGCTCACTCACAGTAGCCTCTGTACAGCTTCCGTGTACGCCTCGGCTGGTTGAGGCCTCGATCCAAGGCGATACGAGTATGTCAGGTCCACCACCTGTTCCCATCTGTGGGCAGAGTGCGGGGGTGGCGTGGAGAAACACCAGCGGGCTGCAGAACACCCCTCCAGGGACCGGTGCCTTCCCTAGAGCACTCTCTCCTCTGATCTAGGAACCCAGAAGCCCCACCCCAGCACCCAGTCTCCGCCCCCACTCCAGCCCACCTCCCGGGCGGCGCCCGAGCCATTTCCACCCCTCGGGGAAGCGGAGTCGGCCAGCAGGCCCCGCCCCTCGGGCGCCGGACCTGAGCACCGGGCGGAAGTCCACGCCGAAGAGCTGCTGCTGCCGCAGGAGGTGGTCGGGAGTGTCGATGGGCACGAGGCGGGCTCCGCCTTCCGCGGGGCGGCACACTAGCAGCCATCCTTCAAGCAGTCCGCAGTCGCCCAGGTGTTCGGACAACTGGTCCTGCCGAGGCGCGCCAGATGGGGACAGTCGTCAGGGACCTACCCAGCGGCCCGCCCAAGGCAAAAGGCCAACGAGGGCAACGCCAGCTCAGTATGGGGGAGGGGAGGGGAACAGGTGGGGCTTCCCTGGCCTGGGGTATTTCGCTGGCGGGCGCACCTTGGTCAGCTTCACCCAGAGCCCGTGGCCATTGCACAGCTCCTCGCCTGTGGTGCGCACGCAGGCGCCGCGCCGGAGCTCGATGCTGTCGCGGGCAGCGCGGAGGGGCCCGGAGGCGGTACCGGGGCCCGGACCCGCGGCTCCCACACGCAGCCCCAGGCCCTCCGCCTCCCACACCGGCAGCAGCACGCGCGACGGTCCCGCCGGGTCTTTGTAAAGCTTGTAGAGCACCTCGCGCGGCACGAAAGCCAGCGACGCTGGCAGTGGCCGCCCGGCGCGGAGGTTCTGCGCTGCCTCCGCCAGGAAGCGCACACGGCCCAGCAGCTGCCGCGGGGACTCCAGTGCCGCGCCCGAGCCCGGGCCCGCCATGGCGAGGCGGCAGAGGGAAGCCCAGGGAAGGGCCGTTTCCAGCAGCAGCAGCCGCGAAGGCTGCTTAGCTTCCCACCAAGCTCTGCCGCCTTGGGCCCGCCCCCGCCCTAAGTTCTGGACTAAGCGCACACTGCACTCCTGCCGTATTGTCCCATGTACTCGGATACTCAAACCATTACCTACCTCTGTGCCTCCCACTCAGCCAACCAGGCCCAAGCTCAGTAGTTTCTACCAGATCAATCTTCCCTTCTCCAACCCCTTTGCTACTACCGTTTTATTCCTACTACTGCCACCCTCATTCAAGCTACCGTCCCATCTAGCCTGAATCATTATCCAAATATTTCATGTAAGTGGAACGATAACAATGTTCATCTTTCTGTGTCTTATTTCACTCAGCATAATGTAGCATCTATCAGAACTTAATTTCTTTTTATGGCTCAATAATATTCCATTACATGTTTATTACGTTTTGTTTATCTAGTCATCTGTTAATTGATGGACATTTGGGTAAAACTTTGTTTTGATATAGTTTTCAAATAGAAGTTACCAAGACAGAAATAAAAATGATGTAACTTTTTTATATTATGCAATTTTGTTTTCCATTTTTTTCTCCCTAGGGATCTGGGAACACAGTGACTCTCTTCCCCTTTCTCCAAGCTATTTGTATGCTGTTACACTATTGCAGAATAGTGAACAAAGGCACCTCACCAGGGCCTTCATGACCTGTACTCTGTAGACATTTCCAACCTCTTTAATTCCACCAGATTGATCTCCTGGTTCCCATAAAAACAATTTTTTTTTCATCTTTGCACATGCTGTTGCCCCTGCTTAGAACACCCCCACCACTTTCTCCAGTTAAGCCAGGAGCCCTTGCTAGTTGCTTCTCGTTTTCTCTTAAAACATTTACTGTTGTTGTGATTGCTGATTTCTCTTTGTCTGTAGCTCCTTAAAGGAAGGGGCTATCTTGTTGACCACTGTAACCTCCACACCTGCCATCGTGCCCAGCTCTTAGGAGGTAATAGTCAATAATACCGGTTTGGTTCCATAATCCACTGTATGCTTAGGTGGGTGCGGCATAAGACTGTTTGAATTATGGTCAGCAGGAATGAAAGTGGGTCTTGGGCCGAACCTTCGGGACTCCCAGGCCACCAGATACGTGCCAATTCCTTAAGGCCTGGTAAACTGTAGTAAAACAGAAATTGTTTTGGCGTCGGACGTTTGTTTCTGCGTCGCTATAGCAGACTTTACGGTAAAGAGGTAAGAGTTCCTGCCGGCAGCAGCCGGGGCAGTAGTTGCTGTAGTCTGGTCATGTGACCTTCAACATGGCTACGGCCCTGGCTCATTCCGGGGAGGGGCGGAGCATGGGCAGGGGCAGACTCAGATTCACGTTAACGTGGGGACTATGCTCGCAGTTACGGACAGCTTATCATGGAGGCGAATCGGTTAGGGTGAGTTCTCTGCACTACGCGATGGGCCAGCGGGGCTTCTGACCCGAATCCTCCAACTCAGGACTCTGTCCCTGTGCCCGCCCTTCCCCCATCCTAGAGAGCTCCCAGCCCGAACCCCAGTTGCTGGACTCCCTACTAGTCCAATCGTGGATTCCCGAGACCTTCATCGCAGGGACTGCCTAGCTGGACTGCGTCCCTCAGACCTTTATTTGGGGATGCCCCTGGATTTTTCTAATCCTCAAATTAGGATCCCTATTTCGGGACCGTTAATTCTGATGCCTCGACTATCCCCCAGCCTGGAGATCTATCACCCCAGGAACCAGCCCACTGGTACCCCCCTTCCTGATATTTTCTGGTCCCCAAATCCCCAAACTATCCTTACTGTGCTTTCGTCCCTCCACCTCCCCAGGCCCTCCAGTGGCTTTGAGCTTGTAGAAGCTGGGACTGCGTGTAGGGTAGAGGCCCCACCGCGGGCCCTTCTAGCCTTGTGCACCAACTGATAGGCAGAGAGGAGGCAAAATGGGCGGGGAGCCATAGCTTGGGAGCAGGCCTGGAGAAAGCAGATAGCGGTGCTGGACTGAATCCTCCTTTAAGAACCCAAGCCTTCCCAAACTCCCAGCCTAGCTTACTGACATCTACCCCTAACACCTCCTGATCTCCAGACCCCAGGGTTTTCCGGAGCTGAAGAATGACACGTTTCTGAGAGCAGCCTGGGGAGAAGACACTGACTATACTCCCGTTTGGTGCATGCGCCAGGCAGGCCGCTACTTACCAGGTCGGAGTCAGGGCCAGGGCCTGGGAATCTAGGCAGAATTCTGGAGGGTGAAAAGTTCTGGAGGGGAAGGGAAGGGGAGGGTTCAGAGGTTCCTCAAGGGTGAGCTCTGTGCCTTTCCTCTTCTGTCTGCAGAGTTTAGGGAAACTCGGGCAGCCCAGGACTTTTTCAGCACCTGTCGCTCCCCAGAGGCCTGCTGTGAACTGACTCTACAGGTGAGGGGGCCACTAAGGAGGGAGGAATTTATGCCCTCAGCTTGGCACCTAGCAATCTATCTTATGTTTCCTACAGCCACTGCGTCGCTTCCCTCTGGACGCTGCCATTATCTTTTCCGACATCCTTGTTGTACCCCAGGTACATGCTCAAACCTGATTTTGGAATGGGTAAAAAAGGGAAGATAGTCAAGGCTCAGGATAAACACTTATCTTCACTGGACAGAGGGAAGAACTTGGGCTGGAGGAGATGGAGTTTGGCTAAGTTTTGTTCTTCTTTTCCTCTTTCCTGACATGGGCTGAAAAGTCTTTCCTCCTGGAGTTACGTGTTGGGAACCCAGATGTTTTCTCCCCGTTCAGGCACTGGGCATGGAGGTGACCATGGTGCCTGGCAAAGGGCCCAGCTTCCCAGAGCCATTAAGAGAAGAGCGGGACTTAGAGCGCCTCCGGGATCCTGCAACTGCAGCCTCTGAGCTGGGCTATGTGTTCCAAGCCATCACTCTCACACGGCAACAGCTGGCTGGGCGTGTGCCTCTGATTGGCTTTGCTGGTGCCCCGGTAATATGGACCAGAGCAGGGACTTGGGCTGGTGGAGACAAGGGAAGGAGGTGTCAGTCTGGCTTCTACGCCTGTGACATCCTCTTTGTATCTTTTTGTAGTGGACACTGATGACATACATGGTTGAGG
The DNA here is from genome assembly GCA_029783875.1 of Phataginus tricuspis. NCBI lineage: Eukaryota > Metazoa > Chordata > Mammalia > Pholidota > Manidae > Phataginus > Phataginus tricuspis. Next base: position 35,795,815 of record JAQQAC010002837.1, read on the forward strand.
GTGGCAGCTCAAGCACCATGGCTCAGGCCAAGCGCTGGCTTTACCAGAGACCACAGGCCAGTCACCAGCTGCTTCGCATCCTCACTGATGCTCTGGTCCCATATTTGGTGGGACAAGTGGCTGCTGGTGCCCAGGTGAGTCCTGAGGGAGAGAGAAATAGGCTGGAGTTTAGTCTATAAGGACCAGAAGCAACAAAGTTCCCTACACCTGAGATTGTAGGTGTCTCAGTGCCAAGCCCAAAAGAAGTTTGGCATGCGATAATTGGCCAGAGCAGCCAAGCCACCCTGACACTGGCAGAGGGACTTAGTACTCCATGTGCTCAGAAACCAAAGCTAGCACTGGGAATCTGGAGAACACAAAACTTTTTGATTGCAACTGGGTTTATAGGCTGAGGAGCTATCAGGGGTTGAAGTCACTTGGGGAAAATTGAGGCACTTTTTGTGTGTGGGCCCTGAGCTACTTCCTCTTGTTACATCTTTCTCTTCACCACCCCCTAACTGTAGGCATTGCAACTCTTTGAGTCACATGCCGGGCATCTTGGCCCACAGCTCTTCAGTAAGTTTGCACTGCCCTACATCCGTGATGTGGCCAAGCGAGTAAAGGCTGGGCTGCAGGAGTCAGGCCTGGCACCAGTGCCCATGGTAAGGATGGGGATGGCTCTGGTGAGTCAAGGCGGGCCTGTGGAACTTTCAGAGTAAGTCCTGCTTTGAATGAGGTGACCACTGGAGGGCAGCAGAGGTGCAGCTGAGAGAGGTTAGTGGGCAGTCAAGGCCCTCTGTGACCTCAGATCTGTCTTTTCCCCTAGATCATCTTTGCAAAGGATGGACATTTTGCTCTGGAGGAGTTGGGCCAAGCTGGCTATGAGGTGGTTGGGCTTGACTGGACAGTGGCCCCAGGGAAAGCTCGGTGAGTGATGGAGGATGAGGCGGAGGGGGTGCAGTTGCCGTATATGCAGTCACCAGAACTTGGCACTGACTCTGCTTCCAGGGAGCGTGTGGGGAAGACTGTGGCCTTGCAGGGCAACCTGGACCCTTGTGCCCTGTATGCATCTGAGGTAACTAGGGTCCCTATATGTGTCTATGAATTTGTGCACCCCCACACCAGTAGTATTACTGTGTTTTTATTATGTCTGTTTGTCCCTCCCCTCTACAACGTACACACCATGTGAGCTCTAGGAAGGCAGAAATTCTTTCTGTTGTCCATTTGTTTTTTCTTAGCACCTAGCCCATACTAGGCATCCAGTAAACGTTTTTAAAGTAATAATTGAATGAATAACACTATGTGGAAGCATGTCTATGTGTATATGTGTCACTACTGTGTATAGGGAGGATGGAGGCTTGCTGGCCCCTCCTACAGCCAGTGCCCTGTTGGTCCCCCAGGAGGAGATCGGGCAGCTAGTGCGGCAGATGCTGGATGATTTTGGGCCACAGCGCTACATTGCCAACCTGGGCCATGGACTTTACCCTGACATGGACCCAGAACACGTAGGAGCCTTTGTGGATGCTGTGCACAGACACTCACGTCTGCTTCGCCAGAACTGAGCATAACCTTTTCCCTCAAGTACCACTAACACTGATGATTGATTGTTTCCAGGAAAATAAAAGTTCCATCGTTGGAGAAGTATAGCATGTGGTTTTATTTGTGAAAGATCTGTGCCCTAATCCTTAGTTCCTTCTTAGTCTCTGCTCCTTCCCTGGGCATTTCTGCATCTTCTCCCACAAGTCATGGGAGCTCAGATATCAGTGAATATGTACTATAGGATTTAATGTCATGGCTGTCACCACCATCTTGCTCTCAGATCTAAAGCTCCAGAGCTACATGGGGCTGGGGAGAGCCCCCTAAGCAGTAGAGCTGTGACATTTGAGAGAGAAATGAGGTCCCCACAGCATACAAGGCCAAACTGATAAGGCTTTGTGTCTGGGGAGATAGGGAAGTACAGATCAGAGAGGGGCACAAAAATAGCTAGAATACTTCAGAGAGGGCTCTGGAGGAAGATGGGGTCTAGGTGAGCAGGAAAAACTAAGCATCCTTCAGCTTTGACACCAAAAGATGGGGAGGACATAAAGACTCAGAGCTAGGTTGCTTAGGATTGGAGCCTTAGACTTATTTCACTGAATCATAAAGTCCTCTGAAGCCAAAGGCCCTATGACACTCAGGATTGCTCGGTATTATTTTCTGAGTATACCCTCTAATTTTCTCAAGGTCTTGTTGTTTCTGCCCATCACAGTGGTACTTATTTCCTGGGACAAGGCTCTGGGGTACCTGTGAGCTCTGGAGAGGGGTGTGTGTGGCAGAAAATTCTTCATCATTCCACATCACCTTAAACAACTAAACCTGCACAGTCTATCGCCCATGCAGCTCCCTGTCCAAGCCTGGGCAATGCAGGAGAGAGAAGGGCCCCATTTATTGAGAGAACACAGTTTCTGATTTTAGAAAAATGATCTTTTCTGTGATCCATGATTTATTCATAGAAAAGCACTGTGAGTTCACACACTTGCTAAAAAAAATGGCAATCGTGATACAGAAATGGGAGTGGCTGCTTTTTTTTCAAAACCAACCTATTGGGCTAAGAGGTAGGGGCCCATGGCTGGACAGTAAGACTTCAGTAGCCACAAACAGCAAATACAACTTACTGGTTAGTGTGGAGAAAAAAAAAGTGTCACAAACAGTTTGTCAAAGAAGGGAAAACGAAGCAGACAGAGAGGTCCTTAGTGCATACTCTATTAGCTATACCACCCCTCCCCTACCACACCCCACCCTCTACTCGGGAACTAAAACATGGAACAGTAAACACCAAGACACTGGCATCCAAACGACTCTTCTGAATGCCCTTGCTGCCTCCTGTAACAATGCCGGGCAGATCACAGGGCCAGGAAAGCAGCAGGGACATGACACACTGTGGAGGTCAGCCAGGGCTAAGACAGGGGTTGCCCGTTAGGGCTTAAAACTAGTCAGGAAGGGAAAGGCTCAATGCATTCCAGCCCCAGCCTCCAGATTAGCGACCAATGGGACTGTGACAAAAGCAGGCAGAGGAAGCTTGAGGTAGAGAGGCAGGGGCAGAAAGCAAGTACAGGGCAAGATGAGAACTGTGGAGTGGAAGGAGCTACTCTCAGGGGAGAAGGAGACAGTGCTTAGAAGGTTGTTTGGTAACTGGTGAGTAAAGGAGGCATAGAGATGGGGAACATGTTTAGTTGTTGAGAGAGACTAAGGAACGAAGACGAGACATCTGGCAAAAACAGAAGAGACTCATTCATGCAGATCCTTAAACATGAATTCACAGACATAACCTGTGTGTCAAAATATACAGTTACACATACAAAGACAGACCAGTGGAGAGCAGGCATACACAGGTACAAATGTGTGTTTACACATAAGCAGTTGTGTGTGCCCGGTAAACACACACCAAACATGCATTGATGAACATGAACGTACATATATGTATTCTTACATGTTCACACAGGTGTGTATCCTCATACAGAAACCCCCAGTCTAGCACACAGACATGTTAACACAGATACAGACAAGACAGATGTACATAAATATACATGTGCCCATATAGACAGGTATGCACAAAATATCTCTGCACACAGAGACACATGTACTTAGCCATACAGATATATAAACACATACATAATTAGAGATAAAACCAGACACTCTCTAACACAAAGGTGACCAGAGTAGATGAATGTGAGCTTAGTGGCCCCCCAGACCACCTTCTCCCTGCACTTGTTTCTTAGGAGCTCAGGAGGCTCCTAGAAAGGCGTGTGAAGCAGGAGCAAGAGCTTCAGTGTCCTCATGGCTTTGTGAGGCAAAAGTATTTTAAGTCCAGTCCTGGCCCTGCCCCTCACCCTCCACTGGGCTATAGATTCCCTGTCTGCAGGCTGGGGTTTCTGCATAGACTAGACTTGGGATAATTCTAACTGGCCATTTTTCCTCCCTGCCACTCCCACTCTTCTACTGCCAACAGCATACAGTCTGCAAGGGAAACCTGAGAAATGGTTGAGTCTCCTCAGAAAACAAGCCTATCTTGCCACCCACAGCTACTTCAAGTACCCATCAAATTAGAACCAGAATTATAAATAGTTACTTTACAATGTAATTGGCAACACATATACTATAGTATTTACAGTACTATAAATGCTTCTGTTTCTCTGGTTAAGCAATCCCTGAGACGGAACAGTGTTCTGTATTTGCCAAGGGAGAGAGGGCCAATGCCCAGGACACGCAGTATATAGGGGCGTGAGGTGGCATGTTGTGGGGTTTCTGATCGATCTGCAGGGCCCAGCTCCTCCAGGAACAGTGGGCTATAGTGAGAACCTCGCCAAGGAAGGCATATTGGCTAGAGTTGGACTCTCCCCATGCTTAGCCCTGTGGTCCTTTGGCTTCAGCCACAGGTGCTCAGAGTCCTCTCAGGGTAGACAAATGTTTCAGTGTCCTTGGCCTGACATGATGGTACCCGAGGGCCCAGGCTGCCTCAGCAGGGAGCTGTCTGCTTTCTCAGCCAAAGCGCTCTCGAACCAGCAGCATTAGCTTCTTCTTGCCTTTGTAGATTTGTTTGAGGTTGTCGATGAATTGGGCGAACTGCAGGTGGCCATCCTGGGGCAGCAGGAAGGTCTCCCGAGCCTTGCTCAGAAACTCAATGAACTCTCCATAGTGGCGAGGGCTGATGTGTGTCAGGCGCGAGTGTGTAGTATTGATATAGGCATTGATGGTGGCATCTAGCAGCTGGCGCAGTGGGGCTTTGTCAGTGGACATAAGCTTTCCGGAACTGCGGCGGCCTGGGATGCCAGCCAGGCCAGGCGCGGTCACTGTGCAGCGCCGCAGGATGTCTGAGAGCACTGTGGCACAGTGCACACTCTTCACCACCAGGGGAATGAGGGCCGCCAGCTCATTCTTGCCTAGAGAGTGGCTGAGGGCACATGCCCAGAGCACGTCATTGATGGCTGGATGGGTGTCCTGGTTGTAGGCCAGGTTGAGATGGCTCATGGCCATTGAGGCCAGCTTGAAGGCACGTAGCGGGTAGCCACGGAGCTCCATGTAGCGGGCGATGGTGAACAGCTGCGAATGGGTCATGCCACTAGTGGCAGCATCAATGGCGATCTGGTAGGCTGCTTCAAAGGCGATGTGGTCTTTCTCACAGAGTGTAAGCGCTGACAGGGCACAACTCTGTGGATCCTTCATAGCACACTGCAGGGCCAGCGTGCGAGCACAGCTAGCCAGCTCCTCCCGCTGTGGATAGTCAAGACTGAGGCGCAAGATAGTGGTGTGGGATACGGCTGTGGCAGCCACAATGCTAGTAGCCTCGGTGGGGGTGAAGAGTGTGTACCAGCTCTGCAAGATGCTCACCAGGGCCCGCACACCTGTCAGGGAGAGCCTGAGCTCAGCCGTGGCCATCAGGGTCCTGATCCAGGTCTGCCCAGATTACCGTATGGGATCAGAACTTAGCCTGCAGAGATTCCTCCTCAGCAGCCTTGAGATGATCTGAGGCAAACCAGGGCAAGGGGAGTATCCCAGATGGCCTGACCTTGTCTGGGGTCTCTTCCCATCCCTTCCTTCCCCAGGTCAGAGGGCTGAAGGTCTCTGTAGGTGCTCTTAGCCCCTCACAAGGATGGAACAGCACAGCCTGTGGCTTGTCTGCCCTATGGCAGGGGTCGTAGATCTGCCTGGGGTTCTAGCTGAAGTGGGGCCTCTCAGGGTGGAGTCTTGCGCTAAGGGCTTTGGGCTCTAGATGGGGTCCTGCGCCTCTTGGCTGTTTGGGGTTTTTCAGAAGTGCGGACAGGGATCTGGGAGCAAATCACTGGGCCAACTACCTCCCAAGGGTGTACCTGAGCACTGGTGGCTGAAAACTCAATCTCTCAGACATGTTTCTGGTCAGAGGGCCAAAGCGCTGCTGACATCAGGGTATGATCCAAGCAGTGAGAGCAGAGCTTGGGCTGGCTGAACAGAGGCCATCTTGTCCTACCAGAGCCCCATCCTTTCCTAGGCCATCAGTAATAGGATGTGAGAACTCTAAGGATTCATTGTCCTGTACCAAGAGTAGGGCCTAGGAACTCCCTTCCGCTGGGGGTAGAGGGAAGTGGGAGACTCACCCACTTCTGTAGCACATGTCACCAACCACCGCACCATCTCCCGGCGCCTCCAGTTAAGGGTTGATAAGGTCATCCTCATCACCTGGGAAAAAGGAGGCATTCCCATGGGCTAAGCATTAACTGCTATGACCTCTTTCCACTTCCCCATGCCATTCCTTTACACAACAATTATTTATTTAAATAATCATCTCTCCCCTAATAAGTACAGGCAGTTGTGCTGAATTTCTGTCCCACCATTCCCATTAATCAGACAGCTTCTCTGATGCCCCATAATGAAACTCCTATTAACACATCTTGTCTGACTTAAGAGGAATGAGGTGGGGTGGAGAGAAGATGAGGACCCAGGAAGCCTAAAGCTACACTGCTTCTGGCCTTAACTTCAAAAGGGAGCCCAATTTATAGAGTCCTTACCTTGTGCTTAGCCTAGAAGTTGTGTTCTGGGGACAATGAAAGAACCAGACTTGGTCATGCCCCCATCCTCCTGGGATCTTCTACCAATTGTCACTAGGCCAGGAGCCTCAAGTGGGGACCGCTCCCCCTCCTCCATACCTGTAATCCCAGCTCCAAGGCCACGTTGAGTAGCGTGCTGTCAGTACTACTGTCCGTTGGAGTAGCAATCTTGAATGCATCTTGGGCCAGTTTGAAGATAAGGGAGGAAGAATGGATGTGCTTTTGTATTGCTTCCAGGATGGTTTGCAGCCTTAGAGTGTCCCCTGTAGATGCAGAGAGGAGGAGCAGGGACAGGGTTTTCTTTAAAGCTTCCCTAACAGTCTGATCACAACAAGGACTGGTTGAACTGGCTGCTATCAATTCACTGAATGCTTCTGAATGGTACATCCCTTCTGGATGGTCAAACTCTGTCTCTACTAACCCACTGGAGGTTGTTTCCTTCCCCAGGCACCCACATGAGTTCCACCTTTTCATCTGCCTCTACCCTGCACTCTTTCCCCTCAGCTCCTTAACTCCAGAAATAATTTTCATGAGCACCTGAACTTTGAGAGCTACTTATACAGAAGAAAGGAAGCCGCATTATTGTCAAAAATGTATGCCTCCCATTGTTTGCCCCTCACTACAGCTAGCTACCTGCAGTGAAAAGGAGCTGGGCCACCACTTCCTATTCAGTAGGCAAGGACTCTATACAAAGTACTAGTGCACAGAGTTAAGGAATACACCACAGGAAGGGCATGTATACCACATGAAGTGAAGGTCGCTGTACAAAGGTAGTATAGTATATGAAAGACTGGCTTATCTTATGAAGGACTAAAATGTGAAATAGAGAACAAAAAGTAGATCTTATGTTTACAAAGAGCTGTGGTGATAAGAGTTATAGGCTACTGTGTAAAGTACATTGGGAATTCAGTCTAGTTAGGCCATTTACCAGTTCAGTTACTTCATCTATAAAATGGAAACAATCACCAGTTAGGGCTATTTTAAGAATTAAAAACAATATGTGTATAGTTAATAGTCTATGACTCTTATAAAAAAAAGATAAGTTGCAGTATGTAAATAATGTGTGTGCATATACATGAATAGAAAATTTCCAGGAATATTTATACCAGTGCCTTAGTAATAGTTATCTTTAGGTGGCAGGATGATGGGAGAGAATACCTTTTTTCTTCCATCATCTTTAAAAACAATTTTTTACATTAATAGACTTCATATTTTTAAAGCAGTTTTAGGTTTACAGAGAATTGAGCAAATGGTACAGAGCTCCCATGTAGCCCCTTCTGGCTTCCATTTTCCCTTTTTCATTTTTCTTATTAAGGTTTCACAGGAACCAGTTTCCCTTATTAACACCTTACATTAGTGTAGTACATTTGATAAAACAACACTGATACATTATTATTAACTAAAATCCATAGTTTAAATTAGGGTCCACTGTGTTACACAGTTCTGTGGGTTTTGACAATGCATAGTGTCATGGATCCACCATTACTGAATCATACAGAATAGATTCATTGCTCTAAAAATCTGTGCTCCACATGTTCATCCCTCTCCTCATGCTTCCTGAAGAAACTAATCTCTAGTGTCTCTAAGGTTCCAATGTCACATTCTTGGAATCACATTATGTACCCTTTTTAAACTGGCTTCCTTCACTAAGCAATATACACTTCAGGTGCCTCCATGTCTTTTTGTGTCTTGATAGCTCATTTACTTTTATTGGCAAATAATACTGCATTGTGTGAATGTACCAGTTTATCCATTCACCTTCTGAAGGACATCTGTTGCTTCCAGTTTTTCGCAATTACAAATAAAGCTGCTATAACATTTGTGTGCAAGTTTTTGTGTGGACGTAAGTTTTCAACTCATTTGGGTAAATACCTGGGATCATGGTCGCTGGATCACATCATAAGACCATATTTAACTTTGTAAAACACTGCCTGTCTTTCAGAGCAGCTGCACCTTTTGCATTCCTATCAGCAATGAGAGTTCCTGTTACTCTACATCCTTGTTAGTGTTTAGTGTTGACGGTATTTTGGATTTTAGCCACTCTAATAAGTGTGTCGTGGTACCTTTTGTTTCAATTTGCGTTTCTCTAATGACTTAGGGTGCTGAGCATCTTTTCACATGCTTCTTGGCCATCTGTGTATCTTCGGTGAAGCTTCTATTCAGGGCTTTTGCCTTTATTGTTTGTTTTCTTAATGAGTTTTGAGAGTTATGTGTATATTTGGGATACAAGTCCTTTATCATATAAGCATTTTACAAATATGTTTTCCCAGTCTGTGGCTTGTCTTTTCAGTTTCTTAACAGTGTTTTCCATGGAGAAATTTTTCATTTGGATGAAGTCCTACTTATCAATTTTTTCTTTCATGGATTGTTTTTGGCATTGTATCTAAAAAGTTATTGCCAAATATGACATCACTTGGATTTTCTCTAATATTATTGTCTAGAAGTTTTAGTTTTGTGTCATACTTTTATGTCTATGATCCTCTTTTGAGTTTCCATGAAAGGTGTAAAGTCAGTGTCTATATTCATTTTTTTTGCTTTTTGCATGTGGATATTGTTCTTCCAGTATCATCTGGTAAAAGACTATCCTTTGCTCTTTTGTCAAAGATCAGTTGACTCTATTTGTGTGGGTCTATTTCTGAGCTTTCTATTCTGCTCCATTGATCTATTGATCTGTTTGTCTATTCTTTTGCCAATACCACACTATCTTGATTACTATAGCTTTATATTAAGTCTTGAAGGTGGATAGTGTTAGTTCTCCAATGTTGTTGTTCTTTAATAATGTGTTGGCTATTCTAGGTCTTTTGCCTTTCCATATGAACTTCAGAGTTTGTCAATATCTACAAAATAACTTGCTGGGATTTTGGTTGAGACTATATTGAATCTATAGATTAAGTTGGGAAGAATTGACATAATATTGAGCCTTCCTATCTACGGACATGGAATATCTATTTATTAGACCTACTTTGATTTCTTTACTCAGAGTTTTATAGTTTTCCTTATACAAAACCTGTACATATTTTATTAGATTTATTCCTAAGTACTTTTTTTGGGTGCTAATGGTAAATGGTAATGTTTTTCATCTCGAATTTCAGTTGTTCATTGGAGGAATACAGGAATGCAATTGACTTTTGTATATTAACCTTGTATCCTTCAACCTTGCTATAATCAATTAGCTTGTTTTTTGTTGTTGATTGAGATTTTTCAACAGACAATTATGTTATCTGCAAACAAAGACAGTCTTATTTCTTCCTTCCTAGTCTGTACACCTTTTATCTCCTTTCTTATCTTATTGCATTAGCTAGGACTTCCAGTATGATGCTGAACAGAAGTGGTGAGAGAGGACATTTCTATCCTGATTTTCAGGGGACAGCACATCATTTCTCTCCATTAGGTATAATGGTAGCTGTAGGTTCTTTGTAGATGTTCTTTATAAAGTTGAGTCATTTCTCCTCTATTCCTAGTTTGCTGAGGCTCTTTTTTTTTAATGAATAGGTGTTGGATTTTGCCAAATGATTTTCTTGTATCTATTGATATAATCATACAATCTTTCTTCTTTAGCCTGTGAATGTGATGGATCACATGCATGATTTTCAAGTGCTAAACTAGCCTTGCATTACTGGAATAAATCCCACTTGGGTCACAGTGTATAATTATTTTTATACTTTGTTGGATTCAATTTGCTAATATTTTGTTAAGGATTTTGTATTTATATTCATGAGTGATATTGGTCTGTAGTTTTCCTTTTAATGGTGGCCTCATAGGATGAGTTAGAGGGCATTCTTTCTGCTTCTATTTTCTGGAAGAGACTGTAGAGAACAGGTATTATTTATTCCTTAAATATTTGAAAAATCAGTGAAATCATCTGGCTAAGTGCTTTCTGTTTGGAAAATTAATTATTCAATTTCTTAAACATATATAGGCCTATTTAAATTTATTTCTCCATGTGTGAGTTTTGGTAGCTGTATTTTTCAAGGAATTGGTCTATTTCATCATCTAAGATATCAAATTTGTGGGAAGACAGTTCATAATTTCTTTCAGTATCTTTTTAACGTCCATGGGATCAGTAATGGTAACCCCTCTTTCATTTATGATATTACTAATTTATATCTTTTTTTCTTGTTAGTGTGGCTAGAGGCTTATCAATTTATTGATCTTTTCGGAGGAGCAGCTTTTGCTTTCATTGATTTTCTCTATTTTTTTCCTATTTTCAATTCCATTGATTTTTAATTTTTACTATTTCTTTTCTTCTACTAGCTTTACATTTACATTGCTCTTCTTTCTCTAGTTTTCTAAGGTGGAAGCTTATTTATTTTCCCCTAGCTGAGATATAAATGATATACGACACTCTGAAATACAGCTTAAGGTGTACAATCTGACTTGATAGTTATTGCAAATGATTACCACATAATAATCCATCATCTCACAGTTACCTTTGTGTGTGTGTAGTGAGAACAATAAAGATCTATTCTCTTATCAAATTTCAAATATACAACACAGTATTGTTAACTAGAGTCACCATCCTATACATTATATGCCCATAACTGATTTATCTTATAACTGAAAATTTGTATCAATACCTCCCATTCCCCCCCCCCTCAGCCTCTAGCAACCTCTAATCTACTGTTTCTGTGAGTTCAGGCTTTTTTATATTATACATGTAAATATATAAAAATATTTTATATTTTTATATTTATATTTTTTATATATACATGTAAAAGAGATTACAGAGTATTTGTCTTTTTCTGACTTATTTCAGTTAACATAATACCCTCAAGGGTCATCCATATTTTTTCAAGTGATTGAATTTCCTTTTTATGGCTGAATAATATCTCTCTATACGTCTGTATGTGCATATACCACACTTTCTTTATCCATATATCTAACAGCAGACACTTAGGTGGCTGTTTCCAAATCTTGGCTATTGTGACTGCTGCTGCATTGCAGTGAATACAAGGGCATAGATATGTCTTCAAGAGTGATTTCATTTCCTCTGGATATACCCAGAAGTGGGATTGCTGGCCCATACATAGTAGTTCTACTTTTAATTTTCTGAGGAAGCTCCATACTGTTTTCCATAATAGCTCTACCAATTTACATTCCCAGCAACAGTGGACAGGGTTCCTTTTTCTCCACATCCTCACCAGCACTTATTATCACTTGTCTTTTTGATAACAGCCATTCTAACAGGTGTGAGGTGATAGATAACTGATTTTGTATCTTCCTTTTTTTTAATAAATAATTTATTTTGGTATCATTAATCTATAATTACATGTGCATTATGGTTATTAAACTACCCCCTTCATCAGGTCCCCCCCCAACCCCATTACAGTCACTGTCCATCAGCGTAGTGAGATGCTATAGAATCACTACTTGTCTTCTCTGAGTTGTACAGCCCTCCCTGTGCCTCCCCAACATTACATCTGCTAATCGTAATGCCCCTTTTTCCCCCTTGTCCCTCCCTTCCCACCCATCTTCCCCAGTCTATCTTCCTTCTTTTTAACATATGCAATTAATCCTATATATTCCCCCCAAGCACTTTCACTGCATTTTACACATTTTGTGTATTCTTTGGTTTAGTTCAAAATATTAAAAAATTTCTCTTGAGAATGGACTAGCATTTACCAAAGGGAAAGGGGTTGGGGAGGGTCAGGGGGAAGGGATGGATAAGGGGATTAAAGGGTATTATGATTAGCACACATATATGGTGGTACATGGGGAAGGCAGTATAGCACAGAGAAGACAAGTAGTGACTCTATACCATCTTACTATGTTGATGGACAGTGACTGTTATGGTGTGTGTGGTGGGGACTTGATAATAGGGGGGAATGTAGTAACCACAATGTTCATGTGAAAACTAAGCATATGATTGCATATCAGTGATACCTTAATTAAAAAAAAATTTCTCGAGACTGCTTTGACTCATGTGTTACTTAGAAGTATGCTGTTAATCTCCACATATTGTGGATTTTCCAGTTATCCTTTTGATATTAATTTCTAATTTAATTCCACTGTAGTCTGAGAGCATGCTTTGTATGATTTCTATTCTTGTAAATTTACTGAGGTGTATTTTATGATCCAGAATGTGGTCTATCTTGGTGAATGTTCCATTTGAGCATGAGAAGAATGTGTATTCTGCTGTTTCATGAAGTATTCTATATGTGTTAATTAGATTCAGTTAATTGATGATGCTGTTCAGTTCAAATACAATCTTACTGATTTTCTGCCTGCTGGATCTGTCAATTACGGATAGAGTTGTACTGAATTCTCTAATAGTGAATTTGTCCACCTCTCCTTGCAATTCTATCAGTTCTTGCCTCACTTATTTTGATGCTCTTTTGTTAGATACATACACACTGAGGATTATCTTATTGGAGAATTGACCCCTTCCTTTATCACTATGTAATGCCTCTCTTTATCCCTAATTTTCCATGTTTTGAAGTTTGCTTTGTCTGAAATTAATATAAGTGCTCCAGCTGTCTCCTGATTTGTGTTAGCATGAGTTTCTTCATACTTTGTTGTTGAAGAACTCTTGACTATGGTTAAGAAATAAATTTAAAGATGAAAATAACAAACTGGCTAAACTACTGTTCATGCTTTTCTGGGAGAATATATTTTTCAGACTTACTGCTTTCAGTGTGGCTAGTGTCCTAAGGAGTCTATAGGGTATTAAAAGTGACCGCTAGAGTTGTGACAACATTTCCTTTTTTAAATAAAAATCACTGGCCTCTGTTTTTAGGATTTATAAAATACTTAGAAAGGTAAAACATATAAGCTCAGTCATGCAGAATTAGTATCTACCTAAAGGTACTGGGATAAAAATGAAGCCCAGTGCTGGTCAGGGTTTGTACTTAGGGTCTTTTAGCTTGTTCTAACACTGTCTCTTTTTTGGTTCATTTATTTATCTATCTCTATTTAATCTGTGATAAAATACATATATATAAAACAAAACTTACTATTTTAATTGGTCTTAAGTGTACAACTGAGTGGTGCTAATTCATTCACTACGTTGTATAAATATCAACAGTATCTATTTCCAAACTTTCATTGCCCCAAACAGAAGCTTTGTACCCATTAAGGAATAACTCTCCATTGCCCCTCACCTCAGCCTCTGGTAACCTCTAATTTACTTTGTCATTATTAATTTGCCTATTCTAGGTATTCATATAAGTGAAATCATACAATATTTATCCTTTTGTGTCTGAATTTTTCACTTAGCATAATGTCTTCAAGACTCCCCCATGGTGTAGCTTGTGTCAGAATATTTCTTTTTTACTCAATAATATTCCATTACATGGAATAGATATATCACATTTTGTTTATCATTTCATATGTTGATGGACATTGGAGTTGTTTCCAACATTTGGCTACTGTGAATAATAATGCTGTAATGAACACTGGTGTGTAATTATCTGAGTTCCCTGCTTTCAATTCTTTTGGGTATATATGTAGAGGTGGAATTGCTGGGTCATATGGTAATTCTATTTAGATTTTTCAGGAATTATCAAACTGTTTTCTACAGCAGTTGTACCACTTTATATTCCCACCAGCAATGTACAAGGTTCTAATTTTTCTACATCCTTACCAACACATGATTTTTTTTTTATGAGAGCTATCTTATTGCATATGAAGTGGTATCTCACTGTGGTTTTGATTTGCATTTCTCTAACAACTAATGATGTTGAACATCTTTTCTTGTGTTTGTTACTTATATACCTTCTTTGGCGAAATGATTTCTACAAGTCTTTTGCCCATTTTTTGGTTGGGTTGTCTTTTTGTTGTTGAGTTATAGTTCTTTGTATATTCTGTACATATTCTTATCAGACATATGATTTACATTTTCTATTCTATAGGGTGTCTTTTCACTTTCTTGACAATGTCCTTTGGTAAACAAAAGCTTTTAATTTTGATGAGGTCCAATTTATATTTTTTTTGTTGCTCAAGCTTTTGGTGTCATATGTAAGAATCTATTGACAAATTCAAGGTCATGAAGATTTATCCCTATGTTTTCTTCTGTGAAGTTTATGGCTCTAGCACTTATATTTAGAGGTCATTGACCTCCTCCTTTTACTTTTAATCTATCTGTGTCTTTCTTGTTAAAGAGGATTTCTTGTAGACAACATATAGCTGGGTCTGTGTTTTTTAAAAATCTGCTCTATCAGTCTCTGTCTTTTAGTTGGTGTATTTAGACCATTCACATCTAAAGTGATAAATGATGTAATTGGATTTATGCCTACCATATTTGTAACTGTTTCCTACTCATTGCACTTGGTCTTTCATTTAAAAAAATCTTCCCCCTTTCTGCCTTCTCTGGTTTAAATTGAGCATTTCATATGATTCAATTTTCTCTTCTCTCTTAGCCTATCAATTATATTTCTTTAAAATTTTATTTTAGTGTTTGCCCTAGAGTTGCAGTATACATTTACAACTAATTTAGGTACATTTTCAAATAACTCTACCACTTCCTAAGGTCATTATAATAGTATTTTCAGTTCTTCCCTTCCATCTTATCATTGCTGTCATTCATTTCCCTTATCTCTAAGCTATAATCACCTAATACATTGCTATTGTTAAAGTTATCTATTAAGTTCAATGAATTTTTAAAAACACCAAGATTTTATTTTACCTCCATTTATTCCTTCTTTAACATTCTTCCTTTATGTAGATGGGAGTTTCAGATCTACACAATTTTCCTTTCTCTGAAGGACTTGCTGCAAGGAAGATCTACTGGTAACACACTCCCCTCAGCTTGTCTGAGTAAGTCCATTATTTCTCCTTTGCTTTTGACGGACAATTTATTTGGATACTGAATTCTACATGGGTTGTTCTTTCTTTTGACACTTCAAATATTTCACTCCATTCTTTCTTGCTTGCATGGTTTGTGAAGTGAAATTGAAGTAATTCTTATCTTTATTTCTCTGTAGGTAGGTCATGGTGTTCTCTGGCTTCCTTCAAGATTTCCTGTTTTTCTGCTGTTTGAATATGATATGTCTTGGAGGAAATTTTTTTGTATTCATACTTCTTGCTGTTCTCTGAGCTTCCTGGATTTGTGTCCTGGTATCCATCATAACTTCGGAAGATTCTCAGCCATTGTTACTTAAAACATTTCTTCTGCTCCTTTCTTCTCTTTCTGGTATTCCCATTATGCATATGTTATATATCTTTTCTAATTGTCCCACACAGTTCTCAGATATTCTGTTCTGGGTTTTTCCCATTCTTTTTTTCTCCTTGCATTTCAATTTGGGAAGTTTCTACTGACATTTATAATCTAAAAGTTGGAAATAGTCATATAGTTCAATATTGAAAAATTATACAAAAGGTAAATAATGGAAAATTCTTTCTCTCCCTCACTCCTGCCCCTCATTCATCCACTTCTAACCCTATATGCAACCAATATTATCAGTTTTTGCATTACCTTCCAGGATATTCTATCATACATAATAATACATGACCTATTTCCTCTTCTTTTAAAAAATTCCCACAAATGGTAGCACAGTATCCACAGATTTGCACATTATTCTTTCCCTACATATCAGTGTATCTTGGAGATCACTCCATAACAGTACATAAAGAGCTTCTTGTTCTTTTAAATGGTTGCACAGTATTCCACTTACGGATGTAGAGATCCATACTATGGATGTACAAATGTGTTTTGGAATTCAGAATTTTTTAAGTTAAAGATGATTTCTGCATATGTTATATATAATATTTGCAATGGATATGGGGCAGCATCCCATAATTAAACACATCACTATACAGTGAATATATGAATACTCACACTAGGCGGGACAAAGAGCAATATTAGTATTGTAGTTTATCAATAGTTACTGAAAAATGAAATAGTGTGATACAGACCACAAACACTTGGTGCTCTTTATTTCTCAGGAAAACATTCAATAAAACCTGAAACCAAGCTAAATATCTGAACATAGGCATGCAATAAATATTTGTTTTATCTGGTTTCTTGAGGATTTTGGATAAAAGACTTCATCAGCATTGCTATTATTTTCACCAAAGTTTAGAGTTAAATAAAATTTAATTATGGTCTAAGAATGAGATTCTTTAATGATAAAGCAACAGTATAATAGGTGGCCTTTTAAAAGGTACAGTTCTAGGGTAATGTGTCTCATTAATATGGATTTTTATATAAGCAGTCTCTTCAGTAGCAACAATCTCTTTTTCATTGATAAATTCGTTATTCAAGGCCAATTAACTGCTCACACATTTCCCTCAATTGTATATGGAGATTTTTTCCCCCCCCCCGATCTGTGTTGTATCTTATTGTCATCACTACTAGCCTCATGCATATTTGGGTTAACACCATATTAGCAACTTTTCTATCTTGCAAGGAATGTACAGGAAGTATACAACTTAACAATATTCATTATTTTTTGGATATTGGCTTTCTCTACCTCAGTGCTTCTACAATTGTAGAAAGCATAAACACCACCTGGAGGATTTGCTAAAACACAGATTCTTGGGATACATGCGCAGAGATTCTGAGTCAGCAGGTCTGGAGTTGGGTCTGTGAATCTGCATTTCTAACAAGCTTCCAGGTTATGGTAATACTACTTATTCACTGACCACAACACTTTGAGTAGCAACATTCTGACTTAGACTTTTAGCGAATAAACTTTTATTGCAAGTAATGAAACTATTATCTTTTCATTAGTGACACAAAATCCTTCAAAGTTTTTATCTACAGGTTTGCTTTCAAACATGATTGCAAGTCAAAGTCTATGCTAAATATTTATCAATCATTCCAAGCATCAGCAACTATGTAGATGGCTCCTGATTGAATTTCTGCATTAACTCTCTTAGGAAAACTTGGAAGTTAACTGCTGCAAGTATAGAGTATGAAAATAAAAAATATTTATATTTGCTCTTCATAGGGAGTAAAACTGCTTGGTCACAAAAAGTTCAGGAGAAGTGTATGTGCCATAGTGGCCTAGGAATAATATAATTATACAGTTTTCTTCCATCCCAGTGAGTGTAAAATGTACTCATGTCATTGGTATAGATAATTGAGCCAGTTAGGAAATATTTCTTTGACTACCCATACTTTTTGTTTACATACAAATATACTGTGAACAACTTTTGAAACATCTTGGATGTTGGCTTTTTTTTAACTTTACCCATCTGCTGCATTGGTACATCCTGGAACTTTGAACCTGTGCTTAGAGTCCTTATAACCTCTGTTTGCTCATCAAGCATTGTTAATTATTAAAAAAAAAAAAAAAAGAATACAGGCCAAAACAGAGCTGTTTCATGAGCTCTGCCTATATGTTTGGGACTACGGTGTTCATTAAAAATTTTCTTAACAAATTTTTCATAGAAGTTTTGTCTACTTCATGTTAAGCAGAAGCTTCTTCCTCATAGATGTTCAGATATTTTATACCATGATGCTTCTTAAATTTCTGCAGCTAATCTTCTGATATTCTATATGCACCTTAAATGTTCAGTTCTTCAAGGCACATTCTAGCTTGTTTCACGACCAACAAACCAGTCAGTGACATATTCACAGTGCTTCATTGTTAATCCATTCAATCATGGTCATGTCAACGTCTTCCTTTTTTTGCCCTCTGAAAAATATTCTATTCTTCGTTAGTCCTGGTCATTGTTGCTCCTGTAAAACGTCAACACTTTGTTTTCAACACTTTGTTTTCTTCAAGTCATATGTGGTATTAATTTCACACCCTATGCTTCAGTAAGATGACTTATAGACACAACTTATCAAATTTCTGTCCTGACTTTATTTTTTGTGCCATTTATAATGACACATGCTTCCTTTTCTTCTTATTCTTACTTACAGGAACATCTTCAATTTTCTAATGTTTTTACAGGAATATTAAACTCAAGCTGACAAAATAACAGTAACATAAAGAGCAACACAATATTGGTGAACAGCAGAGATGTATATGACTGATAAGAGTGCTGAGAAACAACTAACACCTCATGTCAGTTGAGGTCAGGTTTGGCTGTAAAAATTACCAAAAAAGTGGATTTTCAAAGCTTTTCAGATTTTGGAATTCCACGAGAGATTTGGATCTAAAGTAATATATTTAATCAGTCTCCTATTGATGGATACTCAACATTTCAAATATTTTGCAGTTACAGTGTTGGAGTCAATAACCTTGTATAAACATCAATTCACAGTTGCACAAATATATTTGTAAGATAAAATCCTGGAAGAGAAATTGCTGGGTCAAAGGATATATGCATTAAAACACTGATATGCCAAACCGCCCTCCACAAAAGATTACCAATTTATACTCCAACTTCACACCTTTGCAAACACAGTGTTTTATCAAAATATTTTCTTTTATTCTGAAATAATTTCAAACTTACAGAAAAGTTTTAAGAATACTGTACAGAGAGATCTTTTCTTCCCCCTGAACCATTTAAAAGTAACTGACTTGCTATCCCATCACTTCTGAATACTATAATCTATATTTCTGGCAAACAAAGACACCCTTCCACATACTGACAACACAACCATCAAAATCAGTAAATTAATATCAATAGAATACTACCATCTATCACAGACCTCACTCAAGTTTCACCAATTGTCACAATAATGTACTTGATAGCAAAAGGATTTCATATAAGGTCATGCGTTACATTTAGTTTGTCATGTATCTTTAGATTTCATCAATTTGGAAAAATTTCTGAATCTTCCCAACATTCATGACCTTGACATGTTTGCAGAGTAGACTTGTTATTATGTAGTATGTCCTTCAATCCAGGTATGCCTGATGTTTCCTCAAGTTCTTACTGCTTCCTAATAGGTGATATATGATTTTGACTTGACCCATTACTGATGGTATTAACTGTGGTCACTTAACTAAAGTGATGCCTGCCAGGCTTCTCTGAAGTTAATTTGAGACTATGTATATATCCCTTATCAAACATTCACCTATTGGTTTTAGTATCCATCAATGTTTCTAGGCTGAATTAAATATTATATCACTGTCAAATGGCATATTCTCATATTATCATTCCTTCCATGGTGATCAGTTGGCATTCCACTCTACTCATTTATTTATTCATCAGTATAAAACTTATGGGTACCTATGTTATTCAGTGAGTTATAATTACTTGCTGTCATTACTTATCTATATATTTATAGCTTTATTGAGGTGTAATTGACATACAATCAGCATGTAATTTAAAATGTACAATTTGATAAATTTTGACAAATGTATACACCCAAGGAACTATCACCACAATCAAGATAATGACCATATCCATCACCCCCAAAGTTTCCTTGTGATACTTGGTAATCCCTTCTTCCCTTCCATCATAGCTTGCCCCAGCTACCATTCCCAAGAAACTGTTGATCTGCTTTTCGTCACTACGGTATTCACTTTCTAGAATTTATAAAAATGTAATAATATGTATTTTTTTTCCTTTGGTCTTGCTTCTTTCGTTTAGCATTAAGTATTTTTAGATATATCCATATTATAGTGTGTATCAATAGTTCATTCCTTTACATTACTGAGTGGTAGTCCACTGAATGGTTATGTCACAGTTTGTTTATCCATTCACCTGTTGATGGATATCTGAATTGTTCCCAGGTTTTCATTAATAAAAACAAAGCTACTATGAACATTCATGTCAGTCTGTATAGATTTATGCTTTCATTTCTTTTGGGTAATACCTAGGGGTGAAATGGCTGGATCATACATGTAGGTATCTAATGAAATTTTTAAGAAGTCGCCAGTTTTCCAAAGTGTGTCACACACATTCCTATCTGTAGTGTATGAAAAGGTCCAGTTGCTCCACATCCTTGTCAGTCCTTGCTATTGTCAGTTTTTGTTTTTAAACTTTAGCCATTCTGTTATTGTGGTTTTATTGCATTTCCCAATGACACTGAATATTTTTTTCATGCGCTTATTTTCCACTAGTGTATCTTCTTTGGTGGAGTATCTTTCATATCTTTGCTCATTTTAAAAAATAGGTAGTTCATTCTCTTACTAGTTTTGAGAGTTCCTTACATATTCTGGATGTAGGTCCTTTATCACATATGTGATTTGCAAATATTTTTCCCAGTCTGTGGCTTGTCTTTTCATTCTCAATAGTGATTTTTATAGAGAAGTTCTTAATTTTGGTAAGTCCAATTTATCATTTTTTTCTCTTATAGATTGTGCTTTTAGTGTTGTATCTAAGAAATCTTTGCCTAACAAGAAATGAAAATGATTTTGGTTCAGTATTTTCTTTGAAAGTTTTATAGCTTTAGCTTTTACATTTAGTTCCTCAATCCACATCATAAGTTAATTGTTGTATATGTTGACAAGTTGTTGAAAAGACATTCTTTTCTCAACTGAACTTGTTTTGCCTCTTTATTGAAATAAACTGACCACATATGTGTGGGTCTACTTTGGGATTCTAGTCTTTGTCACTGATCTACTTGTCTATCTTTACACCAATAACCCTGTATTTATTATCATAGCTTTTTAGTAAGTCTTGATATCAGGTAGTGTTAGTCCTACCACTTTATTTTGCTAAGTTTGTTTTTGGCTACTCTAGATCTTTTGCATTCCCATTTGAATTTTAGAATCAGATGATCAATTTCTACCACAAAAGCTTTTTGGGATTTTGATTAGGATTTCATTGAATCTACACATCAGTTTGTAGAGAATCAACATCTTAACAATACTGAGTCTTTCAATCCATAAGCATAGAACGTCTTTCCTTTTATTTATGTCTTCTTTATTTCTTTCCACAATGTTTAAAATTTTCATTGTACAGATCTTGCACATCTTCAGTCAGGTTCATTTTCATATTTCTTGATGCTACTATGCTAAAAGTTTCAATTCAGATTATTCATTGCTGGTATATTTATCATGTATCCTGAAACCTTGCTAAACTTATTAATTCTAATAGATTTTTTAGATTACATAAGGTTTTCTACATGGATGATCATGTCATCAGAGAATTAAGACAGTTTTACTTCTTCCTTTCTAATCTGGATATATTTTCTTTTTATTGTTTTACTGCACTGGTTAGAATCCCCAGTATGATGTTGAATAGAAGTGGCAAAAGCAAACATCTTTGCCTTGTTCCTGATTTTCGGAGGAAAGGATTCAATCTTTTATTATTAAGTATAAGGGTAGCTGTATCATAAATACCCTTTATCATGTTAAGAAAGTTCTCTTCTAATCCTAGTTTGTTGAGAGTTTTTATTGTGTTTATTAGGAATAAGTGTTAGATCTTATCAAATGCTTTTTCTGTATTATAGAGATGATGATATGGGTTTTCTTTTTTACTCTATTAGTATGATGAATTATAATGGTTGATTTTTAAATGTTAAACCAACCTTATATTACTAGGATAAACACTACTTGGTCATGATGTATTATCCTTTTTATATATTATTAGATTTGATCTGCTAAAAGTTC
The DNA here is from genome assembly GCA_029783875.1 of Phataginus tricuspis. NCBI lineage: Eukaryota > Metazoa > Chordata > Mammalia > Pholidota > Manidae > Phataginus > Phataginus tricuspis. The sequence goes on from JAQQAC010002837.1 coordinate 35,817,752, forward strand.
CATTAAGAATTTTTATACCTATGCTCATAAGGATGTTAGTCTGTAGTTTTCTTTTCCTACGATTTTTGTCTGGTTTTAGTGTCAGGGTAATGCTGGATTCATAGATTGAGTTGTGAAATGCTTCCTCCTCTTTAATTTTAAAGAGTTTTTATAGAATTATGTTTTCCTTAAATACTTGGTAGAATTTATCACTGAAGCCATCTGGGCCCAGGTTTTTCTGTGTGCAAAAAGTTTTAAAGTACAAATTCATGTTTTTTGAAAAAATTCATTTCTATTTATTCTTTTTCTAAATTGTGACCCAAAATCTACCATTTTAATCACTTAAGGGTACAATTCAGTTACATTCAGTACATTCACAATGTTGTACAATCATCACTATTACCCACTTCCAGACTTTTTCATCCCAAATATAAACTCTGTGCTCATTAAACAATAATTCATTTCCCCAACCTCTGTATTCTACTTTCTGTCACTATGAATTTCTTTCTGTCTCTGTGCACACTGTATGTATTAAATTGATGTCTCCCAGGTTTCTCTACTCCATAGTGGAGTTACACTTTTTTCTTTTATGATTGGTAATTATTTTGTAGAGAGATACTCTATGTAAGTATCACATTATTCATTAAATGTTTGCCTGCTAGCTTTATATACATTATGTTTCTGTACTGTGGTTACTCTGGGTACTTCATATAAGTAGAATCATATAACATTTGTCACTTTGTGATTGGCTTATTTCACTTAGCATAATGTTTTCAAGCTTCTTCCAAGCTGTAGTATGTATCAGAATTCCATTCCTTTTTATGGCTAAATAATATGCCAATGAATTATATATCATATTTTGTTTATCTATTCATCTACTGATGGACACTTGAATTATTTCCAACTTTTGGCTACTATGAATAATGCTGTGAACACTGGTGTACAAATATCTGTTTTGGGTACAGGTTTTCAATTCTTTTGGGTATAGGCCCAGCTCATTTTTATTTATTCTTGAGTGAGCTTTGGTAGTTTGTATCTTTCAAGGAATTAATCCATTTCATTTATGTTGTTGAATTTATTGGAATAAAATTGTTCACAATATTCCTTTATCACTTTAATGTCTTTAGTATTTGTTGGGATATCACCTTTTTTATTCTTGGTAATTTTTGTCTTCCTTTTTTCCTGATGAGTCTGCACAGAGATTTCAATTTTATTTTTCTTTTCAAATAACTAGCTTTGATTTCATTGATTTTCTCTACTGTTTTTTCTTATTCTAGTTCACTGATTTATGCTCTGATCTTTATTATTTCCTTTGTTCTGCTTACTTTTGGTGTCATTTGCTTTTGCTTTTCTGGTTTCTTAAGGTGGAAGCCAAGATCACTGACTTGAAACCTTTTCAGATACAGGCATTTAGTGCTACAAATTTCATTCTAAGTAAAGTTTTAGCTGCATTCCTCAAATTTTGATATACTGTACTTTCATTTTCCTTCAGTTTAAAACATTTTCTAATTTTCTTGTATTTTTTTCCCCCTTTGTCCACTGAGTTAAATGAAAGTGTGTGACTTAATTCCTAAAAATGTGGTGGATTTTCCAGGTATCTTTGTATTACTGATTTCTAATTCACTTGTGGTTGTCTGAAAAGCCTTTTATTTCACTTTTTTTAATTAAGTATTGTTGATATACAATCTTATACTGGTTTCAAGTAGACAACACAGTCCACCTTTGTTTTTGAAAAATTTTTTACTGGTACAGAATTCTAGGTTGACAGTTTTGTTTTTTTTTAGGTACGTAAAAAATTCCTTCACTGTCTTCTGGTTTTACAGTCCTTCTAGTGAGAAACCTCCTGTTACACTTATCTTTTGTCCTTTGTACATAATGTGTCTTTTTTTCCTCTAGTTGTTTTTAAATAAGATTTTCTCTTTTATCACTGGTTTTAAGCAATTTGATTATGATGCGCCTTAGTAGAGGTAGCTTCATGTTGTGCTTGAGGTTCATTGAGCAGCTTGAATTGTAGCAATCCTTATCCTGCTCAGATTCTGACACTCCATGCCAGGCTACTGCCACCACCACTCCCCATGTGATGCCTATTATCAAATTTACTGATTTTTGCCAATAAGATTGGTAAAAAATATTTTCTTAGGGTAATTTTAATTTGTTTTTTTCAAGTGAGGCCAGGCATTTTAATTGTTTAAAAGTCAGTAATATCTTCTTTTCTGTGACCTGTCTGATCATATCCCTTGTTCAATTTTTATATTGGCTTATTGGTCATTTTTAGATTGATTTCACTGGATCTTTTACCTTCTCTAATGAGCATGTTTTTGGGCAGTAGGAGATACAACATGTTATTTTGGATTAAAAAATTCTTTGAAAAAATCTGCTTAGTTTCCTGGTATCAGAAAAATACTCACAGCCCACAGTAGCTAATATTTTATTATAGCTTCTTAGGGGCTAATTTTCACTTCTCTTTACAGTGAAACCTACATAGCTAACAAGAAGTATGTGAGCTTGGAAGCCTGAGAGGCACTGTGGGCTGTCTATCTTTTGACCAAGGGCAATGGAAAAATCACAAATTCTCGTATTTGTAAAGTGATTTGCAGCTCCATTTTAGTCATCACTTCACTGGATCTTCTAATGGCCCTGGGAAGCTGAGAGGTCATTGACAATGATCCCCATCATATAGATATTGAACCTGAGACTTGGAAAGGTGATGTGACTTTAACATTTGAAAGGTTAGATTTTTACCTTAAAGATGATTTCATTCTGTGTACTCAGGGTCCTATGATTAGTAATTATAATAAAACTCTGGCTTGGACCCAGGTGCTCATTCTAATGGCAACAATCAAAGTAAGGAACCCTATAACTCTAAGTGGTCAAGGGAAGATTAGAATAGCTTCTCTCCTTCAGAAGACTGCACGCCAAGCCATTGACAGGCTATAATTGGTCCAAAATAGTGGGGATACTGGAGCCTAAGTTCTGTCTGTGCTCACCTTTGGCAGCAGTCAGCATTGTGGAGGCCAGTTCACACTGCTGTGATTCCAAGTGTCCAAGCGTGAACCAGCGAGGATAACGGCTAGGTACCACAGACACCATATGGTGAGGGTGGGAAGTGTCGCCTGCAGAAGTTGAGTTTTCTAGAACAGGTAACCTAGAAGACCCAGGGAAAGTCATCAGCCATCATCCAGACCCTTGCCATTCTGAGTCACCTTAAAGTTTGTTCTTTGATGGAGAGGAAGTGGGCAAGAAAGGGTTAACTAAGAGCTTTGAAGGTTTAGGGTACTGTACTCTATATGAGGTGAGTGCCTGGGCACTTGTAGAACTCAAGCTGAAGAGTTCTTAATGCAAATGGATTTTAAAGGCAGTCAAGAGCTGTAAGATTATTTTAAAAAATAAGAAATATATGCCAAGGAATCCTCAGCAGTCCTTTCCTGGTTGAGGCGAGGAGCTCTCACAGTGTTATGGTGTAACTAAAATAATTCTTCTGGGTGTATTCTAGAGGTCTACCTGCCTGATCTAAAGATCCTATTCTAGTTTGGAAACAATCTGCTCACAGCTCATTGTTCTCAAGTCTTGGTATAAAAAGATTTATTTCTACTTCCTCCAGATGCATCCAGTGCCTGGGAACTATGACTCAGCTGAGCTATAGAAAGGTTCAAACCCCTTTGCAGTCTGCCTAACTAGCCCTATAACAGGGAGACTCAGGTCTTGGGTGCACCATATCTATAAAAACTCAGGGACTTCCTCAGATGACCCACTAAGAGTACAGCCAGGGAGCCAAATGGGTCACTAGCAAGGCATTCCAGGTAGGAATTCTAGATCATATGAAACTGTCTGAGCCATTTTGGAGCAGGCTTGTGGCAGGTCCAACAGAATATACAAAGAGGGAGAAAGAAGAAAGTGAAATAAACAAAGAAAAAGAGCATTGTAGACATCTGCTTTGGTGGAGGCAACTGGGCTGAGAAAGGTCTACCCACCTCATGGCACGTAAGGCTAATTTATAGGACAGGTCTGGATCATGAGGCAGCAGAGCAGAGAACAAATACTTGGCAAAGGTATGCATGGGAACACTCTCTCGGTGAATGACTTCTCCCAGGCCACTGAAGGGGCCTCCTGCAGGAAGAGGATAAGCCAGTCAGTTATTTATCTCCATGCTTCTATTTGCCAGTCTGGACTTGTACCCTAGGATCCCACACATGTTTGCTAGACCTGGGAAGAACCTTCACTACATTTTAAGGTAAAAAAATGTTTCTGTACCTGTGCTATATTAGAGAGGGGAACCCAGAATCACAGGCCAGAGACACTGTAACAACTTCTTTACTTACCTTCTAGTAGTAAGATGCACTGTTTCTGCAGTGTTCGCACCAGCTCTTCATCCAGCTGCAGCTCCTGGAGTCGACTCAGGAGCTGCTCCTCATTACGGCACACCTTGTCCTGTGCATAGAGGCCTTCAGGCATCACCCTCTGTTGACCCATCCCCATCAGAGCAACTTCCAGAGCCAATGACAGGTAGGACTCATTGCTACTTGAGCAGCCTGGAGCTACAGGTACATGCTGGTACACAGGAGGTCTGCTTTCATTCATATCTGAGGGCAACAAGGGATGAGATTCCCTACATTAATCTCCGTGGATTCTTCTGCTCCTCTCTCCCTCCCACTTTGGGATACAGTTAGGTCAACGGGTATCACAGGGAAGCTAAGTCAGAACCCCAGAGCAGTAAGGAAAATATACTGAAAAAAGCCTACACAGAACCACAAAGATTCCTAGTTCCTTCCTAATATATGAACTGGCTTGGCCAGTTGGAGAGGTATAAAATCTTACACTAATCTTTTGCTGACACATTATGTAAAAAGTTATCTGTTTTTGTGTCTGTCTCTTTCACTAGAGTGTGAGCACCTTAAAGGGAAGAGACTTTATCTTATTGCCTTAGGTATCTCCAGGGCGTGGTATATGGAAGGAGATAAGTGTAACAGGTCAGTGGTGAATAATCCCAAGTGCAACCTCAGGTTTTCAAGATGTAATTGTCACTGTGCAGATGAAACAGACTAAAAATTATTTTCTTTCAGGGGTCAGAGGGAAGATAAGGCCAGCCCTACCTTGGATTGGGGCCAACCCTGTGTCCCTACCCAAAGAAATCTGAATCCATCCAGTTAAACTATTCCTTTTGTAACATTATCAACTTCTATGTAATTATTACTTTATATGCTCCACCTCTGGGTTCAAAGTTTCAAGAAGAGAGCACAGGTTTAAAAGTCAGAGTCTTGGTTTTTTTCCTTTTCCCCCTCATTCATCAGGTAAGTATTTGTGGAAGACTATGATATGGGAGGTATTGCACTAGGTGCTGGGATCACAAAGGTAAGTAAATCACAATTTCTGCTTTCAAGGAGCTTTCTAGTCAGGGATACTTATTTGTAAACAAATTGTAATGCAGTGTGCTAAATGCTATCATAGACGTATGTATACAATATAGTGATGGCATAAAGGAAAGAAGAATCAATTCTGTTTCTAGTCCTTGCTACTTTGCTCTACTAAATTTCCTTTCTTTTTCTATTTGTAAAACTGGTACAAAACCACCATGAGGGGGAAAGTTCAAAGGAAACATGAGAGTTTTATACAATTGCAAGGTATATGCACACTCTTGGTAGAGTTCTTTCCCTCTTCCAGACTGCTCTGAGGACTTTGCCTGACTCCTGAAATCCCTCTAGCCTTTCTTATTCTCCTTGGATCACACTCTTTATGCATTCATGTTAGGAAGTGAGGGGAGCAAAGGAAGGTTAGTGAGATAAAATGGGACAGTCTGCAGGGCGGGAAAGGAAGGTGGGAAAGAAAGGAAGCCCAAGAAAGACTCTCAAGGGAGGTCCAGTACGGATAAGAGAAGAAAAGGCTGCAGGAAGGGTAGAACAGAGTCTGGCAGGGAGAAGACAGCTACCAAGGGCAGTTCCAGCTTGCCTCAGGCTGACCCCTGTACCTGACACTTCCAGATAGCCATCATCATTCAGACGGCAGGCCTCAGTCAAAGTGAGAAACAGGCAACCAATGGGGTCTAGTGGGTGGCCCACCCAGCCTTCCAGGTTTGTAATGGTTGTGGTTCCTCTCTGCAACAGTTCTGGAAACAAGCAGGTCCAAGTTTTAGAGAGTGATAGAGACAAGCATATGGGCCACCTATAAGGTCTTGTCTGCATTTAGGCTGCCTGCTGGCAGCACACATATGTAGATGTGGATTTATGTTTAATAAAGGGTCTTCTCATATCACATCATAGTGGGTCTCCCAACTGTCCTGTGAGGGAGGCAGGACAACATTATTATTACCATTTTACAGATTAAAAAAACCCTGAGATTCATAAAGGTAAAGTGAGGCATTCTACATATCAGGTAGAATGATACAGAATCCTCTACCCCCTGTCACATCATGAAACTTAATGAAAATTAAGTATTAGGCCTTATAGCCCCTGAAGATCCGTATCAGCCTCAGCCTTAAGGACTTAAGACGGCTCCTAATCATACCTTTCTTCTGATGCTTGTAGATTTCCAGCTGCCGTTGCTGCTGCAATCGCAGAGTATTGATAATGGCCACTGTGAGTCTGAGGGCCTCTTTTGGATAACCATGGGAACGCAGGGCATCAACCCGAGCACAGGCTGTAGGCACATGCTCTACAAAGAAAATATTCTGGTTGAATTAAATTTTCAAATCAGGGAAATTCATGCTTGACAAAGGCAGTTTATATCTGTTCAATTCATCAAATTAAAACTGACATCTACTGTGTACCAGGAACTGTGTTTTATCTTTTAAAGATATAAAGTTGAATAAGGCACAGGCACTACCTTCAAAGAGCTACCTTGCTGCCTCAGCACAGTGATATGGTATAGAAGGGGACACACAACTAGGATAAGAAAATGAGCACCTCTTTGTGAACATGCACTATGGGAACTCAGTAGAGGTAGCAACTAACTGCCTAAAGGGAAAGGCCTCATTCAATTATTAATCCTATATTTCCTGAGAACCTATTATATGCCAGGTAGTATGCCAGGCAAAGGAAGTACAAAGATGAATAAGCAATGGTTATTTCCCTCAAAGACCTCACAAGTTGATACATAAATAAATCATTATAAAAACAGTTAAAAAGAAATGACATGATAGAAAAATAAACAGAAAATAATATTTGAGCTGCACTTTGTAGGACCAGCAAGATTTTAAAGATAGACAAACAGGGAAGGAATGTCTGGCAAAGGGATCATATAAGCAAAGGCATATCAGTAAAATCCTTTGTTTATATGTATTCTAGAATTAAAAAGTATTCTATGTAGCATCTTCAGAGTATGGCAAAGAGGTCTGTGTAGAGGTAGGTTATGTGGCTAGGGATAGCCTGGAAAGGTGGAGTCTGCAATGTAAAGAGCTTTGAATGTCTTGCCAAGGAGTTTGGATTTACCTTAGGGATAATGGAGGAGTACCAGAGGCTTATAAATGGGCAAGAGATTATAATGAAATGTAGGGTTTATTTCATGATTTCTTTTAGAGATAGCATGAAAATTATAGAAATAACTGCAGAAAATTTGAAACTACAGATAGTAAAATATCAAATAAAAATTACAGTAACCATGATTTCCAGTTTTGTGTTTGTGTGTATACATTTTTCTATTCAATTTTAATTAAAATGGTATAATTGTTTTATAACGGGATTTTCCACTTAACATATATTTTTCCGTATCATTAAGTTTACTTCTGTTACATATCATTCTATTGAATTTATGTGTACATTATCCATTGAGTTAATCCCCTATTGTTGGACCTTTAGATTGTTTACAATTTTTTCTCATCTGTATGTTATTTATATCTGCAGTCTAATAAATACCCTAGCTATATCCATATTCTTAGTTAATTATAGCTCAGGATAAATTTCTAGACATGGAATTACTAGATCCAAGGGTATAAATGTATTTGAAAGGCTTTTGGTTAGCATTATTGAAATACTCTTCAGAAAAGCTGTAACATTTACATTATACATATACAGTAGTATATGAGTGCTTATCTCCACACAACCTCTCCTAGACCACAAATTACCTTAATTTAAAAAGTCCCCAATTATTTGACAATCAAAAGATGGTAATTCAGTATTGTTTTTATGTGCATCTTTGTTTATTAATGAAGTATATTTTTTCACATGGTTGTTAGATTTGTTTTAGAAGTGCTGGATCAGAGAAGAGGATAGATGATCAAAGGGGACTTCAGATAGTGTCCTACAGTGAGTGTGACCAAGGCTTTCAAGAGAGAAACAGGGACATAACCAAATTCAGCAAGATCTTGACACAGACTAAGGTATGGGGTGCGAAATATAGGTAGGGAATTGGAAGAAGATAATAAAAATGTATGTCACTGTAAGACTCAGAAAATGAATTTTTTTTTAAAGTGTCTATTTTGGAAAGGGCATCCTGTGATAAAGTCAAGAAGAGATTTGATAGAAGGCCAGAGCAGGGTTTAAACTCATGATGGAATAGCTAGTTCTGTACTGTTATTATGAAGGAAGGAAGGGAAGGAGGGAAGGAAGAAGGGAAGGAGGGAAGGAAGAAGGGAAGATGGCTTTGTGACAAATGTGGATAGTGCTTTAGCTGCTAGCACTGGGTAACAAGTTAAAACTCAGTGTCTTTTTAGGAAAACATATAATTTCATACTAGATTATATGTTGTTTGGTAACTGTTGAGTAGGAGAGCCTGTGAACTGATGTCTAATGGTTTTTTAGTACTTGGATATTTAACTGGCTTCCCCTCCCAAAGCTTAGGAAACAGAATACAAATTCCTGTCTGAGGTTATTGTACCTCAGATGGGTACAGAGGCAAATGGCTGAGACTTCACCCAAATACCCTGAGGCCCTAGTCAAGGCCCCAAATTATAGTTATGTTGCTGGGACTAGGCAGTTTTGGGCTGGTATGAGGTTAGCCTGGGCTCTGAAATTCTCAGAGTAGAGGAGAGTCAACTTACCAAGCCACAGTGGCTGGCCTTGGGAATTAAAGAGCAGCTGTTTGCCCTCCTGCCGGCAGGCAGGAGCTGTGTATATATCGCTGCTGACTATTCGCTGTAAATGGCTGTCTTGCCAATGCAATTCACGGCCCTCGATGGCTCTGGTGAACACTGTTCGTCTGGGCCTGGATAAGGACTCTGGGGAAAGAAAGAAAGGTGGCAGTTCAACGATGGGTAATCTGAAGCTCTAACTCCTGTGTCTTCTTCAGGGTGGGCAGATGGGCAGAAGAGTGGTATCTGATTAGTAAGAGCAGTGACCCTGCCATCTGTCTGGGTGTTTTTTGTGTTGCCTCTTTATTGGATAGCTTTTAATGTGCCTGCCCTCTATGGGAAAAACTTTTCTACAGAGATCTACGATTGTCTTTCTAATTCTACAGAAGACCAATCTCTCCTAAGATCCAGAAATACATGAAAGAGAGGAGAGACAGCACTCAATTATTAGGATACAAGTTGCTTCTATAAAAGTCAGAGGAAGAGAGAAGCAGTTAGGTAATTTTCCGGCCAATCCATAACCTGTCTCATCTACACCATCACCTTTATTATGAGGACTTCAGTGAAATCAATATCAAAAGCTAAAAAGAGTTGAAGCCCTATGTATTCTGATTCCTTTATGACACTGATATCTGTAGGCTTACAGCCTTATCTTCCAATAAGAAACACTGATGATGTCAAAAGACTAACTTTTTTTCTCACTGGAGTCTTCCCATGCCATCTCTCTTCAGGCAAAAGGCTGCAGGGAAACCAAAACAGCAGACAAAGTAGCCTCAGTTCTTAAGGGTGGTCTTAAGACCAAATGGAAGATATACTATTGTAAACCATGCACATAGAAGGACTCATGGAAATTACATTTAAGGAAATAAATCCTATAAAGAATCATTTAACTGACTCTCTGCGATGTTAAGGGCAGTTGAAACTATTTCAGGATCAAGCACTGAGGTACTACACAGGTGTTTCCAGAGGTGCCCAAATGAGGTGTACATCTATTCAGCCTGTGCAAAAACATTGGGAGGGAAAGTTGGTATTCAGATGGAACATGAAACACATTCATTCATTAGGCAAAAGTCCTTGAATCTGGTCATCTTTTCAGAATTTGTTATGTTCCATAGAGTATGGCATCTGAGGATTAAATTAGAATAGCACTGACAGTATATACTGAAATTTCTTCTCCTTCATTGTTATCCCTCAGAAGCAGCACAATGACCCTCTTACTGGCTGCAATCTAAGCCCCTCTCTTGCTGAACTGAGAATCCACCACAGGTCTGCTCAGCCCACAGTGGGGAGTAGGCTCTCAGCAGGTTTTGTAATTCATTAAGTCAGCAAATAATGAATGCCTACTGCATGGCAGGTACTGTTCTAGGTGATAAGGATACATCAAGTCCCTGCTTTCATGGATTTTTACATCCAACTGGGGAGACAGGGTTGAAATGGGGAGACAGGTACTATATCAGATATATCAGGTGGTTATGAGTGCTATGGAAGACTAAAGCAGAGTTAGGGAGAAAGGCAAGCTGGTGTTGGGTGAGGATTATTGTTTTAGATAGAATGGTCTCTAATAAGGTAACATTTGAACAGAGGCCTGAAGGAATGGAAGAGCACACCCTAGCTGTAACTAAGGGAAGAGCATTCCAGGCAAAAGGAATGAGTGCTAAAATCCTGAGGTGGGAACATATTTTGTATGTTTGAGGGCAGAGAGGAAGCCAATGTACTTAGAATGGAATGAGTAAGCAGGAAAACCACAGGAGATGAGGTCAGAGAGATACTAGAGAGCCAGGTTACAGATGCCATATAGGCCATGAGTGAAAGATGAGAAGCCTCTGGAGGGCTTTGAGCTGAAGGTATATGATGTGACTTGCAATTTAAAAGGATAACTGGCAGCAGTATTGAGAACAGACTATAAGTGAAGGGGCAGAAGCAGGAAGAGCAGTTAGGAAGCCACTGCAATAATTTGTGAAAGATGATGGTAGCCTCGTCAGAGTAATAAGCAGTGGAAGTGATGAGAATAAATGATTTTGGATACTTTCTGAAGATAAAGGCAATAGGATTTGCTCATGGATTAGATCTGGGGTGAGAGGAAGAGAAGAATAAAAAATGAAGTTTTTAAGATACATTTGACATACATGGAGACAGGGAAGACTGCAGGAGGAGCAGGTCTGGGTGGGGCTTGAAGGGTAAGAAAACCTACTGAGCTGCCTATTAATATCACATGGAGATATTGAAAAGACAGTTGAACATACAAGTTTAGAGCTGAAAGGAAAAGTCTGAGCAGGAGACATAAACTTGGGAGTTGTTAGCATACAGATGATTACTAAAACAATGCAATCATTAAGGGGGTAAGTATAGAAAGAGAAGTGGTTTGATGACTAATCCTCCCTGGGCAGTCTAGCATTTAGGTTGGGAAGTGGGGAGGAGACAGCAAAGGAAACTGAGAAGGAGGGCCCAATGAGGTAAAAGGAGAACCAAGAGAGTCGCGTCCTGGATATAAGGTGAAAAAAGGTTTTCAAGGAGAAAGTGATAATTGTGACAAATACTGCTAATGGGTCAAATAAGATTATGACTGAGAATCAACCACTAGATTTAGCAATGGTTGGCATTTTAGTGACCAGTGACAAGACCTATTCTCAGCAGTGGAGGGATAAAAGTCTGACTGGAATGAGTTCAAGGAAGAATAAGAGTATAAGTACAGATGATAAATACACATTACTCTTTTGAATTATTTTTCTTATTTCTACCTCTTATTTCTACTTCCTCAGAGAAATAGGGTGGTAGCCAGCAAGGCATGTAGTGTCAACAAGAGAGTTTTCTGTTTTGTTTTGGGCTGAGAGAAGAGATAATACCTGTAGTGATGTCTTATATAAAAGAGAACAGGGTCTCAGGAATAAGTGGAGGGCTTAGACCTAGAAGCACAAACCAAAACGGGAAAAGGCAGGGTAGATGGACAGAGGCAGATGTGTTTGAGATAGTTCTGGAAATTCTGTGCTAATTGCTTTATATTCTCAGTGAACAGGAAGCAAGGCTATCAGGTGAGGAAGCAGAGGAAGTATCAAAAGTTTTAGGGGAAAGACAGTATGAAGTAGTAATTTAGAAGAATGAAAGAAGGCATCACTGGAGAAATGCAGTGGGTGTCTGGACAGTACTATGGACTCACCTGAAATTAGTGTTTATAAACTAAAATATGACCAGTTATCATTGTTGTGTTTCTCTCTACCATGTTTAGCTGTGCAGGTGTGAGCACCAAGTAATTAGAGTTAGATTAACTACTATGGTTAGAGTTTTGCTATATGAATGTAACAAAGGGAAAGAGAGGGTTGAGTATGTATGCAAGGGGATGATTATAATGATGCACCAAGGAATCTAACTTAGTTAAGGAGGAAAATGAAGCTACCTAAAGAATGAAAAGGTGATAGGATCAAAATTCCTCATGGGTCTAAGAATTACTAGAATTTGGATACTAAAGAAAATAAGGTAGTAAGACCTGTGTTGGTAATCAGACCTGCTTGAAATTGAAATTGTGAAGAAGGTGTAGTTATTGGTAACAACAAGGTTTAGGGTATGATCTTGGGACTGCATGGTTAAGTTGTGGAAGATGACACTATTAAAAGACAGCAAGTTAAAGAACTGAGAGGCTAAAATATTGGAAGGATCATCTGTGTGGCCACTGAAGTCATCCAGAATTATGACAGAAGTAGTGACCAATGGTATTAGTGAGCCAACAGCTAAAAATCTCCAAGGAATGGGGGGGATTGACCCAGAGGTCTACAAAGGATTAAAACCAGGAGTGTAGGTGACAGTATATTTTGACAGCATGAATTTTAAAGTTGGAGGCTATTTTAGGAAGGAGGGGTGGACAATGATATAGAAATGACAATGAAAAACAAGTGGGATGCCTATTACTCCATCAGGCCCAAAGGTAAGGAGATGTGAGGGATAATCAGCCACAACTTGAGAAGACTGCTGAGGAAGCAAAATCCTCAAGTGAGAACCAGTGACAACAAATAGCCAATATACTATGACAAGGAAGAAACTGCCAGACTGGAGGCAGGTGTTTATATCCATTTGACTCTCTATATCAATACTAAAAGGATGGCTTCCTATGGTGTGGAGGTTAGATGAGTGTCAACAAAAAGTAGTTTAAAGAAAAGGCAAAACTGTAGCCTTTTCACCTCTCATTACCTTAGTTGCCTTAAATGCACTGATAATCAATTATGGTACAGTAGGTGAAGACCAAGCAAGAACAATAATTTAAGTGATTTCCTCCTTGAGATGAAAAATCATCAGATTTATCACTTAAAATAAAAGGGATCATATGTAAAATTGTGGTTTCTGAAAAAAAATCACCTACCATTAAAGGTTCCCAATGGGCTAATGAGCAATCAGTTGCCAATAGCAAACAGCCTGAGTTAGATGAATTAAAACTGATGTGAATGCTGATGTCCAGTAATATCTGTAGGCCAGTGGGCTCAAAAGGCAGAAGGTACGATATCACTATACTGGATTTCTCTTAAAATGGGGCAAGAGTCCTAGCAGTAACTTGGGAGAATAACCCCTCTTCACTATCTGCTGCATAAAAAGTTGAGGAAAACAGAGAAAAGTAAAAAAGGCAACTGTTCAACATTTTTAAAAGCTATTTTTTGCAGGCTTTCCACCCTTCCCTTGAGGTAGGTCTACTGAGTTTTAAACCCAACCCCAACTGAAGCCAAGATCCGTCAGTCACGAAGGACTTGAAGGGTAAAGGGGTTCCATGCAGAGACCACCTAGAATTTATGCTGGGCCCTCTAAGGTCATCTAGATGTGGAAAAGGACAGCATTCTCGATGTCAAAGATAAATGCTTCCACTCACTTAAGGTTTGGCATTTCAAAACAAAAGGACAGGCTTTTCTTATTTAAGGTGACAATTCTGACAGCCAAAAGATTGTGCAGCCACTTAGTTCTAGGGCTTTACTCTCTGACCTTTTGGAGTTCCAGGCACAAAAACCCTAAAAGGATATCTGGCTCACCTGGGCTGTGATTAACATTCCGGGGCAGTGCATTGGTGATGTTGGGCAGCTCATGCCCATAGTTCCCATCCTCCAGGGGACAAACATCCAGGTCACTCCATTTCTGCAGTTGCTGTAGCCAACAGGATTTTTCCTCTAGTTTGCAATGTGGATTTAAAATGATGCAGACCCATAAGGCCCCTGGAAAACAAAGGAACCCACATTCTTGATATCTCTCCTTTGACAAATGTATAAGCTTTAGTTTTTCAGTTTACTCTTTTCTTCCATTTTCAGTTGGTAGGGAAAGTTTTCAAAATACCAGTTTTCCTCAATATAAAAAAAACCCAGACCTGCTAAAGTTTTCAGAACTAGCTTATTTTTCCTTCCCAAAGCTTCCTATAAAAGCAGAGTGACTATCTTGATATCTGGATGTATGCCTGTGATGATGAACAAGATAGATTTTGGCATGTGTTCTGAGCTCAAATCTGCAGCCCAACTTACATTTGTTGAGGGTTTCTATGTTCAAGGCCCTGTACTAGAGAATAAGACATTGTTCCTGGAGGAGCTGACACTGTTCGGGGGAGACAGACAGATAACCACAATGTCATTTGAATATGATATATTAAGATAAAGATATACAGCACACTAACAATACAATAGCACAGAAGGGCATTTAGTGGAAGGACAGGGGTCAGAAGGGAGGTGTTTAGAAAAGGTTTTAATTCTTGGTTAGTTGACCTTGAACTTTCTGAGCTGAAATCTCTCAACTGTAAAACTGAGATCATAAAAAACAAAATAACTACTGTGTAGAGAGTTATTGTGAATTAAATGAGATAACATTTGTAATGGGCCTAGCATATTACTTGCCACATAGAATTTTAGTATTTCCTTTTCTAGGGAAAATGGGTTATTTGGACTTAGATTTTAGCACTGTTGATCAACTGTTGCTATCTTCAACTATCACATTCTTGGATCTTCCCTGTCACTGTAGCAGTGTCACGTATTCCATATAAGCAGTGAATACTGTTTCTTTGATCCCAGCACCCTTCTTTTCAAGCAAACCTGCTCTTTCTTTTCAAGGTTGACTATGTGGCTAAGCCACATATATTCTCAATTTCAAGTTAGCAATAAACCTGGCTGCAAGTGTCTTAAGTTAAAAATTCCTTGGAATGGAGCTACATCTATGGATGGGGGTACATTCAGACACTATTTCAAGGCCCCTCAGAGTCAAAAAGGCCATTCTAGCTCCAATTTCAGATACTAACTGAAGATGATGAAAATTCATTTCTGTTGGCTCAATTTTTAAAATCCACCATGAAAAAGAAACTATACTATGTAATATAATGACGACTTTCAAGGGGATTATAGTTAGGAGCCACCCAAATAATAATTATAATAAAGCACTGTAAATAATATTTTTTATATATATATATATATAAAGTCCTGTGATATAATATATGATGGAGCAATTAATTCTGCACATGGGGTCAGGAAAAGTTGTAGAAAGGAAATGACACAGACTGCCCTTTAAGAATAAACATGAGTTAATTCAGGTTAAAGATGGCTAAGTAAACACATATATTTAATTCACCGCTCTCTCCTGAAACCTCACCAAAGTGAAAGTAAAGGGATAAAAATGGGCATAAATTTACATAAACACAGAGAATGGGAGAGATGAAAGAGAACAGCCACAAATTTTACAATCTGGGAAGTATGTGGATGTGCAATAGCTGATTTAGCCCAACAAAGTTGGAACCTCCATTAGAAGTAAAGAAACCTCAGAAGCAGACTGATTCATGCTGCAGAACTCCGCTGAAAGTGGGGCTGAAAATAGAACTGGTTAGAAATTTGTCAAACGTCTTCAGATCCCATATTTCCTCTTCTATTCAAGGTAGCTTAGTGCCTGCTCCTTCCCTCTCCTGGAAGAAGACGAGAGAGAGCTTTACCCATTGGAAAGGCTGATTCAGAAAGGCTCTAGATTGGGAACATTATGCACAGCTGAGGGTGGGATTTCCATACGATTTCATAAAAACTGAGGGATCAAGGGAAAACATACATATTGAAAAAATCCCCCATCCAATCCTCCTTCCCCACTTGATTCTGAGAAGACTGTGACAGGCTAATAACCCAGAGACAAGAGATTTGGGAGATTCATCTCTGGGAACTCATCAGCCCAAGGGAGAAAAAAACACTGCGGATACTATAGTTGGGATTCTCCAGTGAAAAAGCCCACCCAGATCATCCTCACTTCAACTGACTAGTTGACAAGGCCACATACACACACACCTTTTTGCTTTTAAGTGTCTTACTTGTAAATAGGAATGGACAACTAAGGAACATTAGATATACGAGGAATGTGTCTTACATGAAGGACCGAGAACAAAGCAAACAAACAAACAAACAAAAACTTGGAGGAAATATGGACAAGGCAGAGAGAAGAAAAATCTTGAAGAAAATAAACTCTAATTGATATCCTCAACATGAGAAGACACTGCATCCATGAAACAAAGGCAGGAAGCAACAACAAAAAGGGCTCTTGGAAATTAAATATCATGACAAAAATAGATTAAAAATTAGTATGATGGTTGAAAATAAAAGTTGAGAGAAAATCTCCCAGAATATAAATGACAAAAAAAAGATATGGAAATGAAAACAAGGAGAGAAAAAAATTAGAAAATTAAAGGATCAATCTCCATTCATTATGTTCAGTCACATCAAATAATCTATCGGTTTTATTATCTTTTTAGAGACCCCTCTGGAACCCACTATTTTCTTATCCTTGATCAAGACTGTCCTCTGCTGCACAGTAACCTAGAATTTAATATCTTAATAACAGGAGTAGTTACAGACAAAAAGAGAAAATAAGCGTGAGGAAATGAAATTTTTTTTTTCAAGAACACATCTCACAGAAAAAAGACAAGTTTCCCAAAAGAGAAGGATTACCAAGCAGATTAGGTTTTAAAAAAATTTCATTGTGAAATTTTAGTTTAGTGGGGATGAAGAAAAAAAAAATATGCACAAAAAAACCCAGAACATTCTCTTGACCAGAATGGTTTGGTACTTCACAACAGCAACAGGAAGCTAGAGGACAATTATTGTCTTCAAAATTTTAAGGGAAAAGGACAAGATTTCCAACCTAGAATTCTATACCCAAAGTATCAAAGTGAGGGTAAAATACAGACATTCAAAAATGCAAAATTTATCTTGAATTGTGGAAATTCATCTCCCATATACCCTATCTTAGGAAGCTAGTGGAAGATGTTACATCTCCACCAAAACAAGAGAGTAAAACCAAAGAGAGAAAGTTGTTGGATCTAGAAGTCAGAAAGGTCCTCCATAGGAAAAAGGAAAGGGGAAGGCCCAGAATGATAATGAAGAGAAGTATCTGCATGGTTATACTCCACAGCAGGTTTGGAGAGCAAACAGTCTAGATCGGGGTAGGAAAACAGTTCTAGAAAGGATGTCTCTAAGAAGATAATAAAATTGATAGGTTATTTGATGTCACAAAACATACTAACTATCTTACATTTCTGGTGGACAATTTGGGGGTAAATTAATGATAACAGAAAAGTTTGCAAACTCTCTAAAAGCCAAACAACAGACAAAAGTAATGATTAATTCCCAAAGGGGGGAAAATTGTTTAAGTAAATGCAATTATTAGCATACTATATGACTGTGCTACAAATAATATTTATATAGTCATAATAATGTAAATATTTAGTATCGGTTTAACTCCAAATCATAATATCACTATTTTGGGAGGATGAAGAGGGAGTTAATAGTGTGTGCATATGTGTGTATGTACTGGGTACTACAGACTCAATGAGAATGAGATCGCTCATGAGATACCGTGTCCCTTCTGCCACGCGAGGACACAGTGAAAAGACAGTTTGTCTGTGAAACAAGAAGGGTGCCCTCACCTCACACCAAATCTGCTGGTCACTTGATCTTGGACTTCCCAGCCTCCAGAACTGTAAGAAATAAATTCCTGTTGTTTGTGATTAACTCTAGTCTATATCATTCTGTTATAGCAGCCCAAACAGACTAAGAAATTAGTACCAAGAAGTGGGGTGCTACTCTAACAAATACCTAAAAATGTAGAAGCAATCTTGGAACTGGGTAAAGGGTAGAGGTGGAAGAGTTTTGAGTTACATGCTAGATTCTGGTGAGATCCCAAAAAGAAAAGAGGAGAGCTGTAGAGAAAGTCTTAATCTCTTAAGAGAACACCTAAGTAATTCTGAATAGAATGTTGGAAGAAATAAGGACAGTAAAAGCCATTTGAATGAGGTCTCAGATGGAAATGAGGAATATGTTATTAAAAACTGGAGGAAAGTTGATCCTTGTTATAATGTGGCAAAGAACTTGGCTGAATTGTGTCCATGTACTAGTGTTTTGTGGAAGGTAGAACTTAAGAGTGATGAAATTAGCTGAGGAATTATCTAAGCAAAGTGGTGAAGGAGCAATTTGGATCCCTTGACTGCTTACAGTAAAATATGAAAAGAGAGAAACAATTTAAAGATGGACTTTTTATTCAAAAAAAGGAAGCAGCACTTAAAGATTTAGAACATTCTTAGCCTATCCATAGCGCAAAGAATGAAAAAAACCTATTTAGGAAAGAGTACTAAGGGTATGACTCTTAGGTAAATTCTCATCTTTCATTATAGGAAGACAAGAATTTAAAAATCATGAAAGAACAGTTATTTAGAAATGTGGAGGCATATTAGAAAAGGTAGCTAAAATAATTAAAAATTGCCCTGAGAAGTGGGAAGTGGCAATGTGAAGGAATGGGGCAAGGGAATACTGTTTTTTAGTACAAAGTTTGTAGAACTATTTGATGTTTTAACCTGTGTACATGTGTTACTTCATTTTAAAAGAAGGAGAAAATGTCCACCAATAGATGACTGGATAAAGATGTGGTACATATACACAACAGAATATTACTCAGCTGTAAAAAAGAATGAAATCTTGTCATCTGCAACAGTTGTGGATGGACCTAGAAAATATTATGTTAAGTGAAATAACCCAGGCAGAGAAACACAGGATTCCACTTATTTGTAGAATCTAACAAACAAACAAACAAATGAACAAAACAGAAACAGACTCAAAGACACAGAAGAGACTGGTGGTTACCATGGGGGAGGGGCTGGAGTGGGTGCGTGAAATAGGTGAAGGGGATAAAGTGGCACAAAATCTCAATTATAATCTAGATTAGCCATGGGGATGAAAGCACAGCATAGAGAATATATAGTCAATAATATAATATACTTCTTTGTTGACAGATGGTAAAAACATTTACTGGGGTGATCATTTAATAACATAGATAACTATCAGATCACTACGTTGGACACTTGAAACCAATATAATACTGTATATCAACTACACTTCAATTTTTAAAAAGTGAAAGAAGATAAAAGAAGAATGAGAGATAAATAGGAGTTCTTTGGGCAGAGATGGAAAAAGGGTATATACCCAAACAGGAGAAAGGATATAAGCTAAGGCAAAGACACTCTCAGGAGTTGTGTTAGTCCTTTTGGATAGTCTCCTGGATATTTTACCCTTGTGGTAAAAAATTTTTGTAATCTAGGATGTTAGCTTTTAGTCCTACAGGGACTATGAGTTCCTACCAATTATATAAAGTGTACTTTATGAATACCAGGTGGCAGGAAATCCTTAATATAGGTGCAGAAAGCAAAAAAATTTGGAACAGTATAGCACTGAGAAAGATGCACAAATATTCAGATCATGAAATAGTTACTTTCTCCACTTTTAGAATGTAAGAATCCTAAGCGCTGTATAAACCTCATGAGAAAAAAGTGTTTTTCACATTGTAGTTTTTCCCCTTCTCCTGTAGTTCTTCTCCCTAAGGTCTGTGTTACACTGTGTGATGGTTCTTCTAAAATTAATGTAGGGAGGGATAGGGCCTATTGTAGGGATAGGATACCTACCCACAAATAGGATAGGAAAGCCTCATCATGAGGAATGCTAAGGACAGAAATTTGAGGAAATAACATTTAAGTTGTAAATAGAAGATGAGGAATAGACAAAAGAGCACCAGGAGCAACCGCTGACACACAAGCCAATTAGCAAATGACTAACTGAGCAGGATGCCAGTATTAGTGACATACATTTACTTTACAGTTTAACAAGTACTTTTAATTTATAGTGAAATAAAGTATTTTCACATTTAATCTTCACAAGTAGAATGAGAACCAAAAAGAGGCCATTATATTTGGCAACTAGAAGGACTCTAGTGACATTCTGAGTGGAAAAATCAATAGGAACGGAAAACAGATTGGGTGAGTTGAGAGAGGTTTAAGAAGTAAAGAAACAGGGTACTAACTCTAGTCATCAAGGAGTTCCTATTCCTTAGGCCTTTAGATGTCAAAAAGGGGATCCCTAGAAAGTGAGAATATGTACTTTCACCATAAGCAAAAATGAGTATTCTGTCTTAAGTCCTTATGAATCCTAAAAGCCTGTATAAACCTTGTAAGAAAAAAGTTTTTTTTCACATTGTAGTTCTTCCCCTCCCCTGTAGTTCTTCCCCCTGTGGTGTCTGTGTTACACTGTGTGCACTGTGCCCTGTGTTCCAAAAGCACTCAGGGATGGTCACATCTGAGAGAGAGCTAAAGCAAAAAAATCCTTCAGTTGCCTGTATAAAATAGTACTCATGGGACTGTGTTACCAGTATCCAAAAGCTCATTTTCCAGCAGCTTTAAAAAAAAAAAGTGTCAAAAGCTCTCATAAAGGTAGCTACTATGGAAGTTAAAATTTTATTATATATTAAATATAATAATAGTTGTAATTTATTTTTTATGGGCTAGGCAGTATAATAATGTACTTTATGTACATTATCTCATTCAGTTCTTCAACTCTGAGGATCAACAGGTCTTGGACTGGGTATAGAAGGTAGAAAGCAGAGGAAACCAAGGATAACACTTAGATATTCTTCTTAGGCAATTAGATACATCTTGCTGCCATGAACTGAGATGGGAACAACAGGGGAAAGTCAGATTTTGGCAGGAAATTTAAGAGTTTTGTGATAGTCATTCTAAGATGGTCATGCTTGAGATGTTTCATAGAAGTGGTGGGAAGCTGGATACTGAGCCTAGATAGAGTTCCTGGTTTGCAGGAATTATGGAGGATGGGCCGTACAGAATTTTTCTGGTATACCCCAAAAGTTGGGCCATGACTGGATGGTGAGTTCAGGGTATGGAAGATTCTGAACAAAGGGAGAGGAATTGTGAGTATTAGCATTGAAAAACTGGTCTTGGAGCAGGGAAATGATAAAGAGAAATGATGGCCAAAGAAGATGACCTTGATGAGGATAATCTAGACCAGAGAGGCCACTGAGGGTGCCACAGGTCTAATTTAATCTATAAGTCCCAAGGAGAAAGGTCAAGGCTAGAGACATAAATTTGTGACTTACCTGAGTCTGGATGGTATTTAAAGCCATGGGACTGGATATGATCACTTAGGTAGAGAATGTAAACAGGGAAGTGAGTTCTGTGGAGTACTCAATATTTAGAAGGATTAAGGAAAGGCGGAGGAGCTTGCAAAACAGACTGAGAGAAAGTAGTCAGGAATGTAGAAGGAAAACCAGAAGGGTGTGGGGTTATGAAAGCCAAGAGATTAAGTTTCAAGAAGGGTGTGGCCAATCTTATTGAAAACTGCCAAGAGGTCAAGAAAGATAATAACTGAGAAGTGACCCCATTATATCTAGCAATATGAAAGTCACTGGTGATTTTGACAAGAGCTACTTCAGTGTAGTGGCAGTGATGAGTATTGGAAGTTCAACTGTAATGGGCTCAACAGAGAATGGAGGTGAGCAGATGGAAAGGGTTACTGCAGACAAGTTTTTGAAGAAGTGTTGTCTTGAAGAAAAGAGAAATGGGCTAATGACTGGAGGAAGATGGAAACATCAAAGGCATTTTTTTTTAAAAGATAGAAGATACTAGCGCATATTTGTATGTGGATGGGATTGATCCAGTGGAGAGGGAGAAATAAATGATGCCAGAGAAAGGTGATAATTGCAGGAGCAATATTATTGAGAAGGACATGGCACAGGACCCAAAGCAAACATGTAAGGATTGGTCATTTATGGCAACAGAGATACCTTACAGATTTTAACAGAAGAGAAAGCAAAGCCTTTGTGTACAGACATAGAGATGAAAAACTTCATGTATGATTGCTTCTACCTTCTCTGGTTCAGGAAATGAAAGTGGTGAGCCCACATCTCCAGATTCCTACCGACTCTGCCCAGGCCTTGTGACTAGTGAGGAACCCTCAGAGTATTTAGAGAAGCACGACTGTACTGTGCTTTAGTGTCTGACCCAATAAGGTCCCCCTTAGTGCAGCACTTCTCAAAATACAGTCCCTGGAACAGCAGCATCAGTGCCCCGGGAACTTGTTAGAAACACAAATTATCAGTTTTCACTCTGACCTACTGAGTCAGAAACTTTGGGGAGGGCCCAGCATCTGCTTAAATAAGAACTCCAGGTGATTTCGAAAGTTTGAGAACCACTGTCTTTGCAGAACACTGAGAGTTTCTTGAAAGGTTGATACAGCAAATTCCTAGATATGAAATGTTAGAAGAGCTTTGCACAGTTAACCTAAGAATCTGACAAAACCTTTAAAAGCACTGAGAGCTAGCTTTGCTTACCTCCTCTTCCCTATCTTTGCCTGAAAGGTCAAGCCCAAGTCTATAGCACAATCCCATAGGTGTCACAGAAATTACTCCAAGAGAGATTCAGGCCTCAGATGAAACTGACTCTCTGAAGAAGGCTAATTTCAAGTTCTTAAGAAGCATGCACTTTGTGGGGGGAAAAAAAGTACATAACAAGATAGAATTGAGGGAGATGTTGCAGAAGGATGTTTGATTTGGAGTCAGACAGATTGGGGTCCCACTGTTAGAGCCACCACTTATTAGTGTGTAACCCTGAACAAAACACTTAACTTTTCTGAGCTCAGTTTTCTCATCTAAAAAATATGGAGATGACAGTAACTTACCTTGGAAGGGAGTCCACACCTACAATCCCTTCTGAGGAAAGAGTCTACAAGCAGTTCCCAAGTTGCCATGCATTGTGTCATGTGACCCTGATCACAACTGGTTGCATTGGAAGCTTCAGACTAATAGTGCAACATTCCTGTACTTCACAAAAGTGTGACTGTGTCATGGCAGAGACAGTTTTCTATAATGATTTTATTCAGTATTAAGAAGTAACCAGAGCTGCTCTGTTTCTTTGCAATAAACACAATTACCTCATAGGGTTGTTGTAAGAATTAAATGAAACAATGTGAGTACAATCTTTAACACAGAAACTGGCACGTGACACTCAATAAATGTAGCTATTCATTATTAATGAGAGCTCCAAAGCCATTAGTGCCCCAGGCGATATGAGAAAGCCTCAGCACCCAAATCAAAACCCCACTTAACAGCCCTGAAGTAACCAAGTATATATATTGTCCTAGAGTTATTAAGCCTCATTCCCCAAGGCTTTTAGTCCTAAGACTGTAAAATATATGCTTCAGGGGCTTCAGTCCAGAAGAACTCACCAACCCCCTAAGCTGCAGGTTTCCTAGTGCTATTTTGCACACGTAGAAAGTTTGTTATTGCTTTCTGCGTTGCAGGAAGTATGGAGGATGGGCCATACAGAACTTTTCTGGTATACTCCAAAAGTGGGCTATGACTGGATGGTGAGTTCAGAGTATGGAAGATTCTGAACAAAGAGAGAGGAATTGTGAGTATTAGCATTGAAAAACTGGTCTTGGAGCAGGGAAATGATAAAGAGAAAGGATGGCCAAAGAAGATGACCTTGATGAGGATAATCTAGACCAGAGAGGCCACTGAGGGTTACAGGTCTAATTTAATCTATAAGTCCCAAGACCCTCAACCAGACCAGTGGTGATGGGAAATAAAAAATTGTGAATGGACGCTAAATTGCATTCTGAAGGTTGAACAATCAAATGAGGCTGGTGACTGGATGTAGGGAATCAAAGAAAACAAGTGCTTGATAATTTGGGTAGCATAAGGAATGGTGATGCCAGTACCAGAGTCAGAGGAACTGTTTTTCGGTAGAAGTCCTGAGTTAATTTTGGATTCTCAAGTTGAGGCAATCAGGGGATATTTCAGTGGAAATGGTTATAGGACAGCTGCCAATATGGGACTGGAACTCAAATAAGTGGGAAGATGAGGCTCAGATCATCACAAAGGTAAGCTCTGAAGGCATGAAATTAAAAAAAAAATGTAGCTATTAATTTTTAAGGTCCTCAAGGGATTACAGAGAAAGAATAGATGTCCAGGGCCCAAGTCATGGACATTGCCCTAGGTCTAAGAGGTCTGTTTAGGAACAATAAAGATGAGCAGGCCCAGGGAAAGTGAGAAAAGTGATGCTGGTAAGTATTTGGAGACCCAGTTAGTGCCATGCAACAGAAGCCAAGAAAAGAGGTTTACTCTCAGCAAAGGCTTCTAGGTGGTAACATCCAGAACAGAATGCTGATGTCAAATAGCAAAGCACAATGCTTTGTGGAAGCAACACAACTGAATTCAGAATTACTCTGGTTGCCTCTGTAGAGCCTAAATCTTCTATCAGCTGGGCTAAAGTTCACTTTGCAAGCTCATGTAATAACTGATGGCAAGTGTTCACTGTTGTAAGGGGCCAAGCTGGCAGGACAGACATAGCACTTCTCTGAGACGTAGGACTTACCTAGCTCATCCCAGAGCTGCCTGCACTTATCTGTCATGCTTGTTCCTTGCTGCCTCCAGAGTGTGAGACGTGGGTCAGCCATAAACTGCTCAGTAATTAGCGTCAGCATCCTGGCTCCATTGGAATCTCTCATCCGCAGCATCTCTCGAACCTGATACATAAGGAGGGGCTAGGGGTTGGTGACTGCACATCATAAAAAAATGGAGGAGGCGGAGGAAAAGATGAAGTATCTAAGCATAATATATCCAAAGAACCAACAGGCCTTTTGCTGTAAGCAAGTTCTCTGCATGTATAAAGAAAACCTACTGTGCACAATGAGGTTCCACTTCACACCCACTAGGATGGACAGAATAAAAAAGTCAGATAACAACAAGTGTTGGTGAGGATACAGCGAAGTCTGCTGTTGGGAATGTAAAATGATACAGCCACTTTGGAAATCAGTCTAGCAATTCCTGAAATGATTAAACATAGAGTTACCATCTGACCTATCAATGCCACTCCTAGAGAGACATGAAAACATATGTCCACACAGAAACTTGTCCAAGAATGTTTATAGCAGCATTCTTTACAATAGCCAAAAGGTGGAAACAATCCAAATGTCCATCAATAGACAAACAGAGAAACATAATGTGGGTTATCATACAATGGAGTATTATTCACCCATAAAAAGGAATGGAGTACTGATATAGGCTACAACATGGATGACCCTTGAAAATATTATGTTAAGTGAAAGAAGCCAGTCACAAAAGACATATGATTCCATTCCTATGAAAGTCCAGAATAGGGAAATCTACAGAGACAGAAAGCAGATTAGTGGTTGCTTAGGTCTGGGAGAGGGATGGAGGATAGGAGAGTGATAGATAAAGGGCATGGGGTTTCTTTTTAAAGTGATGAAAATGCTCTAAAGTTGACCTTAGTGATGGCCACACATATCCAGTGAATATAGTAAAAACCATTGAACTGTACACTTTAAATGGGTGAATTTTATGGTATGCGAATTTTATCTCACTAAAGGTATTAGGGAAAAAAAGCCATCCAGCCAGCCAACCAGCCAGCTTGCCGTGAGAGCCCCTAGTTCCAAAATACTAAGTTTCATTAAGGCCTTACCAGCAGCTTTGGGTTCCAAACAGGGATGGTAGCTTCATTAGTAAAATTCCCAGCAATCTAACTCATTTAGTGAGTGGAGCAGAAGGAAGAGGACTACCACGATGAGGTAGTCACCCCAGATGTGACCTGCTCAGGTCTGCTCTCATCAGCTCTTCCCACTAGTTTTCAAGCATTCAGTACAGCTAGGTCAAGTAAACTAGTGCATGTAGCTAGAAGTGAGGTGAGCCCAGTGTACTTAAGAAAATTAAAAAAAAAATCCCACAACCAACCCTTTTCATATCTTACCTTGGCAAACATCGAATTGAGTTGCTTTCCAGAGCCATAGTAACCACCCTGGGAAAGAAAGAGCTTCACCTGTTCTTTCACCTGCTCTTCATCCAAATGCCAACAGTTCTCATCATCAATGCTGGCCCCAGCTGTGGGGTCAGGGGCGCCTGTGAGGAATGGGAATGGTGAAATGAATCCCCTGAGTTCATATGCTACACATTCAGCAGGAGTGACTGAGGAATGGGAATGGTGAAATGAATCCCCTGAGCTCATATGCTACACATTCAGCAGGAGGGACACTCTGTGAGTATATTAAACAGACGGATATCCTGCCTTATTCTGAGCTTTGTAACTGTATGGTTCTAAATACATGTAAGAAGCTTAATGCTAATTTCATGTTCACTTAAGTCTCAGATGTATCCTCTTTCCAAGGTCTACAAATACCACCCTAGAGGCAAAAAGCCCAGAAAGAAATATGCAAACATGAAAATAGTGATGTGTTTTTTTCTGAGGAGGGTACCATTTATATTTTGCCTTCCTGTGTAGTTCAAATAAGCCTTTGCATATGCACGTTATTTTAAACACTTCCACAGAAAATAAGATTCTGTTTTTAAAGTTCACTATAAATTGTTGTTTCTCAAGTGGAGCCAACAATTCTAAATTTATAGAAACATGCCCCCTAAAGCACAGGCAGAGTTTCATGCAGGGTAATATATTTTTTCATATCTGGGCTCATCTCAACAACACCACTTAAAACATAGTTATTTACGCATCTGTCTCACCTGAGGGTTTCAGCCGCCAGCAAGTTACTCTGGATTCCGTGAGACTGAATAACAACAACAGAACATTTCTGGGGTAAAAGGTCTTACACAAAGGTTTATTCTGTGATGGTAGGTTGAGCACCAGAATCTCATCTGCCTCCAGGGCAATCTCCTTGCAGCAAATCCGTCTCTGCCTCTGGTCTCTCCACCACCTTGCAGCCCCAGAGCACTGGGCAGGCTCTTTTATAGAGCCAATAACAGCTCACTGCCAACATGTGTGCAAGCATACACCCCTGAGCATTGCATGTGCAGAGTGGGCAAATATATTAGAGTCAGGTGAGGATCCTGGCCATGATAACTTCCTTTTTCCCTACAGCATCCTTCTCCTCTGGTAGTCTGTTAGCTCTTTGCTCACAGTTGAGTCCCAAGTTGAATCCATAGCTGAATCACCTAGAGCACAGTGCTGGTAATGTCACAGGCACCTAGGAAATATTTACGGTATTGTGGATAAAGTGAAGGTTCCTGTGGCCAGGATTCTCACCTGGCTCTGGTTGGCTGGCTCACTACACATGTGTGGGCAATACATTGTTATTGACTCTGTATAAAGAGCTCCACCCAGTGCTCTGGAAGACACAGTGGCACAGTTGCAAGGCTGTGGGAGAGCAGCACCCAGGATAGAGACTGAGATAGCTGGGCAGATAGAGAGGCCCAGAGGCAGAGACAGGCTTGCTGCATGCAGACTCGCTGAGTGGATGGGATTCTAGTGATTGACCTGCCACCATGGGAATAAAGTTGGGTATAACCCTTTCACCCCAAGAATGTTCTACTGTCATTTCTTTGGTCACACTGAGTGAACTTGCTCAGGGCTGAAACTCACTGGCAAGACAGGTATGAAAACTGAATCTTCTGTTACTTTCTGAAAGAGAGTCCTGTGTTAAGTTTTTAGAAACCTGCCTCCAAGTGATAAAAGACTTTAAGTCAACACTCTATATGTGTGGTCATGTAATAGGTTACAAATTCATGTCATATTTAATCAAAGCCTATATCAAAGCCCTGCTTAAATGAAATCCAGGTCTATAAGGAAAAATTGCCCTTCTGCTAAGTTTTTTTTTTGGTCATTTTATTCTCCAGGAAGTCATGAGAGCTCACACATTCATTTATTCTACAAACACTAATTAATACATACAGTCTTCCAGTTTATGGTATCTACATTTACTATTTTTCTTTCAATGTATTATTCTAAACACATTTCTGATTAGATCATTTTCCTGCTTAGAAGTCTTCAGTGATGCACTACTCTTATTAAATTGAGTCCATGTGCCTTAGATTGGGATTCCAGGCTCTCCATGCTCAGGCCCTTGCTTTCATTTCTACCCTTGTCTTTCCTATACTTATTCTGTTTCAGCCAGAAACTTGGTGTTCCCAAAAGTCAACCACACTTCCTTATGACTTTACTTATGCTTTTCCTTTCATTCTCTCCCTGTTCTTTCATCAAAAAACAGTATTTCTCATTGTCAATATTGCTTCAGCTCTAGAGTCAGGGCCGCAATGAGAACTGGAAACCATAAAATAAGTATACAGAGAGGCTAACACTGCCAAGGTTCATGTACTGCTTAGTTTGCTTGGCAAGAAGGGACTCTTTTTTAATCTCACTGAATTAGCCATATACTCCATTGCTACCTGTCACAAGTATGATACCTTATGCGCATATGCATATAAAGGCAGTAACACTCTTCTGAGCACTTTATAATTACTTCTCTTAAAGACCTGTTGCACTTTGTTTTACATTGGAATGTGCATTTCTCGTATATTCTCAACAAAATTGAAGTTTTTTAAGAGTAGGAATTCATTTTTGTACCCTGCAGTGGCTTGGTTCATTATAGCACTGAGTTAATATTTATAGAATGAACAAATATATGTCTCATCGAGCATCTAGATTTAAGCTCCAGGTGGGCAAATACTATATCCTATACTTCTTTTGTATCCTGAAAGTGGCAAAGCAAAACAAATATACTCCTTATCCTAACCAATCCTTAAATATCTGTTAATAACAACCACTTACTGAGTGCTTCCTGCATGCCAGAGTCTAAACACTTTTTATACATATTCCCACTAGAATGTATGCTCCTCAAGGGCAGAAACTGTTTTGTTTGCTGGTAAATTTGCAATGTGTAGAACAGTGCCTGTCACATAATAGGTGCTCAATGACTGTTGAGTAAATTTCAATGAACTCTCATAACAACTCCTTATGAGGTGATATTATACACTAACTTTAAAATGAAAAAACTAGAGCTTATGCATGTAAATAATATAACAATAGTATATAAGCCAGGGTCTACATGTTGGTCTCTCTTCAAAGTCTGTGTTCTTTACTACAAGGCTATTCTTCGGCCTACAGCCTCATATTGCTGTGATCCACCAGCTGGTTTACATTCAGGCCCCTCAGTGTAAGCTGGTGTGCCTGAAGATAGCTAAATCCTTTCTTGGCCTATTCTACTATCTAGAATATAGTGTTAGTCAGAATAGTGTGTTTTCCTCATAGTGAGGATAACAGAATTCTCACCAGTACAGTGATTCCCAAATGTTAATATACAGAACAATCACTTGGGGCTTGTGTTAAAAATGCAGATTATAGAGTCTCACCTCTAATGATTCCAGTTTTCAATAAATCTATAGATACAGAACTGAGATAAACTAGGTATAAAGCAAGGACTGGGCTCCTGAATGCCTTGTTGCTAAGGTTAGGACTGAGGAAAGAACAGTAATGGTGGTGAAAAAGCAAGGGGTAGAGATGGTTTGAATAACAATTCTGACCTGTGGGTGATTCATTTAGGATATGAAAAAACAGGAGCAGAACTCAGTCTCCCAGGGGAGCTAGCCTTAATCAACTGGCTAGAAGTGTGGAGTGACATCCCCTCTAAGGATCTGAAGGGGTATGTAGAAAACTGGAGAATCTTTCAGGTCTAGGTGGTGGAAGGGTAGCAGCTATGGAAGAAATAAAGCACAACTTATAAATACCTGGTGTGAAGACTAGAGAAAACTACTGGGATAGGGCTAGGATAAGGCAAAAAGCCTTGAGAGTTACAAATAGTAAAATTTCACCTAAAACTTCAGAAGGGTTTCTTATTTTATAGTAAAGAAAGGAAGGTAAACTGTAAATGTTTGCTGGTCTACAATGAATCCAGATGAGAAACTGAGCTGCCAAAATGAATGGTTGCAGCAAAAAATGGATTAAGTCAACATCTGCGGCATCTAGGTAACACTATAAGCAGTTGGTGTGACTGTTGAAGGAGTCAAAGTCACCTGGGAGAGCATTGGCAAGGGGCCCCAATGAGGACTTTCTAAGACATTTTCATTTAGTCAACAAGTATTTATGAGAACCCACAATGTGCTAGGACCTGTGCCAAATACAGGATATATACTGGTTAACAAAGTGGATACAGTCCCTCTCTGTGTGGAGCTGATAGACTAGTTGGAGGAAGGGACATTAAGAAAATAATTATACATGCATATATCTGTGTGGAAAGAAAGAAAGGTCAAAGAAGTTTTCCCTGAAAAAGGGATATTTAAATGAACACCCGAGAAAAGTATAGGAGGTAGCCCTTCAGAGTAGAGGAAATACTATCTGTATTTTTTGCTCAAAAAAGCATGAAGTAATAAATTTTTGTGGTAATTAAGTACATCTATAATAAGGAGAGGATAGGAAGAGCATTTCCAAGGAGAGGGAATAACATGTGGAAACACAGGCAAAACCCAGATCACGCAAGGTTTTGTAGGCCATATGAAATTTGGATTGTATCCTAAGAGCAAAAAGACGGCACTGGAGGATTTTAAACAAGAAGTGATATGACAAAATCTGTAGTTATAGAAAGTTACTTTGGATGGCTGTGTGAAGGAGAATGGGACAGAAGGGAACAACAGTGGGTATGAAAGATGAGTTAGAAGGTAGCAGTCCAGGGGAGTAATCTAGTGGTTTGATGTAGGGTGATGGCAGTATCAATAGAAAAGTGGAAAATGAAGACATGTACTTGGGAGCTAAAATTAACTTTCTTGCAACATAATGCATGTAAATTATGAAAAAAGTGACTATACAGTTTCTATCATGATCCAGTGGCTAGATGGTGGTGCTATTTATCAAGTAAGTTTGGGGAAGAAAATAAATTCACATTTGGATATGTTGACATGGGGATGTCTCTGTGATATGGAATAATCAGTTGGATAAAGGAGAAATAAATCTGTGGTATATAGATAACATTTCAAGTGAAGGATGTAGCTGAGATTTCCTATAGAGATCACATTGAATAAGAAGAGAAAATTTAAGGTTAATATATAAGAAATGTCAACATTAAAGGTCAGATAATAGAGGAGGGCACAGCATTTGGGAATGAATGAACAAGAGCACAGATAATTTTAACTAGATAAACTAGGGCTGGAGTTCACAACAAGCCTCTCCAACTGTTGTTCACAAACTCCCAGGCAAAATTCTTAAAAAAAAAAAGAAAAAGAAAAAGATAAAAATGTCCCTGTATATATTTATGGTTGAACATTTTAATCTTTTCATAAAAAGAGAGGAGTATGAAATCTATCACCCTCAGTAGTAGTAAAGTGGACCCAGTCAATGTAAATGATAGTTCATGGTTATAGTGTGAAACTTTCCTCTGGGTTAGGAGAGAAATGGTAACAAGTGAAGATAAAATAGAAAGGATCATATGGGTTGAGGCTCCAAGTTAGCAGTGAAGCTGTAATTATGAGACCTGTCCTGAGGGAATTATTAAGTCTATGGAACCAATTTTTCTTTAATTCTTAATCATCCCTTTTTAATTATAAAAGAATACATGCTTATTTTAGAAAATACACTAAAGCATAAAGAAACTAAAAATCCACCTCTAAGGCTACTAGCCACAGATTACCATTGTTAATACAATGGTGTGTCTTTTTCCAGTCTTCTGGCCCTGTACATAAATGTATTTGTGCATATATATGCACACACACACTTTCTATTGTTGATGGACATTTGGATTGTTTCTATTTTAGGCTACTACAAATCACACTACTCATTTCCATTGGGTAGACATCTAGGAGAGAAATTTCTGGGTCACAGACAACCCATTTGTTCAGCTTTACTTAGATGACAACTTTTTGTGTCTCCTCTCGACTTTGCTATTTGCAAGGGGTTCTTTATGTATT
This sequence comes from Phataginus tricuspis, assembly GCA_029783875.1. Lineage (NCBI taxonomy): Eukaryota > Metazoa > Chordata > Mammalia > Pholidota > Manidae > Phataginus > Phataginus tricuspis. The sequence continues at coordinate 35,849,736 of JAQQAC010002837.1, forward strand.
TAGGATACAAGATCTTTGCCAGTTATATGTATTAAAAATATCTTCTCCCACCACTTCCTTGCATTTTCAGTCTCTTAATGGTACCTTTTGATAAAAAGAAGTTTAAAAATTTGAATGTAATTCAGTTTTTCTTTTCCTACTTAAGAAATTTCTTCGTATATCAAGGACATGAAGTTATTTTCTCATGTCATCGCCTATAGATTTAGTGTTTTACTTTTCACATTATATCTGCAACTGATTTTTTTGTATGTCATAAGGTAGGAATCAAGTTTCTTTTTTACCCCACACTGAATATCCATTGAATATCAACTGACCATCCAATTGATCCAGCACCATTTATTGAAAGAACTCTTCTTTTCCATTGCCAGGCATTTACCAGATCTTTCACTTTGGAAACTCACATACTTTGTTTTAGAAAATTTTCTTCATTTATTTCATGGATGATTTCCTTACCCCTGTTTTATATTTCTGAAACCCATATTATTTAAACATTGGAGTCCCAGGACTCATTCTCTTAATTTTTGACATTTTTTCCCTCCTATTTTTCACCCCTTTGCTCTACTTTATAGGAATTTTTCTTACCTTTACTTTCAATCACTTAGTTTTATAATTTTTTCCACCATATTTGTAATATTCATTAGTTCTTCCTGTTCTGTGAATTTGTTTTTATACTATCCATTTTTATCTCATGGTCACAGTAACTTCTTTATTCCTATGATGATATTATTAATAAAGTTTTGAAGCCTTCATCTCTGTTTATTTCCCCCAAATTGACTTTCTATGTTTGTTAGTTCTGGTCTGTATCTTCTACAACATTCAACACTGTTGACTATTCACTCCTTGAAATTCAATTATCTACTGACTTTAATAATTACTTGCTAGCCTTTTCTCATTTCTCATTCAACTTTGTTCATATTGGCTCCTGTGTCATATCCATGGCTATATTTATTCAACAAACCCTTATTATTTTCCAAGTCCCATGCTTGGTAATGGAGACTCAAAAATTAATAAGACATGTTCTTGACCTGACTCATCAAGTTATCTTACTTTGCTCTCAGTATCCAATCTCTCTTCATGGATAAGGAGCAACTGAAGCCCTGGCCAGGATGCTGGGAATCTTGGGCTATGGAGCTACCAAGGCAAATCAAACAAAGCATGGAGCAGTAGCAGATGTAGAGTTGCAAAGATAGTCAAAATTGAATCACCAATCCAAAGGAGACAAGACAAAGTCTAGCTAAAACCACACACAGGGACTAAAAAAAGAAAAGTTTCAGGACAGTGAGGAGCAGATCCATTCTGATATTAAAAGCAGAGAGCAAACCCTTAGCCAGGCTTATCAAGAAAAAAAGAGAGTCTACACACATAAACAGAATCAGAAATGAGAGAGGAAAAATCACTATGGACACCACAGAAATTCAAAGAATTATGAGAGAATACTATGAAAAATTATATGCTAACAAACTGGATAACCTAGAAGAAATGGACAACTTTCTAGAAAAATACAACATACCAAGGCTGACCAAGGAAGAAACAGAAAATCTGAATAGACCAATTACCACCAAAGAAATTGAGTTGGTAATCAAAAAACTACCTAGGAAAAAAACTCCTGGACCAGATGGTTTCACTGCTGAATTTTATCAAACTTTCAGTGAAGACCTGATACCCATCCTCCTTAAAGTTTTCCAAAAAGTAGAAGAGGAGGGAATACTCCCAAACTCATTCTATGAGGCCAACATCACTCTAATACCAAAACCAGGCAAAGACACCACAAAAAAAGAAAATTACAGAACAATATCCCTGATGAACATAGATGCAAAAATACTCAACAAAATATTAGCAAACTGAATTCAAAAATACATCAAAAAGATCATCCATCATGATCAAGTAGGATTCATCCCAGGGATGCAAGGATGGTACAACATTCGAAAATCCATCAACATGACCCACTACATCAACAAAAACCACATGATCATCCCCATGGATGCTGAAAAAGCATTCGACAAAATTCAACATCCATTCATGATAAAAACTCTCAACAAAGTGTGTATAGAGGGCAAGTACCTGAACATAATAAAGGCCATATATAACAAACCCACAGCCAACATTATACTTAACAGCAAGAAACTGAAAGCTTTACCTTTAAGATCGGGAACAAGACAAGGATGCCCACTCTCCTCACTTTTATTCAACAGAGTTCTAGAGGTCCTAACCATGGCAATCAGACAACACAAAGAAATAAAAGGCATCCAGATTGGCAAGGAAGAAGTCACACTGTCCCTGTTTGCAGATGACATGATATTGTACATAAAAAACTCTAAAGAATCCACTACAAAACTACTAGATCTAATATCTGAATTCAGTTAAGTTGTGGGATACAAAAAAATGCACAGAAATCTGTTGCATTTCTATACACTACTGGTGAACTAGCAGAAAGAGAAATCAGGAAAACAATTCCATTCACAATTATATCCAAAAGAATAAAATACCTAGGAATAAACCTAAGCAAGGAAGTAAAAGACTTATACTCTGAAAACTACAAGACACTCATGAGAGAAATTAAAGAAGATACCAATAAATGGAACACATCCCGTGCTGATGGATAGGAAGAATAAATATTGTCAAAATGGTCATCCTGCCTAACAATGTACAGATTAAATGCAATCCCTATCAAAATACCAACAGCATTCTTCAATGAACTAGAGCAAATAGTTCTAAAATTCATATGAAACCACAAAAGACCCCAAATAGCCAAAGCAATCCTGAGAAGGAAGAATAAAGTGGGAGGAATTATGCTCCCTGACTTCAAGCTCTACTACAAAACCACTGTAATCAAGACAATTTGGTACTGGCACAAGAACAGACCCATAGACCAATGGAACAGACTAGAGAGCCCAGATATAAACTCAAGCATATATGGTCAATTAATATACGATAAAGGAGCCATGGATATACAATGGGGAAATGACAGCCTCTTCAACAGCTGGTGTTAGCAAAACTGGACAGCTACATATAAGAGAATGAAACTGGATTATTGTCTAACCCTATACACAAAAGTAAACTCTAAATGGATCAAAGACCTGAATGTAAGTAATGAAACCATAAAACTCTTAGAAAAAAACATAGGCAAAAATCTCTTGGACATAAATATGAGCAACTTCTTCATGAACATATCTCCCCGGGTAAGAGAAACAAAAGCAAAAATGAGCAAGTGGGAGTATAACAAACTAAAAAGCTTCTGAACAGCACAGGACATCATCAATAGAAGAAAAAGACATCCTACAGTATGGGAGAATATATTCATAAATGACATATCCAATAAGGGGTTGACATCCAAATTATATAAAGAGCTCATGCACCTCAACAAACAAAAAGCAAATAAGCCAATTAAAAAATGGGCAGAGGAGCTAAACAGACACTTCTCCAAAGAAGAAATTCAGATGGCCAACAGGAACATGAAAAGATGCTCCACATCACTAGTCATCAGAAAAATGCAAATTAAAACCACAATGAGATATCACCTCACACCAGTTAGGATGGCAACCATCCAAAAGACAAACAACAACAAATGTTGGCGAGGATGTGGAGAAAGGGGAACAGATGTGGCAACAGAACTCATACACTGATGATGGGAATGTAAATTAGTTCAATCATTGTGTAAAGCAGGATGGAGGTTCCTCAAAAAACTCAAAATAGAAATACCATTTGATCCAGGAATTACACTCCTAGGAATTTACCCTAAAGAATGCAGCAGCCCAGTTTGAAAAAGACATACACACCCCTATGTTTATTGCAGCACTATTTACAATAGCCATGAAATGGAAGCAACCTAAGTGTCCATCAGTAGATGAATGGATAAAGAAGAAGTGCTACATATGGAATATTATTCAGCCATAAGAAGAAAACAAATTCTACCATTTTCAACAACATGGATGGAGCTAGAGGGTATTATGTTCAGTGAAATAAGCCAGGTGGAGAAAGACAAGTTTCAAATGATTTCACTCATCTGTGGAGTATAAGAACAAAGAAAAAACTGAAGGAACAAACAGCAGCAGACTCACAGAACCCAAGAATGGACTAACAGTTACCAAAGGGAAAGGAACTGGAAAAGATGGGTGGGAAGGGAGGGGTAAGGGGGAAAATGGGTTAATACGATTAGCACACATAATGTAGTGGGCGGGGGGATACGAGGAAGGGGAGAAAAAGCAGAGAGCTAGCAGTTTTAGGTATCTTATTCCTGCTTTCTAAGTCTGTTTTGGTGAGAAGTAGGATTTGGGAGAGAGAATAAGGAAGATGTTCTAAGTGTTTAAAGATATAGCAGGGAACAGAAACATGACCTTAAATTTCTTCTGTATGCCAGTTAACTCCAAAATTCTGACTTTTGACTCAGTTCAAGATCCATATATCTTACTATCAGCAATATTTACCTAAATGTTCTACAAGCACCTCAAACTTAAATTGAATCCATCTTCCTCCTAAATTCATTTCTTCACTTCTGTTCTCTAGGTAAATGGCAAAATTATCATAAAATTCACCAATACTATTTTAGCTAGACATTCTGGAATTCAGTTTTCTCTCACCTTCCTCTTCAACCCCTACTCATCCTACACACCTGGATGTTGAATCCAGTCCATGCTACCTCTAAGATATCTCCATTCCCTACTAACCTCTCCAGTATCACTGCCTATATCAGCACTTATTAGAAATAGATTAGGAAAGGTCATATGGAATACTAAGGAAGCTGGGGTAGGAAGGTAATATTAGTGTGGGAGAAAAACAGGTACAGAAGCAGTAGTTCCTGGGGAAGATTGAGGATCACATATCAAGTTCAGTGTGGCATTATAAGCCTAATTTCAGACAAATACATAGGAGGAACTGAGATGGGAGGTGTAACAAGGGATAAAGGCTGCTTTTAGCACAGTGGGAAAGAGAGAAGAGGGTTACAGTGACAGTGGTGGTGAACAAGCCAAGTACAATACAGGTCCCCAACCCAGTGGTCATTTCAAGAAAAGGCAAGAGAGCTTGGAAATAGACAAAAATTCTGAGGAAGAGCTAGTGGGAATGAGGCTTGGAAGTAGGCAATAACCCAGTTTTTGGGGTACAGAGCTATACTTCTTGGTGCAACAGAACTCAGCTCTAGACAGGAGGAGGCCACAGATGTAGAACAGCTTCCCTATGTGGGTAAGAAGAGATATATAAAGCTACTCTAGGAGTATCACTCAAATAGAGTTCAGTTATTCTGTAAACACTACAACTTTGAGTATTAAGTAACAGAAATCATTTCTGCTATTTAGCAAGAGTTCCTGGAAACCTGTCTGTCTGACTGTCCTTTATTCTAAGATGTGGTGAGGTCACATGAAGGACCTGATTAGCTCTCTTGAACAACTGAGAAAGGCAGGCCCTTTGGCACATGAACTACAGTACTATACAGGCTATCCACCTGATCTCATTGCCTCTTTCACACTAGTATCAAAGTTATCTTCTAAAAATAGAGGTAGTATAGAAAGCATAAAAATCTTGCATTTTGAAGTCAAGTTAAGTCTGGGTTATGAGTAATTTCCTTATTTACAAAATGGAAATGGTTATAACACCTACCTCACACAGTAGTTTTGAAAACTAAATGAATTAACATAAATAAAGTCCCTTGTATGATGCCTGGAACATAGGAGGACCTAACAAACGAGATGAAATATTGACTAACATAGCTCCTCTTCTCAAAATTCTTCAATCATTCCCTATGATTAAGTCTCTACAACCTGTCTTCATTATAAAAGCAAGCATTTATTTCAGATGTGGCTATCTTTTCTACTAGATTATAATCTATTTGTAGGCAGGAACCATGTCTGTTTTATGCCCTCAGCAATCAGCACAATTGCTTGTACATAGCAGGTACTCAATATATACTTGTTGAATGAATGAGTGAACATAGTATCCTTCTCCATCCATACACCCTCCCTTTATAAGAGCATTAGCACATAGTGCAATAAGCACATTATGCATAGTGCATAAACACAATGCTAACAGATGCTCTTTAGAACAACCCTGATGCTACGGAGGATCCTGAAATGTCAAGGGAATTCTCATATCCATCTCATTTCACGAATGACACAAATTACTTTAAGCTTTCACTCACTCCTGATTGAATATTCCAGGTTCCCGTGGACATGGATTGTATGTATAAAAAAAAAGTCTATGAACTCAGTCAATATATCTAACATTCTCTGTCCTTTTGTGCCAAAACATTTATGAGGTAGACAATAGACTACTTTAAGAAACTAAGAGATAGGCAATTGTTTGGATAGAATGAGCTGATAAAGGTTAAGTGACTACAATTGCAAAAATATCCCAACATCTCAACATGCAATAAAGCAACAAGGTAGATTTTTAACAACAAAATGTTGTACAGTTACCGTTCATTTGGTTAATTTCTGAGTTGGAGGATAGAATCTCATCTGCCAGTTTCTGTGCAGTAGGAAGAACTTCAGTATGGTGTGCAGTGATTAAATACTGAATGAACTTTTGTAGCTGGTCCCTATTCATCTGGAAAAGGGTTTCTGAGATAGGAAGACGTAATTTGACTTGGTCTGGTTTACGGATCCTGTAGAGTGAGAGGGCTACCACATGGGCACAGTAGAATATGTCTTTGTTCCCACAGCCACATGTCACTGAAGTAATTTTGCATCGATCAAAACTGATTGCAACTTTGTAAGTCACTGCTGGTTCAGAAGTACTGGCCGGCTCAGTTACTGTGCCACTAAGATGGAAGCCTAAGGAAAGAAAGAAAATGTGTTTAGAGATTATGTAGTAATAAACCTGAAGATTTTCATTTTGCATTTCAATTAATCAATTCAGAAACTATTTGCTGAGTATCTCATATAGGTGGTAGGCTCTCTAGATACACAGACTAATGAAACTCAGGTATCGCTCTTAAGGAACATACAATCTAGAGAGAGAGTCTTTATTCTGGAGTCTATAAACCTCTGTGAACTAAATGAAAACTTTTGTTTGTATATAAACATACATTTTTTCTGGAGGGATAGTTTGTAAGCTTTCACCACAGTCTCAGAAGGTTAATAACAATGAACCCCAAATAAGTTAAGAAGCTTTGTAAGTAGATTTTGAGCTCTTCCTGGGCAAAGGCAAGTCTACAAATAACATCAGTACAATCTAGAGTAAGGCGAGCGCTATAAATGAAAGAGAAGCCAAAAAAAGAATGCCAGGAGGAAGGACAAGGAAGATAGGAAATTTCTTCCTCAAATCACACAATTTCAAAATGGTGACCATGTGAAATACCTAAGAGGCAGGAAACCCCACGCCATGGAAAGCAGAGCTTGGTGCAGTGTTACCCCTCTACTCACTAGCACACAGCATTAATCATTTTGAAATGTAGGGAGAATTAGTCATTCAACAAAAGTTTAATGAGACCTTAAGTACCAGACTACTATGCCTAGGAATGCTAACAGAAAAAGGAGAGAAATATCAAATATTCGTGAAGTACCTACTATGTAGCACAACTGTGTTGGGTACTTTTAATCATTATCGTAATGACCTTAGGAATTTTCCTTATTTTCCTTATTTTAAAGGTGTGTAAACTGAGGCACAGAAGGTTAAGTAACTTGCCTAATACCCCTAAACTAGTAAGTGATAGATTTGGGATTTGGAACCAGGTGTGATTGACTCCACAGTTCATTTTATTTATATTACACTAGATCTAAAAGATGCCAGGGCAAAGCCCTTATCCTCCAAAATCACAGACACATTACATAAATGATTAGATGTGCCAAATGGTATAGTGGAGACAGAAACAAAGGTGAGGCTAATTGTGCAGACTTCTTATTTAACTGCATTGCTCACTATGAATAGGAAAGCAATTTTAAATAGTCTTTTATTTGTTGAAGAAATATTTGCCAAAGAATAAAATGTGTGTATTTCAGAGCTACAATAATGACCTGACAGAATTAAAAAATGCAGAGAGGAAACTTTCTAAAGTTCAAGTTTCAGATTACAAGCATATTCATAAAAAATCTGGCAAAATTCATACTACTAAAGGCACATGTAGGTCCAATCCAAAGATAGATGCGCATTACTGATGAAGTTAAGATTAATTTCCAGAGCAAGAAAAATATAAAAATTAGTTTGCTAACTTCATAGCCTCCAGGTACATTTTTTTTAACTTTAGAGGCTTTTTCTCAGCTAAACTAAGCTGCAGATTTAAAAGTACTTGTCATTTGTTTAAAGACAAGTAAAAAAAAGTTAAGTTACATTCAAATTATGACTAAGTATGGGTAAAGACTGCCTTCATTTTAGAACTAAGGAAGAGAACTGCAGGGTTGGAAAGCAGCTCCTCTCCAGATCTATATCCACCAGACATGGCCAGTAGAGTACAGCAAAGAGCACATTACACTAGGAATTAGGTAGTCAGAATCTGCTATTTATTAGGTAGTCTTGGGTGACTCATTTTACAACTTTGAGCTTCAGCTTCCTCCTCAGTAAAGTGGGGATAATGATATTTGCTCTGCCTATCTCTCAAAAGTACTTTGTAAAACTGTAAAATGTCCTACAGAATTATTACTTATGCTTTTACACAGTTTTTGTTAATGGATCCCCATGTCAAGGGAATTGGAGACAACTTCCCCAATGGCCAAGTTTCACAGTGTTTGAAATACAGGTGCTAAAGAACATTCTTAATTTCCCTTAGGCTATTCAGGTGTATTCAGTAGATTTTTGAGAAATGACTTAAGTCCTAATGAAGAGACCCCATAGAAGGGCTACTTGGAAATTTCAAATAAGATAGTGATGTGGGAAAAGCTTAGGTTTCAAGCCTCTGAATCTAAAATGTGAGTATAAACATTTCTACTTAATCAGTTCAATGCTTTGGGGCACTGGCCTGCAGCACAGTCTCTGAGATCAATTCTCTCATTCCCTTCCCACATGAAAATTAATACGAATATTGGTTAGACTTGGGACAGAACAATGGGTACCCTGTTAAGAAGTAAGCCTCAGGAAGGCAGGGCTTTCTCTGTGTATTGTTCATTATTATAAAAAAAAACAAAATCACTCTGACTGTAGTATGAAAAAGAGACTGGACCTCAGCTTCCATGTATTTTTTTTTATTAAGGTATCATTGATATACAATCTTATGAAGGTTTCACATGAGCAACATTGTGGATACTACATTGCCCCCTATCAAGTCTCCACCACATACCCCATTACAGTCACTGTTCATCGGCGTAGTATCAGCTTCCATATTTTTATGATGAAAGTCTAGTTTAGGAGACCTCTAAAGTTCATTCTAGCGCAGATATACTTTGATTATATATATCACTGAATCTATTATTATTATCTTTCCTAGAACCAGGGTACTTTGGGAATTAGAGTATATAATAACAACTAACCTTTATGTTAGGCTCCTGTGTGTTAGGCTCTGTTCTAAGGGCTTTACATCCATTAAGTCATTAAATTTTCACAATTCTTATGAATTTGATGGTAGATGTGATGGTAAGTTTTATGTAAGCAAATTTGACTAGGCTATAAGACCCTGTTATTCAATCAACCAATCTAGGTACTGATGTAGAAGTATTTCGTAGATGTGGTTAACATCTATAATCAATTGAATTTAATTAAAGGAAATTATCCTCAATAATGTGGGTAGGTCTCATATAATCAGGAAGCCTTGTGAGCAAAACTAAAGTTTCTCTAAGAAAGAAATTCTGCCTCAAGACTGCAGCATCAGATCCCGCCCAAGAATTTCCAGCATGCTGGCCTGCCCTCCTACAGATTTCAGACTTGCCAACTCCCATAATTGTATAGGCTAGTTCCTTGAAATTAATCATATACATACACAAATCATATATATAAATATATGTATCTGTATGAGTGTGTATATATATATATATATATATACTCACACACACACACACACTGATTTAAGCAAACATTTAGAAACCTAATTTAAAGAAACTCTGTTGAACCCAGCATGTTTTTATTGAATACCTACTGTGCACTCTGATTTTTGATTTTTTAACTTTTATTTTGACGTTTTCAAAATAAGGGGTAGAGTACAGAATAACGAGTCCCCATGTATCCATCACTTAGCTTCAACAATTATCAACACAGAGATGAACTTGCTTAACCTTATTCTTTTCCAACTCCTTCCCTCTATCCTCTCCAATGGATTATATTGAAGTAAATTCTAGAAATATAATTTCATTCATTAATACTTCTTTATACATTTCTAAAGATAAGAATTTAAAATGAATAATAAATAAGGAATTATTATATCCAGTATTCAGATTTCCACAACTGATTTAAAACAAAGACAAACAAAAGCAAGTTTATTCAAATCAGGAATCAAACATGGTCTAGACATTACATTTGGTTGATGCATCTCTTAAACTTCAAATTTCCTCTCCTTCCTTTTTATCCCCCCAATTATTTACTGAAAATAATAATGTTAGCTCTAGAAAGACTTGACCAGATTCGGGCTTTCTGGTGAAATTACTTCACAGGTTGTGTTGCATACTTTCTAATATAATAGCATCAGGAGACCCATAATGCCCAGTGGTCTTTTTGTGCTGTTAGGATTGATCAGTGTTATTAGCCTGATCCATCTATTAAAAAGTTCCTTGTCAACTTTTCATCTAATAGTTTTAGTAGTCATTAATCATCATTGCCTCAATTGTTTTTTATTTACATTTTGAATCTCTTACTTTCTCTCACTCTTAACACCCTCATACGTAAAATAAGGAAAAAAACACATAAAGTGGCCAGTTCACTGCCTAGAACATGGTGGGCCTTTAGCAAAAAAGTGACAGAAACAACAACCACAAAAATGGCTTAGAACTCATGTGAAAAACAACTACTTTACAGACAAAGTTTTGCTGAATATCATCTTTGTGATGGTCCTTCATTTACATTTTCCTAAGATACACAAAGAAAACACATATATTGTGAAATCATCCTGCTTACCAAATATTCAAATGCCCCAAAACTTTAGGCTTTTAAAATATATCAATTCTAAGTCTTGAAATGATTAAGATAAGAGTGGACTGGTGGGAGAGGGAGTAGGCAGGCACACAGGAACATGTTACTTTCACTAATGGCTCTAGCAGGCCATAGAGACCTAATGTCCACATTTCCTTCCTTCATACAGTATGTCTTTTTGGTGCAAAGCTGTTGAGGATGGTTGGGTGGGTCTGGTAGAGACCTGGCTTTTTGAAGAAAATGATCAATCAGGCAACTGCTCCTCTTGTTGCCATATCATTTAATACACAAGGTGAAAAACAAAACCAAACAAACTCAAGTGCTTTAACAGTGAGGGAGCCCTGAATAATGCACCAAATACTTTCAAGGAGTTTCTGTTTAGTTCTGCAAGCACTCTATCCCCCTAACCCACCCCTAAATCACAAAGGGAGCTTTTCCCTAATTAAAGGAGATACTTCAACTTTCGGGTCTGTGTCTGAAAGCCTCCCTACCTGGCCTCTACATTGTTCAGAATTTTAAGAATAAAACTGCATCACATCCCCTTCTCCATTACATATTACAATGACTCTGACATCTTTTTTTAAAGGTATCATTGATATACACTCTTATGAAGGTTTCACATGAAAAACAATGTGGTTACTACATTCACCCACATTATCGAGCCCCCCCATACCCCATTGCAGTCACTGTCCATCAGTGTAGTAAGATGCCACAGTCACTACTTGTCTTCTCTGTGCTACACTGTCCTCCCCATGATTCCCCCAACACCACGTGTACTAATCATACCCCTTAATACCCTTCTCCCTCCCTCACCCCTTCCCTTTGGTAACCACTAGTCCCTTCTTAAGAGTTTGTGGGTCTGCTGCTGTTTTGTTCCTTCAGTTTTGCTTTGTTGTTGTGCTCCACAAATGAGGGAAATCATTTGGTATTTGTCTTCCTCTGCCTGACTTATTTCACTGAGCATAATACCCTCTAGCTCCATCCATGTTGCTGCAAATGGTAGGATGTATTCCATTGTGTATATGTACCACTTCTTTATCCATTCATGTACTGATGGACACTTAGGTTGCTTCCGTATCTTGGCTATTGTAAATAGTGCTGCAATAAACATAAGGGTGCATATGTCTTTTTGAATCTGTGAACTTATTTTCTTGACTCTGACATCTCTTTAACTTCCAGGAAAATCTCTTCCCTTCTATAAACTCCTATAAGCCCCTACCAGCAAGTTATCCTGTAAGTATGCCATGTTTACTTTGCCTTCAACATACTCCAAGTGCCATTTAGAAATGGGGCAAGACTCAAGAAGTGTGCAGAAATGGCCCCTAACAACCAAGTTCTTTGCAGGTGGTCCCTGGAGCTTCTCATGCTTAATTGTGCAGCAAGAACTCCGAGAACCTGAAGATTGGCAAGAAATTGTTAAAAATCCATTAGTGGCTCATGGCTTAAAAGAATTTTTATTTTCCTGCCTTCTAAACTGAATAGTGGCACAGAGGAAGTGGAAATGACTTAATTTTCCTTCCCAGCATCAAGGCTGGGGAACCTGATGCATGGGTTGGACCCAATCTTGGACTAAACAGAAGTACCAAGCTCCAGTTTTTCACTTGTGGAAAATATAAATAAAATCTATCTTCCCAAGTAAGGAAATCCTAAATTCTTCATGGCTGAGCTCAGATATCACCACCCCATGAAAACTCTACCTGGTGCCCTAGTTGCTAAACTGAATTATATTAAAAGATCAAGCTTTAACATTTGTGCATATGGAGCTTATGGTCTAGTTCACAAGACAGAGATTTTTACCCAGAATCAAATAATAAAGGACTAAAGAGAGAATAGTTTCACAGATGAGGAAAAGGCTCAGAAATTACGCAATCTGTCCCAACTTCATTACATGATTACAATCATGATAACAGAAATTAAAATGACCATAAATTCATATTCTGAAACATCCTTGGCTTTAAAAACTAAGAAAAATAAATATGTAGTTTCCTTTAAATTAATATACTTCTTAAATATTGCCAAATTGTTTTCAATAAAAAAGGAAAATGACTTTTAATCACTAAAATTTTTGAGCACTTACCAAGTGCCTAAGACCTTTCACAAATGTTACATCATTTAATCCTCACCACAGCGTTATGTGTTTAGTATTGTTATTGTCCCAACTTTTTGTAGATGAAAAGAAACTGAGGCTTACAGAAATTAATTAACATGCCTAAGTTTATACAGTTAGTAAGTGGCAGAGCTAAGATTTGAACCTATATAAGTCTGGCTTCAGAATCTAAGCTCCTAACAACCACATTTATTTCTATTATCATGTTTCCCAACCACCAAATTCATTTTCATAATTTAGGAAAATCCGTGTGATGCTTGGAATCACTTCTTTAAAAAAACTTAAAAAAGAGTTAGGACATTGCGAAATCTTACTACCTCAATTTTCATTCTTTGTTTATATACAGTCAGGTACTATGATACTCAATTACCAAACTGATGGAAAAATGGAATCCTAATAGGGACAAATGGCACTGAATATGCAACATGTGGTCTCCCTGGTCAGATTCAATTTGGTAAACAAAAAGTTATTAGCACATGTGTCTTCCTTAGATACTACAAGAAATTCAAAGAGCCAAAACACATAAAGATATTAATCTCCTTTTAAAAATTATTTGAAATAAAAGTGCATCCACTCATTTGACTAATAATTATTTAACATCTATTATGTATTAGGTCCCAAGGATATACCCATGAAAAGACCAATTGATCCCCGACTTTATGGCATTTATATCCCAGCCGGAGAGACAGATATTAAACAACTAAGACCACAAGTAATTACTTAATTCTAAATGTGATAAGTGCTATGAAGAAGTACAGAATGATAGGATAGTACATAACATGGAAAACCTGACTTGGTTTAAGGATGGGGTGGTGAGGAGTGAGCTCCTTGAGGAAATAACATTTTGAGCAGATTTTTATGGAACAAATAAGAATTAAGTGAAGGCTGGGAATGGCAGAGTAATGGTAAGGAGGATTCCAGGTAGGGGAAAAAAGCACATACTCAGAGGTGCTGAGGCAGGAGGGAAAAAAGGTCTATGCAGGTATACTAAGGCCGAAAGGAACACCGACTGTTTAAAGAACAGAAAGGCAGCCAGCAACTAGAAAGACAGCAGGAAGAGCTCCTTCTATTTAACTCCCCTAACACTGCCTCAACTCGAGATCATAATAATCTCCTGCCTGGATTAACTATATTCCTGCCTCCAAGTCTTACTCTTACGCTACCCATGTTCTATAACAGGAGCAGAATGATTTTCCAAAAGAGAAATAAAGTCATGTCATTCCTACTAAATTGTGTCTTGTTCATTTTATATTCTTGGCACCTAACAGTATGGCATAGAATAAACACTTATAAAAATGTTTCTTCTTTCCAGACTTGCAAGATGGCGGCATGAAAGGTGAGATGGAGAGCTCCTCTGAAAACCAAAAGTTGTACAAAAATATAGTTAATTAATACAACTAACCATAAAACAGCACCAAGAAAGAAGGCTGAACCAGACTGCAAACAGACCTCACGAAACAGGGTAACTAGGAAAGCCTTAATCTGGTGGGACCTAAGCCCTTCCCCCACCCCAGTTCACTGGCAGGAGGAAGAGAAACTGAGCAGGGAGGGGGTGGAAGCTTGAGACTGCTGAACCCCTAGCCCTGGAGATCTGCTTTGTGAGGGGAAGCCTATAGTGTGTGGTGCTCTGGCGTTGGGGAGTTGGACAGACGGAGTGCTTGAGAAACTGACATTCCGGCTGTTTGTGGAGGACAGGAACGACACCTGGCCGCTCTGTGTCAGAGGAAAGGCAGGCAGTCTGAGAGGCTTCCTAGCAGCCAGAGGGCTGCTGAAGGAGCTGGGTTTGCATGGAGCTTGCTGTGTGGGAGAAGGGAGAGCTGGACAAGGTTGCCTGGGTGCGCTCTGGCCAGCTGGTTGGGAACTATGGGCAGCTTCAGGTGCTCCATCCCCCTGGCTGCCTACTCAGCTCCAAGGCCCCCCGCTGTGACACACAGCCTCCCAAACCTTCCTACTGGCCTGCAGGCACCTGATCACAAACCAGCAGTCACTGCGGAGGCGTGAGGCCAGCCAGAGAGAGGCCCTGCCTACAACAGTGGGAGACGCAAAGCACAGAGGTTTACACGTGTGTGCTTGGCCCCCTGGCTCTGACACGGGAGACAGGCACCACAGACGGAAATCAGGAAACAGATCTTTCCTCCCCCCAGGCACCAACTCCAGTCCCCTATGACCCCCAACCTCACACTAGGGGCTGAACAGCTCCAGAGACTGGAGTTTCTGTGCACTAGTGGGCACCATGCAGAAATATGAAACGACAAACGAACATGGTTCAGACCACAATTTCACAAACCCCAGAGAAGGGTCAAATGAAATGGAACTCACCAATCTTCCTGAAAGACAATTCAAAATAAAAATTATAAACATGCTTATGGAGGTACAGAAAAATATTCAACAACTCAGGAATGAATTTAAGATGGAGATTCATTCATTAAGAAATTCCATATCTGAAATGCAACACACAATGGAGGGATTTAAAAGCAGATTAGATGTAGTAGAAGAGACAGTAAATGGAATAGAAATTAGAGAAAAGGAATACAAAGAAGCTGAGGCATAGAAAGAAAAAAGGATCTCTAAGAATGAAAGAATAATGAGAGAACTGTGTGACCAATCCAAATGCAACAATATTCACATTATAGGGATATCAGAAGAAGAAGAGAGAGAAAAAGGGATACAAAGTGTCATTGAGGAGGTAATTGCTGAAAACTTCCCCAATGTGGGGAAGGAGATAGTCTCTTAAGCCATGGAGGTGCACAGATCTCCCAACACAAGGGACCCAAGGAAGACAACATCAAGACATATAATAATTAAAATGGCAAAGATCAAGGATAAAGACAGACTTTTAAAAGCAGCTAGAGAGAGAAAAAATATCACATACGAAGGAAAACCCATCAGGCTATCATCAGACGTCTCAACAGAAACCTTACAGGCCAGAAGGGAGTGGCATGATATATTTAATGCAATGAAGCAGAAGGGCCTTGAACCAAGAATACTTTACCTGGCAAGGTTATCATTTAAATTTGAAGGAGGGATTAAACAATTTTCAGATAAGCAAAAGCTGAGAGAATTTACCTCCCACAAACCAGCTCTACAGTGCATTTTGGAGGGACTCCTACAGATGGAAGTATTCCTAAGGCTAAAAAGATGTCACCCAAGGGAAGAAAAAGAGTACAGAATATGACTCATAACATACAAAGAATGGAGGAGGAAGAAAAAGGGGGAAAAAAAAGAATATTTAGGTTGTGTTTGTAATAGTATATGAAGTAAGTTAAATTACACTACAATGGCAAGCCTGCAGTGGCAATAAGTACGTATCTATTGATAATCACTCTAAATGTCAATGGTCTGAATGTACCAATCAAAAGACATAGAGTTACTGAATGGATAAAAAAACAAGACCCATCTATATGCTGCCTACAAGAGACTCACGTCAAACCCAAAGACATACATAGACTGAAAGTGAAGGGATGGAAAAAGTTATTTCAGGCAACAAATAGTGAGAAAAAAGCAGGAGTTGCAGTACTTGTATCAGACAAAATAGACTTCAAAACAAAAAAAGTCACAAGAGACAAAGAAGGACATTACATAATGATAAAAGGGTCAGTTCAACAAGAGGATATAACTATTATAAATATCTATGCACCCAACACAGGATCACCTACATATGTGAAACAAATACTAACAGAATTAAAGGGGGGAAATAGAATGCAATGCATTCATTTTAGGAGACTTCAACACACCACTCACTCCAAAGGACAGATCAACCAGACAGAAAATAAGTAAAGAGACAGAGGCACTGAACAACATATTAGAACAGATGAACCTAATGGACATCGACAGAACACTCGATCCAAAAGCAACAGGATACACATTCTTCTCAAGTGCACATGGAACATTTTCAAGAATGGATCATATATTAGACCATAAAAAGAACCTCAGTAAATCCAAAAAGATTGAAATTATACAAACCAGCTCTCAGATCACAAAGGTATGAAACTAGAAATAAATTACACAAAGATAATGAACAAGCACACAAACACATGGAGGCTTAAAAACATGCTCCTAAATAATCAAGGGCCAATGACCAAATAAAAACAAGAGATCAAGCAATATATGGAGACAAATTACAACAATAACTCAACACCACAAAAATCTGTGGGATGCAGTGAAGGCTGTGCTAAGAGGGAAATATATTGCAATACAGGCCTACCTCAGGAAAGAACAATCCCAAAAGAACAGTCTAAACTCACAGTTAATGAAACAAAAAAGGAAGAACAAATGAGGCCCAAGGTCAGTAGAAGGAGGGACATAATAAAGATTAAAGCAGAAATAAATAAAATTAAGAATACAACAATAGAAAGAATCAACGAAAGCAGGACATGGTTCTATGAGAAAATAAACAAAATAGATAAAACCCTAGCTGGACTTATCAAGGAAAAGAGAGAGTCTACACACATAAACAGAATCAGAAATGAGAGGAAAAATCACTACAGACACCACAGAAATACAAAGAATTATGAGAGAATACTATGAAAAATTATATGCTAACAAACTGGATAACCTAGAAGAAATGGACAACTTTCTAGAAAAATACAATCTTCCAAGGATGACCCAGGAAGAAACAGAAAATCTGAATAGACCAATTACCACCAAAGAAATTGAGTTGGTAATCAAAAAACTACCTAGGAAAAAAATTCCTGGAGCAGATGGTTTCACTGCTGAATTTTATCAAACTTTTAGTGAAGACCTGATACCCATCCTCCTTAAAGTTTTCCAAAAAGTAGAAGAGGAGGGAATACTCCCAAACTCATTCTACGAGGCCAACATCACTCTAATACCAAAACTAGGCAAAGACACCACTAACAAAGAAAATTACAGAACACTCTCCCTGATGAACATAGATGCAAAAATACTCAACAAAATGTTAGCAAACCGAATTCAAAAATACATAAAAAGGATCATCCACCATGATCAAGTGGGATTCATCTCAGGGATTCAAGGATGGTACAACATTCGAAAATCCCTCAACATCATCCACCACATCAACAAAAAGGACAAAAACCACATGATCATCTCCATAGATGCTGAAAAAGCATTTGATAAAATTCAACATCCATTCATGATAAAAACTCTCAACAAAATGGGCATAGAGGGCAAGTACCTCAACATAATAAAGGCCATATATGACAAACCCACAGCCAACATTATACTTAACAGTGAGAAGCTGAAAGCTTTTCCTTCAAAATCGGGAACAAGACAAGGATGTTCACTCTCCCCACTTTTATTCAACATAGTTCTGGAGGTCCTAGCCATGGCAATCAGACAACACAAAGAAATAAAAGGCATCCAGACTGGCAAGGAAGAAGTCAAACTGTCCCTGTTTGCAGATGACATGATATTGTACATAAAAAATCCTAAAGAATCCACCCCAAAACTACTAGATGTAATATCTGAATTCAGCAAAGGTGTGGGATACAAAATTAATACACAGAAATCTTTTGCATTCCTATACACTACCGATGAACTAGCAGCAAGAGAAATCCGGAAAACAATTCCATTCACAATTGCATCAAAAAGAATAAAATACCTATGAATAAACCTAACCAAGGAAGTGAAAGACCTATACACTGAAAACTATAATATACTCTTAAGAGAGATTAAAGAGGACACTAATAAATGGAAATTCATCCCATGCTCTTGGCTAGGAAGAATTAATATTGTCAAAATGGCCATCCTGCTTAAAGCAATCTACAGATTCAATGCAATCCTTATCAAAATACCTACAGCATTCTTCAATGAACTAGAGCAAATAGTTCTAAAATTCATATGGAACAACAAAAGACCCCGAATAGCCAAAGAAATCCTGAGAACGAAGAACAAAGCAGGGGGAATTACGCTCCCTGACTTCAAGCTCTACTACAAAGCCACAGTAATCAAGACCATTTAGTACTGGCACAAGAACAGACCCATAGACCAGTGGAACAGAACAGAGAGCCCAGATATAAACCCAAGCATATATGATCAATTAATATATGATAAAGGAGCCATGGATATACAGTGGGGAAATGACAGCCTCTTCAATAGCTGGTGTTGGCAAAACTGGACAGTTACATGTAAGAGAATGAAACTGGATTACTGTCTAACCCCAAACACAAAAGTAAACTCAAAATGGATCAAAGACCTGAATGTAAGTCCTGAAACCATAAAACTCTTAGAAAAAAACAGAGGCAAAAATTTCTTGGACATAAACATGAGCAACTTCTTCATGAACATATCTCCTCAGGCAAGGGAAACAAAAGCACAAATGAACAAGTGGGAATATATAAAACTAAATAGCTTCTGTACAGCAAAGGATACCATCAGTAGAACAAAAGGACATCCTACAGTATGGGAGAATATATTCATAAATGACATATCCAATAAGGGGTTGACATTCAAATTATATAAAGAGCTCATGCACCTCAACAAACAAAAAGCAAATAGCCAATTAAAAATGGGCAGAGGAGCTGAACAGACACTTCTCCAAAGAAGAAATTCAGATGGCCAACAGACACATGGAAAGATGCTCCACATGGCTAATCATCAGAGAAATGAAAATTAAAACCACAATGAGGTATCACCTCACACCAGTTAGGATGGCCGCCATCCAAAAGACAAACAACAACAAATGTTGGCGAGGATGTGGAGAAAGGGGGACCCTCCTATACTGCTGGTGGGAATGTAAGTTAGTACAACCATTGTGGAAAGCAGTATGGAGGCTCCTCAAAAAACTCAAAATAGAAATACCATTTGACCCAGGAATTCCACTCCTTGGAATTTACCCTAAGAATGCAGCAGCCCAGTTTGAAAAAGACATACGCACCCCTATGTTTATCGCAGCACTATTTACAATAGCCAAGAAATGGAAGCAACCTAAGTGTCCATTAGTAGATGAATGGATAAAGATGTGGTATATATACACAATGGAATATTATTCAGCCATAAGAAGAAAACAAATCCAGACATTTGCAACAACATGTATGTAGCTAGAAGGTATGCTCAGTGAAATAACCCAGGCGGAGAAAGACAAGTTTCAAATGATTTCACTCATCTGTTGAGTATAAGAACAAAGAAAAAACTGAAGGAACAAAACAGCAGCAGACTCACTGATCCCAAGAATGGACTAATAGTTACCAAAGGGAAATGAACTGGGGAAGAGGGATAGGAAGGGAGGGATAAGGGGGAAAAAGGGCTATGACAATTAGCACACATAATGTAGTGGGGGTGGGGTGGGGTGGGGGGATATGGGGAAGGCAGTATAACACAGAGAAGAAAAGTAGTGATTCTATAACATCCTACTATGCTGATGGACAGTGACTGCAATGGGGTATGTGGTGGGGACTTGATAATAGGTGGAGTCTAGGAAGCATAATGTTGCTCATGATAGCAAAAACAATGTTTTTGAATTAAACTGCTTAAAATCTTTTAAATGGTTCCTCACTGATTACAGGATAAGGGTAAAACTTCTTATGATGGGTCCTCTTTCAATCTCTTCAGAATTGCTTCCTACTACATCTCAGCACACTAAACATGCTAAACTACTGGAGATTCTTGACTATGCTATGTTTTCTTAGCCTCTAAGCTTTTGTATATGAAGTTTCCCATACTGGGTGTGATTTTCTCATTCTTAATTCTTGACTCAAATTGATATTTACTCTGGGAAGTCTTCCCTAATCTTGTTAGAGAATTAAATGCTCCTTCCTGAACTCTCATTTTTTTATCAGTCTTATCTCTCCTCCAGCATTTGACATCAATGTAACTAATGGCTTTTTTGTCTTTTCCCTTTAGAATGTGAACTCCTTGAAAGCAGAGGTTATGTCTTTTACGTTGCTATATTTTTATTTCAGATACACTGTAAGGGCTTAATTAGGTGTTTATGGATGAATGTATATACGAACACTAAACTGAATCTTTATATATTCTGTCAAGAATTCAGGGAGGATTAAACCTGTTTATAACATTCCTGATTTTATGATTTAAAAAAATCAGCCAATAACTAAATAATTTTACTGGGATGGTGAGCATAGAAACAATAACTTATGCACAAACTAGTAATAGTGAAGCACCAAGATTGTTTTTCATAATCCATATTTATTCCTCAAATGGACAGCTGTTCTTCCAATTTTCAACCTAATTAAAAAATATAAATATGTGCAGTTTTATTAGCTAACAATTACTGGATACTTACTATGTGCAAGACAGTGTTCTATGTACTTTCCAGTATTAAATAATGAAATCCTCACAATGACCCTACAAGAGAAGTTGAATTATTATCCCCTTTTTCAGATGAGAAAACTGAGGCTTAGAGAGGTAAAGGAATTTGTCTAAGATTACACAGCCATAAAAGATGGAGTTGGGATTTGAACACAGGTACTCCAGCTCCAGAGCTTATGCTTTTTAATTACTACAATATACTAAATATGACTACACAGTTTAAATTGTGTATACAAAACTTTATAAAAGTAATTAGCAAGTACAATTCTACAAAGATGCACTAATGACAAGTCAGTAAACTGATGTTTGCCTGGTTTCCTGGGCAGTTGTGCAAAGCAACTGAAACTGACAAGTGCTCTGTGATGCTCTCACAGTTGGAATGAAGATGGACTCATGAATTCATCTGTACAAGACAATGTCTCAGCACAGTGAGTGGATCATCTGCTGAGAGTTCTAAAGAAAAGCACTTCTCAGTACAGCCCTCTGACACCATTCAAAGTCTTTGTGTTTCTGAGTGCAAGAAAGGCTCTAGTAAAGCTTGGGCAATTAAAACCACTTTGCTCATTGCTCTTTTGATTCACTAGATCCCTGAGCAGGTGCTAATGCATGAAAATGAATGTAGTTTCCACCGATGGCAGAGAAAAGGAGAGCTATGGTTTACAAAAAGAATTTTTCTTAGAGTCAGTTTAAGTGCACACACACACACACACACACACACACAGATATAAAAAATTCCTCTGACTGAAAATGCTTTCCTTTTGAATAAATTTGGTTTTTATGAAACTGCAAAAAGCTGTAAATGAGACCTTCGCCCTTAATTCTTGTGTACTGGAAGGCCACAGCAATGTACTAGCAGCTATTCTCTCCTTTCTGTCAACTAGCAAAACAGCAGTTACATAAGGCCTTAAGACAGTGAAAGTGACATCCTCAAAACAACTAATTTCTTTTCCAGAAAGCCCTAGTGAAAAGCTAGATAACTACTGCCTAAAAAAGAGCATAGGAATGGATGGCTCTGTGGATTCACACTATGATATATAAAGAGTTCAGGAATCAGGGGTTTGAGTTCTAATTCCAGTATCTCTCAATTCCTCTTTGCTTCATTCAGTTTCTTAATTATGTAAATAGACATAATAATACTTGTATCAGACTCATGTGAAAGTAATTTGTAAAGAACACATTTCTCACAGATATCATTCAATAGCAATCCCAACCAGCCAGGACCAGTGCCTGTATCAGTTCACAAGAAGCAGATGGTGCCCACACATTGGGTGAGGGTGTGAGAGATTGCAAAGTGAGGGGCAGTATTGTTATTTGGGAATACAAATGATGCTGCCCCATTACCCCAAGAGCTACTCAGTTTGTTTGTTTTAGAGAGGTCACCCTAAGCTTCTTGGAGCAGCTGAGTAAGCTGTAGGGCCCTTCTTGTGGCCATCTGCTCCTCTCTCAGACTCCTCTGGCAAATCAAGAGGTTTTTCTTGCATTAACCTCTGAAGAGCAGCCACAGGCTCTTCTCAGCACAAGTTCAGCAGGCAATGGTCTCCGCTCTCCATCTGTGCCAACATCCACAGTTAAAGAACAATGAGGCTTCCCAAGCCCAGGCATTCACTTCTAGAGATACTCCCTTGTAGTACATAGTTTCCTAGTACTCTTTCACTTAGATCTCTGTAAGGGAATTAGGTGTATATTTTAAAAGATTGAGTTATTTTTCTTTTGTTATTTTAGAAACATTTTATGTAGAAAAAAAATGTGAAGGACTTGTCTGGAAAATTCATTTAAAAGTCTAACACAGGCACTTTAGAAATAGTAATTTAATTCCCTCCAACCATTCAGTGGAGCATAAGACTTATAGAATAAGTTGTCTTATATACTGATGGATAATCAGTGTATTCAGAACTGTAGATCAGATGCCTGGTTCTCAGTTCACAGATATGAACACAGATTGGGAAAAAAATATCACATTCCTTAAGCAGTTCTCTGCAAAAACAACGTGCATATGTATAAGGTATGCATGCTGCTAAAATGGATGTTATAGGCTAATAACTACCACCTGGGTTATTGATATGACCAGAGAAAAGGGCAACATAAAGTTGTAAAATGATTTCAGAAATAACCCTATTCCATTTGGTATCCTACATTAATGGGGGAAAATAAAAGCTAAACAATAAACTGCTTCTCAAAAGGAAAAGGGTACACATAGGTATTTTTGATCAACTACAACACAGAGTAATCAAATGTTTATTTTTGAAAGTCTTCAAAATAGTATTCAGACTTATTTTAAAGCATTAAAAATTTCCCAGACATCTTTTTGTAAGAGGAAAAAGATTTCCTGGCTACTTCTCTGAGACTGTGTGCACTGAATCAACTCATCAGTATATATGGAAATTATACTTAAATAAGTTTATATGTATGTATATACACAGAAAATCACTTAAAATAGTATCTGGCTTACCATAAGTACTCAAAAATGTTGTTATTATGATGTTAGTGTTCTGATTATAACTATAGCTGGCTCCCTTATTCCGATGTTTGAAGACCCCCTAATTTTAAGCAAAGCCTAACCTCAAATGATCTAAAAAAACATGCCTATGCATAAATATCATGTAAACTGAAATCATATTCTTATAGCAATCAAAAGACTAATTTTTGGGAGATCTTAATCCTCATCTTTTCTGAACTCCATGACATTTTATTTCCAACATGGCCTTTTTAAAATGGAGATGAATGCATATCCCACATAACATTCTTTATTTAAAGGTTTCATACACTGGCAGGAATGTCATTCCTAACATTTACAGCATTTTGGTCAAGGCCTCATATTACCCTCTAGCTTTATTCTTTTGTTCCATCTTGCAACTTGACCTGTGTGGGCAGCAAGAATGTCAAAACAAATTCATTAAGACAATGCTTTTCTTCTTGTTTAGAATCTGGAGCAAAACTAATTTTTTTCCACATTCTACAGTAACCTGGTTTCATTGAAACACCAATCAAATAGAAGACATTCTCATTCAGTCTTCACTCAGGGTTTTAAATGCATTCGCAGCATCCACTTGATCTGAGGAGCAGTTCCTTGAAGGAAAAATCTCTAGTGTCAGCAACTCCTCTGAATCAAAATTACATCCTTACTGTACAATGCCATCAATTGGCATCTCCTTATGCTCACTGTTCATATGTGGCTTTTAACTCCTTTGATGCTCTATTCCTGAAGGCAAGAAACAAAATTGCTAAACAAAAGTTTCTCCTCATATATAATTCTTTAGAATGATTTCCTGAACACCTTCAGAATATCTAAATTGTGAATTATGCATTAATGGGTTCTCATGCTCTGTGTGATATAATTTATTTTCCTCTCCTTTAAATTGAGTTTAAATTTGTAAGACCATCATGATCTGAGCTAAAGCTCAATTTAGTCTGGCCTGGTCTCAGAATTATAGCAGAACTACATCTCAGAAGGTATAGACCATCAAGGGAAAGAAAAGCTTTCTCCTGAGTCAGAAGAAGCATTAGGAGAAGCAAAAAGGCTAGATGAAGCTTTCTTTTCTATAATTAGGTCTAGATTTTAGTTTCCTGTGGTTCATGTGGGGTCTCTCAAGACCAAGAATGCTGGTGAAGAAGAGGGTTGTAAAATGTTTTTGCAGGGGTGGAAATGCAGAGTCCTAGGAGGTGAATAGAAATACTCTTTGAGAGGTAGCTAAGAGTTAAAAATCTAGAAGGTCCACACAAATCAAAAGCTGAAGCAGTTTCTTTGATTCCAAGGTCTAGGACCACAGAGTGGAATCCCAGTCTATGCACGTAAAATAATTTGATTTTTTTCTCATGCAAAATTGGATGGAAAAAGAAAAACATCCAGGTTATCATCCAGGGAAACAATACTAAAACTTAATGATCATTTGAGAGAATGAATGCTGAAAGGGATAAACTCAGATCAGCAGGGTTACCATATTTTTTATGTTGGCCAGAGTGAGCTCTTCCTATTTTTTGTACTCCAATGGAGAAAAAAAAAATATTTTCAACCATAGGATTCATATAATATTACAATAGCAATACTAAGTAATAGAATAACTGATTGATTCATTCATTCATCATACAGGACTTAAGTTCTTACTGTGTACTATATACTAGGCTGGGTACCAAAAATCCACAGATGAGAAGGACTATTGTCTAGTGGGAGAGAGAGACAAGTAAACATTTATAACTGAGGGAGTAAATGTTATGACAAACATCAGCAACTGGTATTAAAGGAGCACAGAGAAGGAACACCTAGTCCAGGCTAAGGCTCTGGGCCTCAGGAAAGACTTCCATTCAGTAGAGATACTTGAGTTCCATCATGAAAGGTGAGCAGGAGGTAGACAGGTAGCTAAGATCTACAATATTTGACATGCAATTTGAGAAGTACTGTAGAATAATGGAAACAGAGGGGATACAACCAATCTAGACTGAAGAGGGGGCCTGGAGTCTCTAGAAGTGAGGAAAGGAGGCAGAATGTCACTTGCAGAAGCAAAACAGCAATTTGGGAAGGCCTGGAAGCAAGTAGTCCAGTATGAGATATTTATAGTACAGTGATTGTATGACTTTCTTACTGCTGCTCTAACAAACTACCACAAGCTTGGTGGCTTACAACCATAAAAATTTATTATATGACAGTTTTGGAAGTCAGAGGTCCAGATTGGGTCTCACTGGACTAAAATCAAAGTGCTGGCAAGGCTGTACTTCTGGAGGCTTTAGGGGAAAGTCCATTTCCTTGCCTCTTCGAGCTTTTAGGATTCACCTGCATTCCTTGGCTCATGGCCCTTTCCTCCATCTTCAGTGTTAGTAACAGCTGTAACTCCACTTTATCAATCTGACACTGAATCTCCTGCCTCTTTCTTTCACTTATAAAGACATTTTTGGTTGTACTGGGACCACCTGGATAATCCAGGTTAATCTCCCTATCTCAAGGTCAGCTGAAATTTAATTCCCTCTGCAACTTTAATTCCTCCTTGCCACGTAACATAACATAGACACAGGTTCCAGTGATTAGGACATGGACATCTTTAGAGAGCTATTATTCTGCCTAACACAATGACTGAAAGTGCACATGCTGGAGTCATACTGCCTGGGTTCATATTCTAGCATCTTTATTAACATTGTCTTCTATGACCTTGAGGAAGTCACATAACTTCTCTGTACCCCAGTTTCCTTATCTGTAAAATGGCATAATAATAGTAGTAACTACCTCATTTGTTGTCATGAGTAATAAATAGGTTAACACATCTTGTGGGTAAAAGTTAACAAAACTCTTTCCTTTTCTTTATGAGAATTTGACCGTTGGCTAATTTTTTAACTATGTTCCCCTGAAATTCTGATAAAGGCAGAATGTCAATTGTGTTCCTAAGCAACATTATGGTTAACAATGACACCTGACTGGTAAGAACTAGAAGAATTACAAACACCTAGCTGTAAGCCAAATCTTTGGGCTCCCCTGAGTGTGATGACTCATGTAACCTTACGGACACTATGCCTATGGAACTGCTGTAAGAGATACTGGCTCCTGTGACATAATGAGCCTTTTAAGTCAGGGCAACTTTCAGATCTTTCAAATGTAGATCTCATTTCTTTACACTTGAGCATTACCTAGGGGAATGGGGGCAAAGAGTGGCGCCTGGATGGCTGTGTAGACAGTTCTATGAACTGCTACAAGTTCTCACTGAAGAATGCCTGATGCTGTCATGCTGGCAAGCTTTGGTAAAGAGGTTCTATGATAGAATGAGTAAAAATTAAAGAAAAATAGCAAAGGGAATGGCAAAAATACAATTTGCATGGTATTTTTTTCCTTCTTCCCACTACCACTGTAGTTCACATTTTCAGTACTGCTTATCTTGAATTAGTAACTCCTATGGTCTCTAAGTTAATCTCTTTTCTCCAAACTAACCAACACTCAGGCACAAGTAGAAGTGACTGTAGTATAATGGGGAGTACACTACACTTTAAATCAAAAGCTATGTATTTAAGTCTGGGTCCTGACATTCACTAGCTGGGTTATCTTAGGCAAGCCCTAATTAGAGAGCTACTCCTTCTATCACACCATCCACATCTTTAATGATACCAATCTATTTACTTCACTGGGGTGCAATGAGGTTTAAATGAAATGAAAGTGTAACATGGAGTACATCTGGCTAAATATCTGCACTGGAGCAATATCCTAGAAGGAACTGAAGTCCAGACACCATAATCACAACTGAAAAATCAGAGGCTTCAACACACTGTAGGCATCTACTTATACTGATACCTGGAGGGATAGTTTAAATAAAGAGTTTATGAAGGGAACTTTAAAGTTAGTTAAGTCAATTCTGCTATATAAAAAATTTAATGTCCAGATAAAACCTTTTGGTTTAGAATAACTAATGATAAAATTCAATCTGTAATCATGATAAAAACTGTTAGCAAATAGGAAGGCAAGAGAACTTCCTTAATATGATAAGGGATATTCTATAAAAAGTTACAGCAAACATCAAACTAAATGCTGGAAGTTTGTTGTTGTTGTTGGTTATTTTTTAAAGGTAATTGAACAAGAAAGGGATGCTACTATCACCATTTTTATTTGACTTTGTGCTACAGGTCCAAACCAGTGCAGAAGAGCAAGGAAAAGAATGGTATAAGGATCAGAAAGGGAAAAAAACAAAACAAAGCAAAAAAAACTTCCATTATTTGTAGAGGATATGATTGCAGAGGTAGAAAATCCCAAAGAATCTACAGGTAAATTGTTAAAATTAGTGAATTCAGCAAGGTTGGTGGAGAACAATTTAATACACAAATATCAGCAGTTAGAAAATGCAATTTAAAAATGATGCCATTTCAGATGGGTTAAAGATGACGGCATGAGAGGTGAGACAGAGGCCTCCTCCAAAAACCACATATAATACAAAAATATAATTAAAACAACTAACCCTGAAAGAGCACCAGGAAAGAAGGCTGTGCCAGACTACATACACCTGGAGAAGAGAAGAGACCTCACAGAACAGGTAATGTACCAAAGCCGTGATCGGGCAGAACCCAAGCCCTTCCCCAACTCCAGCTCACCAGTGGGAGGAAGATTAAACTGAGTGGGAAAGGAGTGGAGGCCTAGGACTGCTGAACACCCAGCCCTGGAGATCTGCTCTGGGAGCACAAACCTGCATTGCATGGTGTTCTGGAGATTAGCAGTGGGGTTGGAAAGTTAAGACAGGTGGAATACCTGGAGAGACTGAGATTCCAGCAACTTGTGGAAAACAGGGATCCACATCCGGCCGCTCTGGGACAAAAGAAAGGCGGGTAGTCTGAGAGACTTCCTAACAGTGAGAGGGATGCTAAAGGGGCAAGGACTGCACACAGCTTACTGCTGAGGAGATAGGACAGGTGGACAAAACTGTCCAGGTGCACTCTGCCCAGCAGGTTGGGAACTTTCAGGAGCTTCAGGTGCTCCATCCCACTGGCTGGCTACGCAGCTCCAAGGCCCCCCACTGTGAAATGCAGCCTGTTGCACCTTCCTCCCAGCCAGCCCACACCAGCTTGAAAACCAGCAGCCCCTGCCCTGGCATCAGGCCAGCCAGAGGGAAGCCGGGCCTATGGCAGCTACAAATGCAAAGCATAGAGGCTTACACCTGTGTGCTCAGCCCACTGGTTCTGGCAGTGGAGGCAGGCACAGTCAGTAAGCAGGAAACAGCTCTTTCCTCCCCTCAGGCACCAGCACCACTCTACGACCCTGACATCGCTCCAGGAGCTGAGCAGCTGTAGAGACTAGAGCTTCTGGGTACTAGAGGGCGCTACATACAAATATGAAACTTCAAAGGAACCTAGTTCAAAACAAAATTCCACATACACCAGAAAAAGGGTCAAGTGAAACTGAACTCATCAATCTTCCTGAAAGAGATTTCAAAATAAAAATCATAAACATGCTCATGGAGGTACAGAAAAATATTCAAGAACTCAGGGAAGAATTCTGGACAAAGACTCAATCATTATACAATACAATATCAGAAATGAAACATACAATGGAATGATTTAAAAGATTAGATATAGTGGAGGAGACAGTAAAGGGAATAGAAATTAGAGAAGAGGAATACAAAGAAACTGAGGCACAGAGAGAAAAAAGGGTCTCTAGTAATGAAAGAATACTGAGAGAACTGTGCAACCAATCCAAACAGAACAATATTCGCATTATAGGAGTACCAGAAGAAGAAGAGAGAAAAAGGGATAGAAAGGGTCTTTGAGGAGGTAATTGCTGAAAACTTCCCCAATCTGGGGAAGGAGATAGTTTCTCAGGCCATGGAGGTGCACAGATCTCCCAACACAAGGGACCCAAGGAAGACACCGCCAAGACATGTAATAATTAAAATGGCAAAAAACCGAGGGTAAGGACAGACTATTAAAAGCAGCCAGAGAGAGAAAAAAGATCACATACAAAGGAAAACCCATCAGGCTATCATCAAACTTCTCAACAGAAACCTTACAGGCCAGAAGGGAGTGGCATGATGTATTTAATGCAATGAAGCAGAAGGGCCTTGAACCAAGAATACTTTACCCGGCAAGGTTATCATTTAAATTTGAAGGAAGGATTAAACAAATTTCAGATAAGCAAAAGCTGAGAGAATTTACATCCCACAAACCATCTCTACAGTGTATTTTGGAGGGACTGCTATAGATGGAAGTGTTCCTAAGGCTATATAGCTGTCACCAGGGGAAATAAAAACTCAGTAAAGAAAGTAGAACAATGAATTACTTAGCAGATGCAAAATTAGATCAACTTCCCCCAAAGTCAGTCAAGGGATAGACAAAGAGTACAGAATATGATACCTAATATATAAAGAATGGAGGAGGAAGAAGAAGGAGGGGAAAAAAAAGAATCAACAAAATATGTCATCACCAAAAGGTAACAGTAATCCTTAAATAACTGAACTCAAAGACATGGAATTTTATGATATAGCTGATAATGCATTTAAAATAACTGTTTTGAGGAAACTCAATAAACTAAAACATACAAAGATAATTCACTGAAAGTGGAAAAAACATAAACAAAACAAGAAATTTAACAAAGAGAAACCAAAAAAAAAAAAAGCAACAAACAAATTCTGGAGCTAAAAATTCAATGAATGAAATGAAAAATGCAACAGAAAACATCTACAGCAGAAGAGACCAAACAGAAGATAGAATAAGTGATCTAGAGGATGGGAACTTTGAAATAACCCAATCAGAGGAGAAAAAAGAAAAGAGCAAAGAAAGCCTAAATGATCTATATGACACCAACAAACACAAAATTATTAGAATAACTGGGGTACCAAAAGGAGAAAAGAGGAATGGGCAGAATGTTTATTTAAAGAAATAATAGCTGAGAACTTTCCAAACCTGGAGAGAAACTTAGACATTTAGGTTCACAAAGCTAATGTCTCATCTCATGTAGAGGCAAAAAAACCTTCTCCTAGACTCATTATAACAAAACTGTCAAAAGTCAAAGACAAAAGAGAATACTAAAAGCAGTAAGGAAAAAAAGATTGTAAGTACAAAAGAATCCTCATTAGGCTATCAAAAGATTTCTCAATAGAAATTCTGCAGGCCAGGAAAGAGTGAATATATTCAAAGAATTCAAAGAAAAAAATTTCCAGCTAAGAATACTTATCTGGCAAAGTTATCCTTCAGATATGAAGGAGAAATAAAGACTTTCCCAGACAAACAAAAGCTGAGCTATGACATCACCAGTAGATCTGCCTTGCAAGAAATGCTAAGATATCTTCAAGCTGAAATGAAAAGATGCTAACTAGTAACATGGAAACAAACAAAACTATACAACACACTGGTAAAGGTAAATATATAGTCAAATTTAAAAAACCCTACTTCTGTAACAGGATGGTGTGTTAACAATTTCAATAAAAAGTTTTAAAAAGAGTATTAAAATAAGTAGAGCTATTATAATTTGCTAATGAATATACAACATAAAAAGAAATAAATTGTGACATCAAAAATATAAAAGGAGTGAGTTTAAGGGTGTAGCTTTTTATATGATCAAAGTTAAGTTGCTATCAGCTTGAAATAGACTACTTTATTTATAAGATGTTTTATGTAAGCCTCATGGTAACCACAAAGCAAAAACCTAGAGTAGATTCACAAACGATAAAGAAAGGGGAATCAGAGCATAACACCATGGAAAATCAGTTTACAAAGGTAGGCAGAAACAGTAAAAAAGAAAACAATGGAACCACAAAACAGCCAGAAAGCAATTAATAATTAGTAAGACTTTACATAACAATTACTCTAAATGTAAATAGACTGAATTCACTAATTAAAAGGGACAGAGTGGCTATATGGATAAATCAAGACAAAGTGTATGCTATCTACAAGAGACTCACGTCAGCTATAAAGTCACAGAAAGGCTCAAAGTGAAGGGATGAAAGAAGATTTTCAGTGCAAGTGGAAACCAAAAGAAAGCATTTGTAGCTACATGAGACAAAACAGACTGTAAACCAAAAATAATAAAAAGACAAAGAAGGTTATTATATAAGGATAAAGGGATGAATTCATCAAGAAGATATACAATCATAAATACATACAAACTCAACATTGGAGCACCTAAATACATGGAGCAAATACAGACCTAAAGTGAGAAACAAGCAATACAATAATACTAGGGGACTTCAGTACCCACTTTCAGCAATGGACAGATCATCCAGACAGAAAGTCAAAAATGAAACATTGGACTTGAACCATATACTAGACCAAATGGACCTAGAAGGCATTTAGAGAACATTCTATCTAACAGCAGCAAAATGCACATTCTTAAGTGCACACAGAACCATCTCCAGGATAGAACATATGATAGCCTACAAAACAAATTCTTCTTAGAAAATCTAAGAAGATTGAAATCATACCAAGTATTGTTTCTGACTACAATGGTATGAAACTAAAAATCTACAATAAGAGGAAATCTACAAAATCTACAAATATGTGGAAACTAAACAACATACTCCTGAACAGCTAGTAAGTCAAAGAAGAAATCAAAAGAGAATTCAAAAAAGGCCTTGAAACAAAGGAAAGTAGAAACACACACCAAAACCTGTGCAAACTGCAAATGTAGTTCTTTGAAGTTTCAAGCAATAAATGCATATTTTAAGAAAATAACAAGATCTTGAACAATCTAGCTTTACACCTCAAGAAACTAGAAAAAGAACAAACTAAGCCCTAAGCTAGCAGAAGGAAGGAAATAAAAAAGATCAAAGAAATAAATGATATAGAAACCAGAAAAATAATATAAAAGACCAATGAAACTAAGACCTGTTTTTTTGAAATGATAAACAAAATTGACAAACATTAGCTAAACTAAGAAAAAAAAAGAGAAGACTCAAAATCAGAACAGAAAGATGGCACATGACAACCCAAACCACAGAACACACAGGATCATAGCAGACTAAATATAAATAATTATGTATTGACAAACTGGATAACCTAGAAGAAATGGATAAATTTCTATAAACATACAACCTACCAAAACTGACTCATGAAGAAATAGGAAATCAGAACAGACCAATAATGAGTAAGGAGATTGAATCAGTAATCAAAAACCTCCGAAAACAGAAAACTCCAGGACCATATGGCTTCACTAGATGGTGATACCAAATATTTAAAGAATAAAAATGCCAACCCTTCTCAAACTCTTCCAAAACACTGGAGAGGAGAAAACAATCCCAAACTTATTTTACAAGCCTAGTATTACCCTGACACCAAATCCAGTTAAGGATACTACAAGAAAACTGTAGACCAATATCCCTGATGAGCATAGATGCAAAAATTCTCAGATACAAGATGGTGGCATGAGAGGTGAGACAGAGAACTCCTCCCCAAACCACAGATAGTGTGAAAATATAGTTAATACAACTAACCCTAAAACAGCAACAGGAAAGAAGGCTGCACCAGATTGCATACAGACCTTAAGAGCAGAGCACACCTCACAAAACAGTGTAACCAATGAAAGCCTTGATCCAGCGGGACCCGAGACCTTCCCCCACCGCAGCTCACAGGGGGAGTAAGAGAAATGGAGGGAGGGAGGGGGTGGAAGCCTGGGACTGCTGAACACCTAGCCCTGGAGATCTGCTTTGCGAGCAGAAATCTAAATTGTGTGGTGCTCTGGAGGATGGGGAGCTGGGACAGGCAGAGTGCTTGAGAGACAGATTCTGGCTGTTTATAGAGGACGGGATCCCCACACGGCTACTGTGAGACAAGGGAAAGGCAGAAAGTCTGAGAGGCTTCCTAGCAGTGAGAGGGCTGCTGAAGGCGCGGGGTTTGCATGGAGTTTGCTGCATGGGAGAAGGGAAAGCTGAACAGGGTGGTCTGGGTGGGCTCTGCCCAGCAGATTGGGAACTCTGGGGAGCTTCAGGCTCTCCATCCCCCTGCCTGGCTACTCAGCTCCGAGGCCCCCCCACTGATACGCAGCCAGCTGAGCCTTCCGCCTGGCCGGATAGCACTGGCTCACAAACCGGCAGTCACTGCTCTTGCATCAGGCCAACCAGAGAGAGGCCTCACTTACAACAGGTAGAGACACCAAGCACAGAGGCTTACACCTGTGTACTCAGCACACTGGCTGTGATACTGGAGACAGGCACAGGAGACAGGAGTCAGGAAACAGATCTTTCCTCCCGGCAGGCACCAGCTCCACTACCCTTCGACCCCCAGCCTCACTCTAGGGGATGAGCAGCTCCAGAGACTAGAGCTTCTGGGCAATAGAGGGCACCACACAGAAATATGAAACGTCAAAAGAACATGGTTCAGACCAAAATCTCACAAACCCCAGAAAAAGGGCCAAATGAAACTGAATTCACCAATCTTCCTGAAAGAGAGTTCAAAATAAAAATCGTAAACATGCTTATGGAGGTACAGAAAAATATTAAAGAACTCAGGAATGAATATAAGATGGAGATTCAATCATTAAGAAATTCCGTATCTGAAACTAAAGATATAATGGAGAGATTTAAAAGCAGATTAGATGTAGTAGAAAAAACGGTAAATTGAATATAAATTAGAGAAGAGAAATAAAAAGAAGCTGAGGCAGAGAGAGAAAAACCAATCTCTAAGAATGAAAGAATATTGAGAGAAATGTGTGACCAATTCAAATGGAACAATATTCGCATAATAGGGGTACCAGAAGAAGAAGACAGAGAAAAAGGGATAGAAAGTGTCACTGAGGAGGTAACTGCTGAAAAACTCCCCAATCTGGGGAAGGAGATAGTCTCTCAAGCCAATGAGATGGACAGACCTCCCAACACAAGGGACCCAAGGAAGACAAAATCAAGACATATAATACTTAAATGGCAAAGATCAAGGATAAAGACAGACTTTTAAAAGCAGCCAGAGAGAGAAAAAAGATCACATACGAAGGAAAAACCTTCAGGCTATCATCAAATTTCTCAACAGAAACCTTACAGGCCACTAGGGAGTGGCATGATATATTTAATACAATGAAGCAGAAGAGCCTCAAACCAAGAATACTCTACCCAGCAAGGTTATCATTTAAATTTGAAGGAGGGATTAAACAATTTACAGATAAGCAAAAGCGAGAGAATTTACCTCCCACAAACCAGCTCTACAGTGCATTTTGGAAGGACTCCTATAGAATGAAGGATTCCTAAGACTAAACTGATGTCACCAAAGGGATAGACAAGTACAGAATATGATTCATAACATACAAAGAATGGAGGAGGAAGAAAAAGGAGGAAAAAAAATCTTTAGGTTGTGTTTGTAATAGCATATGAAGTGAGTTAAATTAGACTGTTAGATAGTAAGGGAATTTCCCTTGAACCTTTAGTAACCACCTGCAATGGCAATAAGTACATATCTATCGATAACCACCCTAAAAGTAAATGGTCTGAAGGCACCAATCAAAAGACACATAGTCACTGGATGTATAAAAAACAAGATCCATCTATATGCTGCCTACAAGAGACTCACGTCAAACCCAAAGACATACAGAGACTAAAACTGAAGGGATAGAAAAAGATATTTCATGTAACTAATAGGGAGAAAAAAGCAGGAGTTGAAGTACTTGTATCAGACAAAATAGACTTCAAAACAAAGAAAGTCACAAGAGATAAAGAAGTACAGTACATAATGATAAAGGGGTCAGTCTAACAAAAGGATATAACCATTATAAACATGTATGCACCGAACAAAGGATCACCTACATATGTGAAACAAATACTAACAGAATTAAAGGGGGAAACAGAATGCAATGCATTCATTTTGGGAGACTTCAACACACCACTCACTTCAAAGGACAGATCAACCAGACAGAAAACAAATGAGGAAACAGAGGCACTCAACAACGTATTAGAACAGATGGACCTAATGGACATCTACAGAACACTCCATTCAAAAGCAACAGGATACACATTCTTCTCAAGTGCACATGGAACTTTTCAAGAACAGATCATACACTAGGCCACAAAAAGAACCTCAGTAAATTAAAAAAGACAGAAATTGTACTAACCAGCTTCTCAGATCAAAAAGATATGAAACTAGATATAAATTACACAAAGAAAATGAAAAAGCACACAAACACATAGAGGCTTAATAACATGCTCCTAAATAATGGATCAATGACCAAATAAAAACAGAGATCAAGCAATATATGGAAACAAATGACAACAATAATTCAACACCACAAAATCTGTGGGATGCAGTGAAGGCCATGCTAAGAGGGAAATATATTGCAATACAGGCCTACCTGAAGAAAGAACAATCCCAAATAAACAGTCTAAACTCACAATTCATGAAACTACAAAAGGAAGAATAAATGAGGCCCCAAGTCAGTAGAAGGAGGGACATAATAAAGAGTAGAGCAGAAATAAATAACATTGAGAAGAAAAAAACAATAGAAAGAATCGATGAAAGCAGGAGTTGGTTCTTCAAGAAAATAAACAAAATAGATAAACCCCTAGCCAGACTTATCAGAAAAAGAGAGAGTTTACACACATAAATGGAATAAGAAATGAGAAAGGAAAAATCGCTATGGACACCACAAAAATACAAAGAATTATGAGAGAATACTATGAAAAATTATATGCTAACAAACTGGATAACCTAGAAGAAATGGACAACTTTCTAGAAAAATACAACATACCAAGGCTGACCCAGGAAGAAACAGAAAATCTGAATAGACCAATTACCAGCAAAGAAATTGGATTGGTAATCAAAAAACTACCTAAGAACAAAACTCCTGGGCCAGATGGTTTCACTGCTGAAGTTTATCAAACATTTAATGAAGACCTAATACACATCCTCCTTCAAGTTTTCCAAAAAGTAGAAGAGGGAATACTCCCAAACTCATTCTGAGGCCAACATCACTCTAATACCAAAACCAGGCAAAGACACCAGAAAAAAAAGAAAACTACAGACCAATATCCCTGATGAACATAGATGCAAAAATACTCCACAAAATGTTATCAAACCAAATTCAAAAATACATTAAAAAGATCATCCATCGTGATTAAGTGGGATTCATCCCAGGGATGCAAGGATGGTACAACATTCAAAAATCCATCAACATCATCCACTACATCAACAAAAAGAAGGACAAAAACCACATGATCATTTCCATAGATGCAAAAAAGCATTCGACAAAATTCAACATCCATTCATGATAAAAACTCTCAACAAAATCGGTATAGAGGGCAATAACCTCAACATAATAAAGGCCATATATGACAAACCCACAGGCAACATTATACTTAACAGTGAGAAGCTGAAAGCTTTTCCTTTAAGATCGGGAACAAGACAAGGATGCCCACTCTCCCCACTTTTATTCAACATACTTCTAGAGGTCCTAGCCATGGCAATCAGACAACACAAAGAAAAAAAAGGCATCCAGACTGGCAAGGAAGAAGTCAAACTGTCCCTGTTTGCAGATGACATGATATTCTACATAAAAAACCCTAGAGAAAACAGTGTACCACAGAGAAGGCAAATAGTGTATCTCTGTCATCTTACTACACTGATGGACAGTGACTGAATCGGGGTATGAGTGGGGACTTGATAACATGGGAAATGTAGTAACTACATTGTTTTTTCATGCAAAACGTTCATAAGAGTGTATATCAATGACACCTTAATAAAAATAAAACCCTAAAGAATCCACTCCAAAACTACTAGATCTATTACCTGAATTCAGTACAGTTGCAAGATACAAAATTAATACACAGAAATCTGTTGCATTTCTATACACTAATGGTGAACTAGCAGAAAGAGAAATCAGGAAAACAATTCCATTCACAATTGCCACCAAAAGAATAAAATATCTAGGAATAAACCTAAGCAAGGAAGTGAAAGACTTATACTCTGAAAACTACAAGACACTCATGAGAGAAATTAAAGAAGATACCAAATAAATGGAACACATCTCGTGCTCATGGATAGGAAGAATTAATATTGTCAAAATGGCCATCCTGCCTAAAGCAATCTACAGATTCAATGCAATCCCTATCAAAATACCAATGGCATTCTTCAATGAACTAGAGCAAATAGTTCTAAAATTCATATGGAACCACAAAAGACCCCGAATAGCCAAAGCAATCCTGAGAAGGAAGAATAAGGCAGGGGGAATTACGTTCCCTGACTTCAAGCTCTACTACAAAGCTACAGTAACCAAGACAATCTGGCACTGGCACAAGAACAGACCCATAGACCAATGGAACAGACTAGAGAGTCGTAATATAAACCCAAGCATATATGGTCAATTATTATATGATAAAGGAGCCATGGATATACAATGGGGAAATGATAGCCTCTTCAACAGCCTGTGTTGGCAAAACTGGACAGCCACATGTAAGAGAATGAAACTGGATTACTGCCTAACCCCACAAACAAAAGTAAACTCAAAATGGATCAAAGTCCTGAATGTACGTCATGAAACCAAAAAACTCTTAGAAAAAAACATAGGCAAAAATCTCTTGGACATAAACATGAGCAACTTCTTCATGAACATATCTCCCCAGGCAAGGGAAACAAAAGCAAAAATGAACAATGGGACTATATCAAACTGAAAAGCATGTGTACAGCAAAGGATACCATCAGTAGAACAAAAAGACATCGTACAGTATGGGAGAATATATTCATAAATGACATATCCGATAAGGGGTTGACATCCAAATTATATAAAGAGCTCACGCACCTCAATAAACGAAAAGCAAGTAAGCCAACTAAAAAATGGGCAGAGGACCTATGTAGACATTTTTCCAAAGAAGACATATAGACACTGTTTGAAATATAGCCAAAAGACACATGAAAAGAAGTTCAATATCACTAATCATCAGGGAAATTCAAATCAAAACTAAAATGAGATACCACCCCACACCAGTCAGAATGGCTACTATCAACAAGACAAGAAATAACAAGTATTGATGTGGATACATTGCTGGTGGGGTTGTGAACTGCTGTAGTCACTCTAGGAAGTAGTATAGGAGTTTCTCAAAAAACTAAAAATACCGTATTATACAGTAACTTCACTTCTGGGAATCTACCCAAAGGAAACAAAGTCATTAATTCCAAAAGATATATGTACCCCTATATATATTTATAGGGGTACATATAGTTTACTGCAGTACTATTTACAATAGCCAAGATATAGAGGCAATCTAAGTGTCCACAGAAGAATGGATCAAGAAAATAGGTACTTATATACAATGGAATATTGTTTAGCCATTAAAAATAAAAGGAATTCTTCCCATTTTGACAATATGGATGGACTCAGAGGCTATCATGCTAAGTGAAATAAGTCAGAGAAAGAAGAACACCATATGGTTTCACTTATATGTGGAATCAGACAAACAAAACAGAAACAGATGCATAAGCACAGAGAATGGGTGGTTGGATACCATGGGGCACGGGACAAGTTGAAAAAGCTGAAGGGAATAAAGCAGCACAAACTTAAAGTTAGAAGATAATTTAGTCACAGGGATGGAATAATTGCATAGGGGAATATAGCTCATAATACTGTAATATCTTTTCATTGTGACATGGTAACTACACATATGATGAACATTTAATTATGTATATAATTGACAAATCACTAAGTTGTTCATCTGACACCAATGTAATATTGCATGTAAACTATATTCCAATTAAAAAATGATAAAAAAAGCTCTCAAGTAACAACCTAACTTTATAATCTAAGGAAGTATACAAATAAGAAACTAAACCCAAAGGTAGTAATAAAGATCAGAAATAAACAAAATATAGAGAATAGAAAAACAACAGAGAAAATCAACAACCCAAAAGATGATTGCTTGAAAAGATCAACAAAATTGACAAACTTTTACCTAGATGGACTAAAAAAAGAGAGAAGACTCAAATTACCAAAAGCAGAAATGAAAGTAGGGATATTATTACTGATTCTACAGATATGAAAAAGATTATAAGAGAGTATTATGAATTACGTATGCCAACAAATTAGATACTCTACATGAAATGGACAAATTCCAAAAAACACAAAATCTAACAAGACTAAATCACAGAGAAATGGGATATCTGAATAGACTATAACTAGAAAGGAGATTGAATCAGTACTTCAAAATCTGACAAATGAAAGCCCTGCAACTGATGGCTTCATCTGCAGAATTATAGAAAGATTTAAAAACTAATACCAATTCCTCTCAAATTTTTCCAAAAAATATGTGAGAGAACATCTCCTAAATAACTCTGTTATGCCAGCATCACTCTGACACCAAAGCCAGACAAAAACACTACAAGAAAACTACAGACCAATACCCCATACAAACACCAATGCAAAAATCCTAAACAAAATACTAGCATGTTCAAATTTAACACCTTTTTAAAAAAAATTATATACCATGACCACATGGGATTTACTCCTGGAATGCAAGAATGGTACAATGTACAAAAATTCAATCAATATAACAGACCAAATTAATAGAATAAAGGGTGGGGGGAACCAAGTGTTCATATCAATTGATGCGGAAAAGACATTTGACAAAATTCAACACCATTTCATGATAAAAACACTCAACAAACTAGGAATAGAAAACTACCTCAACATAAAAGAAGTCAGAAAATTATACACCAATATCTCTGATGAACAGATGTAAAAATACTTAATATTAGTAAATGAAGGATCACATGCCATGGCCAGGTGGCATTTATTCCATGGAGACATGAATGGTTTCACATCTGAAAATCAATTTTATATACCACATTAAAAAATGAGGGATAAAAATCATATGATTATTTCAATAGATGCAGAAAAAAACATTTGACAAAATCCAACATCCATTTATGATAAAAACTCTCAACAAGGTGGATATAGAGGTAATGTATCTTAACATATAAAGCCATCTATCATAAGTACACAGTTAACATCATAATTAACAGTGAAAAAAATGAAAGCTTTTCCTTTAAGATCAGGAGCAAGTATCACCACTCTTATTCAGTATAGTACTAGAAGTCCTAGCCAGAGCAACAGGCAAGAAAAAGAAGTAAAAGGCATACAGATTAGAAATGAAGAAGTAAACTGTCTCTGTCTGCAGATGACATGATACTATACATAAAACACCTAAAGATTCTACCAACAGAGAGTAGATTAAAGATGGCAGCGTGAGAGGAGAGACAGAGGCTTCCTCCTAAAACTTCAAATAATACAAAAATATAACTAATACAATTATACTTGAAAGAGCAACAGGAAAGAGAACTGCACCTAACTGCATACACCTGGAGACAAGATCAGACGTCACGGAAAAGGGTAACGTACTAAAGCTTTGCCTGGCAGAACAAAGCCCTTGCCCCACCCCAGCTCACTGGTGGGGGGAAGAGAAACAGAGCAGGGAGGGAGTGGAGAACTGGGACTGCTGAATGCCTAACTCCAGAGATCTACTCTGGGGCACAAACCTACATTTCATGGTGCTTGGATGATACTGTCGCAATTAGGGGGTTGGAAAATTAAGACAGGCAGAATTCCTGGAGAGACTAAGATTCCAGCTGCTTGTGGAAAGCAGAGATCCATATCCAGCTGCTCTGGGACAAAAGAAAGGTGGGCAGTCTGAGAGACTTCCTAACAAAGAAGCCCTTGGCAAGAGAGCTATTAAAGGGGCAAGGATTTCACAGAGCTTACTCCTCAAGAGAAAGGACATGTAGACAAAATTGCCTGGGTGCACTCTGCCTAGCAGGTTGGGAGCTTTCATGATCTTCAGGTGCTCCAGCTCCCTGGCTGCCTAAACAGCTCCAAAAACCCCTTCTGGGATAGGCAGCCTACAGCGCCTTTCATCTGGCAAGCTCCACCGGACTTGCAAACTGGGAAAGGCAGTGGAGACAGGCATAGCAGCCCGGAAGCAGGAAACAGCTCTTTCCTCCCCCCAGACACCAATACCACAATCCTGCAACCCCCGACATTGCTTCAGGGGCTGAGCAGCTCCAGAGAGTAGAGCTTCTGGGCATTAGAGGGCGCAACACACAAATATGAAATGCCAAAGAAACCTGGATCAGAGTAAAATTATTAATACAACTCCTGAGTAAGATTTAAATGATATTGACCTCATAACTCTCCCTGAAAGGGAGTTCAAAATAAAAATCATTAACACGCTCATGCACGTATGGAAAGATATTCAAGAACTCAGGAATGAACTCCGGTTGGAGATCCAATCATTGAAGAGCACAATGGACGGTATTAAAAGCAGATTGGATATGGGGGAGGAGACAATAAATGAAATAGAAACTAGAGAAGAGGAATATAAAGAAGCTGAGGCACAGAGAGAAAAAGTATCTCTAAGAATGAAAGAATATTGAGAGAACTGTTTGACCAATCCAAACGGAACAATATTCACATTATGGGGTACCAGAAGAAGAAGAAGAGAGAAAAAGGGATAGAAAGTGTCTTTGAGGAGGTGATGGCTGAAAACGTCCCCAGTCTGGGGAAGGAGATAGTCTCTCAGGCCATGGAGGTGCACAGATCTCCCAACACAAGGGACCCAAGGAAAACACCAAGACATATAGTAATTAAAATGGCAAAGATCAAAGATAAGGACAGACTATTAGAAGAAGCCAGAGAGAGAAATAAGATCACATACAAAGGAAAGCCCATCAGGCTATCAACAGACTTCTCAACAGAAACCTTACAGGCCAGAAGGGAGTGGCATGATATATTTAATGCAATGAAGCAGAAGGGCCTTGAGCCAAGATTACTTTATCTGGCAAGATTACTATTTAAATTTGAAGGAGGGATTAAACAATTCCCAGATAAGCAAAAGCTGAGAGAATTTACCTCCCACAAAACACCTCTACAGTGTATTTTGGAGGGACTGCTATAGATGGAAGTGTTCCTATGGTTTAATAGCTCTCACCAGAGGTAACAAAACCACAGTAAAGAAAGTAGAACAGCTAATTACTATGAAAATGCAAAATTAAATCAACTATCCCCAAAGTCATTAAGGGACAGACAAACAGCACAGAATATGATACCTAATATATAAAGAAGGGTGGAGGAAGAAAAAGGAGGAGGAAAAAAAAAGGAATCTTTAGATTGTGTTTGTAATAGCATACTGAGTTAAGTTAGACTATTAGATAGTAAGGAAGTTAACCTTGAACCTTTAGTAAGCATGAATCGAAGCCTGCAATGCCAAAAAGTACATAACTATGCATAATCACCCTAAATGTAACTGGAACAAATGCACCAATCAAAAGACATAGATAGAGTCACTGAATGGATAAAAAAACAAGACCCATCTATAGGCTGCCTACAAGAGATTCACTTTAAACCCAAAGATATATATACACAGACTAAAAGTGAAGGGATGGAAAAAGACATTTCAAAGAGACTTCCAGGAAGATGGCGGCGGGAGCAGGGTGACGGAAATCTCCTCCCAAAACCATATATATTTATGAAAATACAACAAATACAACTATTCCTAAAAAAGAGATCAAAAGATACCGGACGGCACCCAACCTGCAGGTACACCTGAGAGGACTCGGACCCCGCAGAGCGGGTAAGATATGGAACCGGGACCCAGTGGGACCTGAACACTCCCCCACCCAGCGCACCAATGGGAGGAGAGGACTCAGAGTGGGGAGGGAGTGGAAGCACAGGCCCGCGAAATAACCTGCCCTGGTGATCTGCACCGGGACCACTAACACACATCATGCGGTGTATTGGAGATTGGACAGTCAGAGGTGCAGGACCTGAGCCGGGGAACGCACCCGGGTCTTCGCAGCCGGCTCCCTGGGAAAAAAGAAAAGCGCGCGCTTTTTTAGCAGTCTTAAAGAGACAGGGGCCCAATGGAGGAGCAGGATCTCCCAGGACATTCAGCCCAGCAGGCTGGGAGTCCTGGGGAATTTTGGACCCCTTGGCTGGCAAC
The DNA here is from genome assembly GCA_029783875.1 of Phataginus tricuspis. NCBI lineage: Eukaryota > Metazoa > Chordata > Mammalia > Pholidota > Manidae > Phataginus > Phataginus tricuspis. Next base: position 35,893,419 of record JAQQAC010002837.1, read on the forward strand.
TGGGAAAAAGTAGCCGCACTGAGACTTCCCACAGAGATCAGCAGCCTCCCATTCGTTCCCGCCCAGGCCAGAGCTACAAAGGGCCCTGTAGAGAAGCGCAGGCGTGGCTGTGGAATAGTGGAGCAACAGCACCACCTACAGCATCCCCACAGAATCTATTACCAGCGGGCATTTTTTTGGGGTTTTCTTTTTCTTTTCTTTTCGCTTTTTTTTCTTTCCAAAAGTCTTAAAGAGCCCAGCTGACATACATGGCACCTATCAGCAACCACTTCTATCGCCATGAAAAGACAGAGGAATATGGTCCAAACAAAGCTTACCCAGACAACACCAGAGAGGGAACCTGAAGGGATGGAAATGCACAACCTTCCTGAAAAAGAATTCATAAAAAAAAAATCATAACCATACTGATGGATCTACAGAGAAATATGCAAGAGCTGAGGGAGGAAGTGAAGGAAGTGAGGAAAGACAATGCAGAAACCAGACAAGCCATCGACGGGCTTAGCAGCAGATGGACGAGATGCAAAAACTGTTCATGGACTAGAAATCAGAGAACACGAATACAGAGAAGCTGAGGCAGAGAGAGATAAAAGGATCTCTAGGAATGAAAGAATATTAAGAGAACTGTGTGACCAATCCAAATGGAACAATATTCGCATTATAGGAGTACCAGAGGAAGAAGAGAGAGAAAAAGGGATAGAAAGTGTCTTTGAAGAAATAATTGTCGAAAACGTCCCCATGCTGGGGAAGGAAATAGCCTCGCAGTCCACGGAAGCCCACAGATCACCCAACACAAGGGACGCAAGGAAGACAACACCAAGACACATAATAATTAAAATGGCAAAGATCAAAGATAAGGACAGTGTATTAAAGGCAGGCAGAGAGAGAGAAAATATCATCTACAAAGGAAAACCCATCAGACTATCATCAGACTTCTCAACAGAAACCTTACAGGCCAGAGGGGAATGGCATGATATATTTAACACAATGAAACAGAAGGGCCTCGAAGCAAGAATATTGTATCCAGCACGATTATCATTTAAATATGACGGAGGAATTAAACAATTTCCAGACATGCGAAAGCTGAGAGAGCTTGCCTCCCATAAACCACCTTTACAGGATATCTTAAAGGGACTGCTCTAGAGGGAAGCACTCCTAAGGCTAAAAAGATGTCATCAGGGAAAATAAAATCAGCAAAGAAAGAAGACCATCCAAATACCAACTAAAGGCAAAGAACAAAACACCTAGTATATAAAGAATGGAGGAGGAAGAATAAGAATGGACACAAATAAAGAAACATCAGACTGTGTTTACAACAACAACAAGAAAGTTAAGTTAGATTGTTAGATAGTAAAGAAGCAAACTTGAACCTATGGTAACCACGAATCTAAAGCCTGCAATGGCAATAAGTACATATCTATCGATAATCACCCTAAATGTAAATGGACTGAATGCAACAATCAAAATACACAGAGTAATAGAGTGGCTAAAAAAGCAAGACTCATCTATATGCTGATTACATGAGACTCACCTCAAACTCAAAGATATACAAAGAAAGTGAAGGGATGGAAAAAGATATTTCATGGAAACAACAAAGAGAAAAAAGCAGGTGTTGCAGTACTTGTATCAGACAAAATAGACTTCAAAACGAAGAAAGTAGCAAGAGATAAAGAAGGACATTACATAATGATAAAGGGGTCAGTCCAACAAGAGGATATAACCATTATAAATATATACGCACCCAACAAAGGAGCACCAACATATGTGAAACAAATACTAACAGAATTAAAGGAGGAAATAGAAAACAATACATTCATTTTAGGAGACTTCAACACACCACTCACTCCAAAGGACAGATCAACCAGACAGACAATAAGTAAAGACACAGAGGCACTGAACAATACACTAGAACAGATGGACCTAACAGACATCTACAGAACTCTACACCCAAAAGCAACAGGATACACATTCTTCACAAGTGCACATAGCACATTTTCCAGAATAGACCACATACTAGGCCACAAAAAGAACCTCAGTAATTTCAAAAATATTGAAATCCTACCAACCAACTTCTCAGATCACAAAGGTATAAAACTAGAAATAAATTTTAGAAAGAAAACAAAAAGGCTCATAAATACATGGAGACATAACAACATCCTCATAGACAATCAATGGGTCAACAACAAAATAAAAACAGAGATTAAAGAATATTTGGAGACGAATGACAACAATAACACAAAGCCACAAATTCTGTGGGACACAGCAAAGGCAGTTTTAAGAGGAAAGTGTATTGCAATCCAGGCCTATTTAAAGAAGGAAGAACAATCCCAAATGAATTGTCTAAAGACACAATTACTGAAATTGGAAAAAGAAGAACAAATGAGGCCCAAAGTCATCAGAAGGAGGGACATTAGAAAGATCAGAGAAGAAATAAATAAAATTGAGAAGAATAAAACAAAAGAAAAAATCAATGAAACGAGGAGTTGGTTCTTTGAAAAAATAAACAAAATAGACAAACCCCTAGTTAGACTTATTAAGAGAAAAAGAGAGTCTACATACATAAACAGAATCAGAAATGAGAAAGGAAAAATAACGACGGACCCCACAGAAATACAAAGAGTTATAAGAGAATACTATGAGAATCTATATACTAACAAGCTGGAAAACATAGAAGAAATGGACAACTTCATAGAAAATACAAACTTCCAAGACTAACGAAGCAAGAAACAGAAAAACTAAACAGACCAATTGCCAGCAACGAAATTGAATCGGTAATCAAAAAACTATCCAAGAACAAAACCCATGGGCCAGATGGATTCACCTCTGAATTCTTCCAGACATATACAGAAGAAATAACACCCATTCTCCTTAAAGTTTTCCAAAAAACAGAAGAGGAGGGAATACTTCCAAACTCATTCTATGAAGGCAGCATCACTCTAATACCAAAACCTGGCAAAGATCCCACCAAAAAAGAAAATTATAGACCAATATCCCTGGTGAACGTAGATTCAAAAATACTCAACAAAATATTAGCAAACCGAATTCAAAAATACATCAAGAGGATCATACACCATGATCAAGTAAGATTCATGTCAGGGATGCTAGGATGGTACAACATTCGCAAATCCATCAACATCATCCACCACATCAACAAAAAGAAGAACAAAAACCACATGATCATCTCCATAGATGCTGAAAAAGCATTCGACAAAATTCAACATCCATTCATGATAAAAACTCTTAACAAAATGGGTACAGAGGGCAAGTACCTCAACATTATAAAGGCCATATATGACACACCCACAGCGAACATCATACTTAACGGCGAGAAGCTGAAAGCTTTTCACCAAAGATCGGGAACAAGACAGGGATGCCCACTCTCTCCACTGTTATTCAACATAGTACTGGAGATCCTAGCCACGGCTATCAGGCAAAACAAAGAAATACAAGGCATCCAGATTGGTAAAGAAGAAGTCAAATTGTCACTGTTTGCAGATGACATGATATTCTACATAAAAAACCCTAAAGACTCCACTCCAAAACTACTAGAACTAATATCTGAATTCAGCAAAGTTGCAGGATACAAAATGGACACACAGAAATCTGTTGGTTTCCTATACACTAACGATGAACTAACAGAAAAAGAAATCAGAAAAACAATTCCATTCACAATTGCATCAAAAAGAATAAAATACCTAGGAATAAACCTAACGAAGGAAGTGAAAGGCCTGTACTCTGAAAACTACAAGACACTCCTAAGAGAAATTAAAGAGGACACTAACAAATGGAAATGCATCCCATGCTCTTGGCTAGAAAGAATAAATATTGTCAAAATGGCTATACTACCTAAAGCAATCTACAGATTCAATGCAATCACTATCAGAATACCAACAGTTTTCTTCAATGAACAGAAACAAATAATTCTAAAATTCACATGGAACCACAAAAGACCCCGAATAGCCAAAGTAATCCTGAGAAGTAGGAATAAAACAGGGGGAATGACGCTCCCTGACTTCAAGCTCTACTACAAAGCCACAGTAATCAAGACAATTTGGTATTGGCACAAAAACAGACCCACAGACCAGTGGAAGAGAACAGAAAATCCAAACATTAACCCAAACATATACAGTCAACTAATATATGATAAAGGAGCCTTGGATATACAATGGGGAGATGACAGCCTCTTCAGCAGCTGGTGTTGGAAAAACTGGACAGCTGCATCTAAGAGAATGAAACTGGGCTACTGTCTAACCCTATACACAAAAGTAAACTCAAAATGTATCAAAGACCTGAATGTAAGCCATGAAATCATAAAACTCTTAGAAAAAAACATAGGCAAAAATCTCTTGGACATGAGCAACTTCTTGATGAACCTATCTCCCTGGGCACGGGAAACAAAAGCAAAAATTAACAAGTGGGACTATGTCAAGCTGAAAAGCTTCTGTACAGCAAAGGATACCATCAGTAGAATGAAAAGACATCCTACAGTATGGGAGAATATATTCATAGATGACATATCCGATAAGGGGTTGACATCCAAATGTAAAAAGCACTCACACACCTCCACAAACAAAAAGCAAATAATCCAATTAAGAAATGGACAGAGGACATGAATTGACACTTCTCCAATGAAGAAATTCAGATGGCCAACAGGCACATGAAAAGATGCTCCACATCGCTAATCATCAGAGAAATGCAGATTAAAAACACAATGAGATATCACCTCACACCAATGAGGATGGCCAACTTCCAAAACACAAAAAACCAATGTTGGCAAGGATGTGGAGAAAAGGGAACCCTCCTACACTGCTGGTGGGAATGCAAATTAGTTCAACCATTGTGAAAGGCAGTATGGAGGTTCCTCAAAAAACTCAAAATAGAAATAGCATTTGACCAGGAATCCCAGTCCTTGGAATTTACCCTAAGAATGCAGCAGCCCAGTTTTAAAATGACATATGCACTCCTATGTTTATCGCAGCACTATTTACAATAGCCAAGAAATGGAAGCAACCTAAGTGTCCATCAGTAGATGAATGGATAAAGAAGATGTGGTACATATACACAATGGAATATTATTCAGCCATAAGAAGAAAACAACTTGTACCATTTGCAACCACATGGATGGAGCTAGAGGGTATTATGCTCAGTGAAATAAGCCAAGCCGAAAAAGACAAGTATCAAATGACTTCAGTCATATGTGGAGTATAAGAACCAAGAAAAAAACTGAATAAACAAAACAGCAGCAGATTCACCGAACCCAAGAATGGACTAATAGTTACCAAAGGGAAAGGAACTGAGGAGGATAGGTGTGAAGGGAGGGACAAGGGGGAGAAAGGGGCATTACGACTAGTAGACGTAGTGTTGGGGGGGCAGGGCGAGGGCTGTACAACTCAGAGAAGACAAGTAGTGATTCTATAGCATCTCACTACACTGATGGACTGTGACTGTAGTGGGGTTGGTGAAGGGGACCTGATGAAGGGAGTAATTTAATAACCATAATATTGCACATGTAATTGTAGATTAAGGATACCAAGAAATTTTTAATTAAAGCAAAAACCCTAAAGAATCCACTCGAAAACTACTAGATCTAATATCTGAATTCAGCAAAGTAGTGGGATACAAATTAATACACAGAAATCTGTTGCATTCTTATACACTAACAGTGAACTAGCCCAAAGAGAAATCAGGAAACCAATTCCATTCACAATCACATCAAAAAGAATAAAAAACCTAGGAATAAACCTAACCAAGGAAGTGAAAAACTTATACTCTGAAAACTACAAAACACCCATGTGAGAAATTTAAAAAGACACCAATGAATGGAAATATGTCCCGTGTTCATGGATAGGAAGAATTAATATTGTCAAAATGGCCATCCTGCCTAAAGCAATCTACAGATTCAATGCAATCCCTATCGAAATACCAACAGCATTCTTCAATGAACTAGAGAAAATCATTCTATAATTCATATGGAAAGACAAAAGATCCCGAATAGCCAAAGCTATCCTGAGAAGGAGGAATAAAACAGGGGGAATTGTGCTCCCTGACTTCAAGCTCTACTACAAAGCCACAGTAATCAAGACCATTTAGTACTGGCACAAGAACAGACCCATAGACCAATGGAACAGAGTAAATAGCCCTGATATACACCCAAGCATATACGGTCAATTAATATACGATAAAGGAGCCATGGATATACAATGGGGAAATGACAGCTTCTTCAACAGCTGGTGTTGGCAAAACTGGCCAGCTACATCTAAGGGAATGAAACTGGATTACTGTCTAACCCCATTAACAAAAGTAAACTTAAAATGGATCAAAGACCTCAATGTAAGTCACGAAAAGATAAACTCTTAGAAAAAAACATAGGCAAAAATCCCTTGGACATAAACATGAGCAACTTCTTCATGAACATATCTCCTCAGGCAAGGGAAACAAAAGCAAAAATGAGCAAGTGGGACTATATCAAGCTGAAAAGCTTCTATACAGCAAAGGTCACCATTAGTAGAACAAAAAGACATCCTACAATATGGGAGAATATATTCTAAATGACATATCCGATAAGGGATTGACATCCAAATTATATAAAGAGCTCACAAACCTCAAGAAACAAAAAGCAAATAAGCCAATTAAAAAATGGGCAGAGGAGCTGAACAGACACTTCTCCAAAGAAGAAATTCAGTGGCCAACAGGCGCATGAAAAGATGCTCCACATCACTAATCATCAAAGAAATGCAAATTAAAACCACAATGAGATATCACCCCACACTAGTTAGGATGGCCAACATCCAAAACACCAACAACAACAAATGTTGGCAAGGATGTGGAGAAAGGGGAACCCTTCTACACTGCTGGTGGGAATGCAAAGTACTCCAACCATTATGGTGAGCAGTATGGAGGTTCCTCAAACTAAAAATAGAAATACCATTTGACCCAGGAATTCCACTCCTAGGAATTTACCCTAAGAATGCAGCAGCCCAGTTTCAAAAAGACATATGCATCCCTATGTTTATCACAGCAATATTTACAATAACCAAGAAATGGAAGCAACCTAAGTGTCCATCAGTTGATTAATGGATAAAGAAGATGTGGTACATATACACAATGGAATATTATTCAGCTATAAGAAGAAAACAAATCCAGACATTTGCAACAACATGGATGCTGCTAGAGGGTAGTATGCTAAGTGAAATAAGTCAGGCGGAGAAAGACAAGTATCAGATGATTTTACTCATCTGTAGAGTATAAGAATAGAGAAAAAAATGATAGAACAGCACAGCAGCAGACTCACAGAACCCAAAAATGGACTAACAGTTACCAAAGGGAAAGGGACTGCAGAGGATGGGTGGGAAGGGAGGGATAACGATCAGCACACGTAATGTAGTGGGGTGGGGTGGACACGGGAAAGGCAGTATTTACAGACAGGACAAGTAGTGATTCTGTGGCATCTTGCTGCACTGATAGACAGTGACTGTAATAGGGTATGTGGGTGGGACTTCATAATAGGGGGTTTAGTAACCATAATGTTGTTCTAGTGATTGTACATTAACGGTACCAAAATTAAAAAAAAATAGTTAAGATGGTAAAAAAAAAAAAAGACATTTCATGCAATTAATAGGGAGAAAAAAGCAGGAGTTGCAGTACTTATATCAGACAAAAGAGACTTCAAAACAAAGAAAGTCACAAGAGACAAAGAAGGACATTACATAATGATAAAAGGGTCAATCCAACAAGAACATATAACCATTATAAGTATCTATGCACCCAACACAGGAGCACCTATATATGTGAAAGAAATACTAACAGAATTAAAGGGGGAAATTGAATGCAATCCATTCATTCTAGGAGACTTCAACACACCACTCACTCTGAAGGACAGATCAACCAGATATGAAATAAGTAAGGAGACAGAGGCACTGAACAACACATTAGAACAGATGGACCTAACAGACATCTACAGAACTCTACACCCAAAAGCAGCATAATACACATTCTTCTCAAGTGCACATGGAACATTTTCAAGAATAGATCATATACTAGGCCACAAAAAGAGCCTGGGTAAATTCAGAAAGATTGAAATTGTACCAACCAGCTTCTCAGACCACAAGGGAATGAAACTAGAAATGAATTACGCAAAGAAAATGAAAAATCCCATAAACACGTGGAGGCTTAATAACATGCTCCTAAATAATCAATGGATCAATGACCAAATAAAAACAGAGATCAAGCAATATATCGAAACAAATGACAACAACAATTCAACACCGCAAAATCTGTGGGACGAAGCAAAGGCCGTGCTAAGAGGAAAGTATATTGCAATACAGGCCTACCTCAGGAAAGAAGAACAATCCCATATGAGTAGTCTAAACTCACAATTAACGAAACTAGAAAAAGAACAAATGAGACCCAAAGTCAGTAGAAGGAGAAACATAATAAAGATTAGAGCAGAAATAAACAAAACTGAAAAGAATAAAACAATAGAAAGGATCAACGAAAGCAAGAGCTGGTTCTTCGAGAAAATAAACAAGATAAACACCAAGCCAGACTTATCAAGAAAAAAAGAGTCTACTCACATAAATAGAATCAGAAATGAGAAAGGAAAAATCACTACAGATACCAAAGAAATACAAAGATTTATGAGAGAATCCTATGAAAAATTGTATGCTAACAAACTGGATAATCTAGAAGAAATGGACAACTTTCTAGGAAAATACAAGCTTCCAAGGCTGACACAGAAAGAAACAGAAAATCTCAACAGACCAATTACCAGCAACAAAATTGAACTGGTAATCAAAAACCTACCTAAGAACAAAACACCTGACCAGATGGCTTCACCACTGAATTTTATCAAACATTTAGTGAAGACCTAATACCCATCCTCCTTAAAGTTTATCAAGGAGTAGAAGAAGAGGGAATACTTGCAAACTCATTCTATGAGGCCAGCATCACTCTAATACCAAAACTGAGCAAAGACACCACAAAAAAAAAAACTACAGACCAATATCCCTGATGAACATAGATGCAAAAATACTCAACAAAATATTGGCAAACCAAATTCAAAAATAAATCAAAAGGATCATACACCATGCTCAAGTAGGCTTTATTCCAGGGATGCAAGGATGGTACAATACTCGAAAAAGTCAACATCATCTATCACATCAACAAAAAGAAGGACAAAAACCACACGATCATCTCCATAGATGCGGAAAAAGCATTTAAAAAAATCAACACTGATTCATGACAAAAAATCTCAAGAAAATGGGTATAGAGGGCAAGTACCTCAACATAATAAAGGCCATATATGACAAACCCACAGCCAACATTATACTTAACAGTGAGAAGCTGAAAGCTTTTACTTTAAGATCGGGAAAAAGACAAGGATGCCCACTCTGGCTTCTATTCAACATAGTACTGGAGGTCCTAGACACAGCAATCAGACAACATAAAGAAATAAAAGGCATCCAGAATGGCAGGGAAGAAGTTAAACTGTCCCTGTTTGCAGATGACATGATATTGTACATAAAAACCCTAAAGAATCCACTCCAAAACTGCTAGATCTAATATCTGAATTCAACAAAGTTGCGGGATACAAAATTCATATGCAGAAATCTGTGGCATTCCTATACACTAACAATGACCTAGCAGAGAGAGAAATCAGGAAAACAATTCCATTCACAGTTGCATCAAAAAGAATAAAATACCTAGGAGTCAACCTAACCAAGGAAGTGAAAGACCTATACTCTGAAAACTACAAGACACTCATGAGAGAAATTAAGGAAGATACCAATAAATGGAAATACAACCCGTGTTCATGGATAGGAAGAATTAATATTGTCAAAATGGCCATCCTGCCTAAAGCAACCTATAGATTAAATGCAGTTCCTACCAAAATACCAACAGCATTTTTCAATGAACTAGACAAAATCGTTCTAAAATTCATATGGAATCACAAAAGACCCCGAATAGCCAAAGCAATCCTGAGAAGGAGCAATAAAGCTGGGGGGATTATGCTCCCCGACTTCAAGTTTTACTACAAAGCCACAGTACTCAAGACAATTTGGTACTGGTACAAGAACAGACCCATAGACCAATGGAACAGACTAGAGAGCCCTTATATAAACCCAACCACATATGGGCAATTAATACATGATAATGGAACCATGGACATACAATGGGGAAATGACAGCCTCTTCAACAGCTGGTGTTGGCAAAACTGGACAGCTACATGCAAGAGAATGAAACTGGAATATTGTTTAACCCCATACATAAAAGTAAACTCGAAATGGAACAAGGACCTGAATGTAAGTCATGAAACCATCAAACTCTTAGAAGACAACATAGGCAAAAATCTCCTGAATATAAGCATGAGCGACTTCTTCCCGAACGCATCTTCTCGAGCAAGAGAAACAAAAGCAAAAATGAACTCATGGGATTACATCAAACTAAAAAGCTTCTCTACAGCAAAGGACACCATCAACAGAACAAAAAGGTATCCTACAGTATGGAGAATATATTTGTAAATGACATATCCGACAGGGGGTTAACATCCAAAATATATAAAGAACTTACACGCCTCAACTCCCAAAAAGCAAATTGGCAGAGGATATGAAGAAACAGTTCTCCAAAGAAGAAATTCAGAAGGCCAACAGACACATGAAAAGATACTCCACCTCAATAATCATCAGGGAAATGCAAATTAAAACCACAATGAGATATCACCTCACACCAGTAAGGATGGCCACCATCCAAAAGACTAAAAACAACAAATGCTAGCGAGGATGTGGAGAAAGGGGAACCCTCCTACACTGCTGGTGGGAATGTAAGCTAGTTCAACCATTGTGGAAAGCAATATGGAGATTCCTCAAAAAACTAAAAATAGAAGTACCATTTGACCCGGGAATCCCACTCCTTGGTATCTACCCAAAGAATACAACTTTTCTGATTCAGAAAGACATATGCACCCCTATGTTTACTGCAGCACTATTTACAATACTCAAGATATAGAAGCAACCTTTGTGTCCATCAGTAGATGAATGGATAAAGAAGATGTGGTACATATACACAATGGAATACTATTCAGTCATAAGAAGGAAACAAACCCCGCCATTTGCAACAACATGGATGGAGTTGGAGGATATTATGCTCAGCAAAATAAGCCAGGCAGAAAAAGACAAATGCCAAATGATTTCTCTCATTTGGGGACTGTAACAACGCAGCAAAACTGAAGGAACAAAATAGCAGTAGACTCAGAGACTCCAAGAAGGAACTATTGATTATCAAAGGGAAGGGGCGTGGGAGGGCGGGTGCGGAGGGTGGGAGAAGGGGATTGTGGGGTATTATGTTTAGTACACATGGTGTTGGGAATCACAGGGAAAACAGTGTAGCACAGAGAAGGCAAACAGTGAATCTGTGTCATCTTACTACACTGATGGATGGTGACTGAATTGGGGTATTAGTGGGGACTTGATAATATGGGTAAATGTAGTAGTAACCACATTGTTTTTTCATGTGAAACCTTCGTAAGATTGTATATCAATTATACCTTAAAAAAAATACCAGAAACTATTAGAGTTAATAAACAAATTTAGCAAAACCATACAATATAAAATCAGTTACATTTCTATACACCAATACAGAACTATTAGAAAGTGAAATTAACATAGCAATCCCATTTACAACTGCACTAAAAAGAATAAAATACTTAGGAATAAATTTAAACAAAGAGGTGAAAGACCTGTACACTGAAAACTATTTTACATTGATGAAAGAAACTGAGAAAGACACATAAAAAGGAAAGATATTCCATGCTCATTGATTAGAAGAATAGTTTAATTGTCCATACTAACCAAAACTATCTATATATTCACTGCAATCCCCATCAAAATACTAGTGGCATTTTTCACAGAAATAGAAGAATCCCAAAATTTGCATGACACAACAAAAGACCTGAATAGCCAAAGCAACCTTGAGAAAGAACAAAGCTGGAGGTATCACCCTTCCAGATTTCAAAGTATATTACAAAGCTATAGTAATTAAATCATATAGTATTGGCATAAAACAGCCACATAGATCAATGGAACAGAATAAAGAGCCCAGAAATGAACATATATGGTCTATTAATTCATAACAAAGGAACCAAGAATATACAATGAGTAAAGGACAGTCTCTTCAATAAGTGGTGTTGGGAAAACTGAACAGCCACATGCAAAAAAAATGAAAGTGAACGACTACCTTATACCAAGCACAAAAACTAACTCAAAACAATTGAAGACTAAAGTGTAAGACCTGAAATCAGTAAATTTCCAGAAAAAAATATAGGTGGTACGCTCCTAGATCTTGGTCTTGGCAGTGATTTTTGCTGAGAAAAATCAAAAGCAACGAAAGCAAAAAATAAACAAGTGGGACTACATCAAACTAAAAGTCTTCTGCACAGCAAAAGAAACCATTAAAAGAACTGAAAAGCAAACCTACAAAATGGGTCAAATCATGTATCTGATAAGGGGTTAATATCCAAAATATATAAAGAAATCACACAACTCAATAACCAAAACAAAAACAAAGAAAGTATTTAAAAATGGGCAAAAACTTTGAATAGACATTTTTCAAAAGGAGACATACAAATGGCCACCAGGCACATGAAAATATATTCAGCATCACTAATCATCAGGGAAATCCAAACCAAAACTACAATGAGATAGCACCTCTACCTGTTAGAATGGTTATTACCAAAAAACAAGAGCTGGCAATAATGTAGAGAAAAGTAAACTCTTATGCACTACTTGTGCACCAATGTAAATTGGTGCAGCTACTATGGAAAACAGTATGGAGTTTGGGGAAACAACCATATGACCCAGCAATTCCACTGCTGGGCATGTATCTGGAGATGAAATCACTATCTCAAAGAGATACCTCCCATGGCTCACTGCAGCATTATATACAATAACCAAGACTCCTAGATAGAGAACAAATTGGTGGCTACCACAGGTGGGGGTTGGAGGAGTGGGTAAAATGGATAAAGGTGGTCAAAGGGCACAAACTAAGTTAAGCCTGGCAGTTAAGTCTGGCAAGGTAATGTACACCATGGTGACTACAGTTAACAATTAAGTTGCTAAGAGAATGAATCTTAAAAGTTCTCAGCACAAGAGAAAATTTGTAACCATGTGTGGTGATGGATGTTAACTACACTTACTATGGTTATCATTTGGCAATATGTATTTCAAATCATTGTGTTGTGCCTCTAAAACTAATAAAATATTATATGTCAATTATACATCAAATAAAATGAGTCTCTTATAGACATCAAAAATAAAACTGTCATATGATCCAGCAATTACACTTCTCAGTGTTACGTATATACTCATGTTCATAGCAGTATTATTTACAATAGCTAAAACATGGAATCAACCCAAGTGTCTGTCAACCAATAAATGGATAAACAGAAGGTGGTATATATACACAATGCAGTATTATTTAGCCTTAAAAAGGATGGGTAGTCTCCAATACTCTACAACATGAATGACCCTTTAGAACATTAAGTTAACTAAAATAAGCTAGTCCCAAAAAGAAATACTGTATGATTTCACTTATATGAGGAACTTAGAGTAGTCAAAATCATAGAGACAGAAAGTAAACGTTATGAATGTGTTGAAAACCACTGAACTGTTTATTTAAAAATGGTTAAGATGGTAAATTTCGTTATATGTATTTTACCACAATAGAACCTTTTTGATATTTAAAGTGGAAGAAATTAAGACAGTCACAGATAAAAACAGAATTCACAGCTAGCAAATCTGCCTTCTGAGACATAGTAGAGAGGGTCCTTCAGACTGAAATGAAAGGACTCTAGACATTAATTCAAACGAACACAGAGAAAAAGAGCACCCATAAGAGTAACTACATAGGTAAATCTAAAAGATGGTATAACGGTATAAATAAATTTTTGCCAACACCTTTTGTTTATAGTGAATTGCTTTTCAGTAAGTGTAACAAAACCATTCAATTCATTTGAGTCTTCAAAAAAGGCTCAGGTTAAAAATGGGTAAAAGATTTGAGGACATCTCTCTGAGGAAGATACACAAATATCTAGTAAGAACACGAAAAGATTCTCAAAATCACTAGTCATTGGAAAAATGCAAACTGAAATCACAATAAGGTATCACTTCACACTCATTAGTGGAAAAATTTGTCTTTTCTACAAATGGCACTGGGAAAACTGGACATACACATTCAAAAGAATTAGACTGAACTACATCTTTGTACTACATACAAAATTAACTCAAAATAGACAATAGACTTAAATGCAAGAGCTAAAACTAAACATTCTTAAAGGGAAACAGAAATAAGTCTCTGTGACCTAATTAACTAATTAAGCATTGGTTACATAAATATGACACCAACACCAAAAGCAACAAAAGGAAACCTAGGTAAATGGACTTCATCAAAAATAAAATGTTTTTGGCTTCAAAGGATTCCACTAAGTAAGTGAAAAGACAATGCAGACAATGGGAGAATTTTTGTAAATCTACATCTGATAAGGAACTTTTACCCAAAACATATAAAGCGCTCAAAAATAAAAAGACTCAAAGTTAAAAATAGGTAACATCTGAATAGACATTTCTCCAAAGAAGATATATAAATATCTAATAAGAACATGAAAAGATGCTCAACATCATTAGTCATTGGGGAAATGGAAATCAAAATCACAATAAGGTATCACTTCAAAAAGACCCTAAATACCTAAAGGAATCCTGAGAAAGAACAAAGCTGAGGGTATTACATTCTCAGAGTTCAAGCTACACTACAAAGCTACACTAATCAAAACAGTATGGTACTGGCACAGGAACAGACCCATAGGTCAATGGAACAGAACAGACAGTCCAGATTAAACCCACGTACTCAATTAAAATATACAATAAAGGAGCCATGAATATACAACGGGGAAAAGATAGTCTCTTCAACAATTGATATTGGGGAAACTGGACAGCTACATACAAGAGAATGAAATTGGATTACTGTCTAACTCCATACAGAAAACTAAACTTGAAAAAGATCAAAGACCTACTACTATTCCTCCTATTTTGCTCATTTTGTCTTGCTTTGCTTTAAGATTCCACAAATAAGTGAAAGCATATGGTATATGTCTATTTCACTGGGTATAATATACTGTAGGTCCATTCATGTTGTCACAAATTGCAAGCTTTCTTTATTTTTTATGGCTGAATAATAGTCCATTGTATGTATATATCACATCTTCTTTATCCATTCATCATCTATTGAAGGTCACTTAGGTTGCTTCCATAATTGGTTATTGAAAATAATGTGGCAGTAAACATAGGGCTGCGTATATCTTTTTGAATCACAGATTTTGTTTTCTTTGGGTAAATTCCTACAAGTGAGATTACTGGATAGTATGGTATTTCTATTTTGTTTTCTGAGGAACCTCCACACTGCTTTCCACAGTGGCTGCACCAATTTACATTCCCACCAACAGTATAGCAGGGATCCCTTTTCTCCACATCCCCACCAACAATTGTGATTTCTTGATTTTGGATATTGGCCATTCTGACTGGTGTGAGGTGATATCTCACTGTGGTTTTGATTTGCATTTCCCTAATGATTAGTGACATGTAGCATCTTTTCATGTGTCTGTTGGTCATCTGTATGTCTTTGGGAAAATGTCTATTCAGGTCCTCTATCCCATTTTTTTATTAAGGTGTCATTGATGTGCAATGCTATAAAGGTTTGACATGAGCAACATTGGGGTTATTATATTCACCCGTATTATCAAGTCACCCCATACACACCATTGCAGCCACTGTCCATCAGCATAGTAAGATGCTATCGAGACACCACTTGTCTTCTCTGTGTTATACTGCCTTCCCTGTGACCTCCCTACAGTATGAGTGCTAATCATAAATGCCCCTCAATCCCCTTCTCCTTCCCTCCTCACCCTCCTTCCCTTTGGTAACCGCTAGTCCCTTCTTGGAGTCTGCTGTTATTTTGTTTCTTCAGTTTTGCTTCATTGTTACTCAACAAATGAGGGGAATCATTTGTTACTTGTCTTTCTCTACCTGGCATATTTCATTTAACATAATACCCTCTAGCTCCATCCATGTTGCTGTAAGTGGTAGATTTTGATTTCTTCTTACGGCTGAATAATATTCCATTGTGTATATGTACCACTTTTTCTTTATCCATTCATCTACCGATGGCCACTTAGATTGCTTCCACATCTTGGCTATTGTAAATAGTGCTGCGATAAACATAGGGGTGCATATGTCTTTTTGAATCTGTGATCTTGTTTTCTTCAGGTAAATTCCTAGGAGTGGGATTCCTGGGTCAAATGGTATTTCTATTTTTAGTTTTTTGAGGAACCTCCATGTTGCTTTCCACAATGGTTGAACTAGCTTACAATGCCACCAGCAATGTAGGGGGGTTCCCCTTCCTCTGCATCCTCACCAGCATTTGTTCTTCCTTCTATTATGGATGTTGAACATCCTAACTAGCGTGAGGTGTTATCTCACTGTGGTTTTAATTTGCATTTCCCTGATAATTAGAGATGTGGAACATCTTTTCATGTGCCTGTTGGCCATCTGAATTTCTTCTTTGGAGAATTGTCTGTTCAGACCCTCTGCCCATTTTTTAATCAGGTTATTTGCTTTTTCGGTGTTGAGGTGTGTGAGTTCTTTATATATTTTGGACGTTAACCCCTATCGGATATGTCATTTATAAATATAATCTCCCATACTGTAGGATGCCTTTTTGTTCTGCTGATGGTGTCCTTTGCTGTACAGAAGCTTTTTAGCTTGATGTAGTCCCATGTGTTCATTTTTGCTTTTGTTTCCCCTGCTCGAGGAGATGTGTTCAGGAAGAAGTTGCTCATGCTTATATTCAGAAGACTTTTGCCTATGTTGTCTTCTAACAGTTTTATGCTTCATCACTTACATTCAGGTCTTTGATCCATTTTAAGTTTACTTTTCAATATGGAGTTAGAGAAGAATCCAGTTTCATTCTTTTGCACTTAACTGTACAATTTTGACAACACCAGTTGTTGAAGAGGCTGTCATTTCCCCATTGTATATCCATGGTTCCTTAATCGTATGCTAATTGGCCACATATGTGTGGGTTTATATCTGGAGTCTTTATTCTATCAGTACCAAATTGTCATGATCACTGTGGTTTTGTAGTAGAACTTGAAGTTGGGGAGTGTAATCCCCCCTACTTTATTTTTTCTCAGGATTGCTTTGGCTATTCAGGGTCTTCTGTGGTTCCATATGAATTTTAGAACTATTTGTTCTAATTCGTTGAAGAATGCTGCTGGTGTTTTGATAGGGATAGCATTGAATCTGTAGATTGCTTTAAGAAGGATGGCCATTTTGACAATATGAATTCTCCCTATCCAAGAGCATAGGATGAATTTCCATTTATTAGTGTCTTCTTTAATTTCTCTCAAGAGGGTCTTGTAGTTTTCAGGGGATAGGTCTTTCACCTCCTTGGTTAGGTTTATTTCTAAGTATTTTATTCTCTTAGGTGCAATTGTGGATGGAATTGTTTTCCTGATTTCTCTTTCTGCTAGTTCATCATTAGTGTACAGGGTTGCAACAGATTTCTGTGTATTAATTTTGTATCCTACAACTTTGCTGAATTCAGATATTAGTTCTAATAATTTTGGAGTGGATTCTTTCGGGTTTATTACAATACCATGTCATCTGCAAACAGGGACAGTTTGCCTTTTCCTTACCAATCTGGATGCCTTTTATTTCTTTGTGTTGTCTAATTGCCATGGCTAGGACCTCCAGTACTATGTTGAATAAAAGTGAGGAGAGTGGGCATCCTTGTCTTGTTCCCGATCTTAAAAGGAAAAGCTTTCAGCTTCTTGCTGTTAAGTATGATATTGGCTGTGGGTTTGTCATATATGGCCTTTATTATGTTGAGGTACTTGCCCTCTATACTTATTTTGTTGAGAGTTTTTTTTATCATGCATGGATGTTGAATTTTGTCAAATGCTTTTTCAGCATCTTGGAAATGATCTTGAGGCTTTTGTCCTTCTTTTTGTTGATGTGGTGGATGATGCTGATGGATTTTTGTATGCTGTACCATCCTTGCATCCCTGGGATGAATCCCACTTGATCACTATGGATGATCTTTTTGATGTATTTTTGAATTCGGTTTGCTATTATTTTGTTGAGTATTTTTGCATCTATGTTCATCAGGGATATTGGTCTATAATTTTCTTTTTTGGTGCTGTCTGTGCCTGGTTTTGGTATTTGAGTGCTGCTGGCCTCATAGAATGAGTTTGGGAGTGTTCGCTCCTCTTCTACTTTCTGGAAAACTTTAAGGAGGATGGGTATTATGTCTTTTCTAAATGTCTGATAAAATTCCTGCACTCTGCCCAGCAGATTGGGGGGTTTTCTGATCTTCAGGTGGGCCAGGTCCGTGGCTGCCTGCACGGCTCCCGGAACCCCTTCTGTGACAGGCAGACTGCTGCACCTTTCGCCTGGCCAGCCCCACCGGGCTTGCAAACCTGGAAGC